>JAUBOD010000433.1:676493-694629 GCA_032353885.1 Nothura maculosa | reverse complement strand
GAGAAGATACAATGCTGATTACCACCAGGAAAACCGCCAGGTAGCTGCTTATTGCAGAAAACACAACATTACTGAACTAATTTAAAATCCAGATGATTTTCCTGGGGGGTGGGGGGGGTGGGAAATCGGCAGTGCGCTGTGTGGAGGCGGGTGGATTCTTTGTTTCTTGGGGATGGCAGAGATCGGCGCACAAGCATCAGCAACGGGCAGCTTTCGGCCGGCGTTCCCTGCCAGTTGCTGACAAAGGCAGCCCTAATGAATCACTCTGAATTGTGATCATGTGCTACCAGCCCGCAGCGAGCTGCCAAAGAGGAAGTGCAGCTTGTTTTCTTTCATTTTCTTGATTCCTATGCTGTAGGAAGATGAAAGGAGCAGGAGGAGGAGGCAACAGCAGCAGCCAAACTTAATAAATAATCCTGAGGACTCCTCATATCAAATGGAGGCCCCCGAGTGGGACCCACTGAAAAATGACACCCTTCCGCCGACCCTGACGCCGGCTGTCCCTCCGTATGTGAAGCTGGGCCTGACCATTGTATATACTGTTTTTTATTCACTCCTTTTTGTGTTCATCTACGTCCAGCTCTGGCTGGTCCTTCACTACAGGCACAAGAGGTTCAGTTACCAAACTGTCTTTCTGTTTCTGTGCTTGTTTTGGGCCTCCCTTAGGACTGTGCTCTTTTCATTTTACTTCAAAGACTTTGTCACAGCAAATTCTCTCAGCCCCTTCATCTTCTGGCTTCTCTATTGCTTCCCAGTCTGCCTCCAGTTTTTCACCCTGACCCTGATGAATCTCTACTTCACACAGGTAAGCAACAGACATTCAGTTGATTAATTCTAACATAGTGATAAAATTTTATTTACTAATTTATTTATTTTAAGGCTCATGAGAAAGATATAACTTCTTAATGTATTTGGGCAGGGCAAGATGCATGTATCAAGTATTGGGCTGGGAATTTCACTTTTGATTATATGCAACCGATTAGTGTAACAGTGAAAGCCGGAGCCTGAAGTGGTTGCTTCAGGAATGGCAAAAAGATTTATGTGCTGTACATTAAAATGGTGTCATTTAATTTAAAGATTGGAGGAAAAAATACAGCAAAGCTTGAAAGTTAAACCCTCAAAGTGACTTTTTATTGTTATTCTCTGTCGTTGCTGTTGTAGTTGTTACACCCCATAACTTTCTGGCTTAGCAAACCTGATCTCTGTGTGCAGTCAGAACTGAAATTTCTAATTTTGCTGACAGCCATCAGAGTTTGTGTAGCTTTGCTAAGGTGTTTCTGAGCAAGTAGATTTCTATTCTGTGTATCAATAGTCAAATGACTGACAGAGACCCACTGCAGCCTCCCATTCTTGTTATGACCTGTATTACAAATAGCTCCGGGGACTGCTTGTGTCCAGGCCCCTATTCCTGTAAGGGCTAGGTGCTGTACAGAGACATTCCTTATGCATCAAGGGCACTGGGATACAAGGACGACTTGGCTGTAGAGAGTGGGGAGGGAACAGTATCTGTTCTTTAGAAAGAAGCCTAGAGAGGGTATCTGTGCTATGGACACCTGAGAAGCCACAAGAACGAGACTGTCCAGTGCTCCGCGTTGCTGCAGGTTAGACCTGCTGGGAGCTCTTAAAGCAGGTTTGGCTGCCTCGGCACCGGGCTGCAGGTAGGATGGAGGCAAAGGAGAGGCTGCCTGGCTCGCCTGAGATCTCCTGGGAAGCTTCCAGGAGGGCAGGCGTTTCCCTTGGTAGCTCCTTAACCCCTCTGCAGGGCCTTGAGCAGGAAGCCTGGGCTGCCCTCATGTGACCAATGGCACAGGCTGCTTTCCCAGCACAAGTGAGTGGCCGCAAGAGCAGCAGCGAGTCCTGCAGCACCCACAGCAGCGTGCGGGGCAGTTTGGGCTTTGCGAGGGACCCACTGGGGACTGGGGCTGGTGCCTCTGCAGTGGTTATGGCTGCCACAGACCTGGCTGCAGAAGTTAGGCTGCTTGTGAGAGCTGCCAGCCCAGAGGAGAGATAAAAGCATGATGTCTGGAAGAGGACTTTAGGAGCATATTAAGTACTTAGAACCACATAGATGTGTTTGCATGTTTATTTGCTTTTTTGGATTGGGTTTCTGAAACACCTACTAACTCTGCTCCATCCCCCTGGACTTAAGATATGTCAGAGGGTTTCATCTGTGTGCTGCTCAAATCCAGCTCAGGCATGTGGGGGCCTATGCTTTATCCCATAGCGATGGCACAGTTCCCAAGGGGCAGGTGCCCATCGTCACGCGGAGTCCATCGCCACCACAGCAGCCGGGACTAAATCACAGCCCTGGGCCAGATTCTTCCCACAGACAGACATGTAGAGCTGCCACTGAAGGCTGGAGTCTGAAGCAGTATGTGTCTCAGGCAAGAGAAGCTGGGGATGAAGCGAGCACAGAGAATGTGCTGCAGTCTGCACTCTGTGCCAGCACTCAGGCTTAGTGTTGTAGTAACCAACTCCTTTTGTCTGGGGAAAAGTCCAAGAAGAAAGCTCACGGAATGCACTCGTATGTCCTTTTAACTCATTTTTGGCATTGCTGTCTGATACCATTAAGGAAGTACGAGTTAGTGGTTGCAAACATGAAAAATGCTAGGGCTGCCGGTTCTGCCTTTAACACACTTTCTGCTTTGTCACTGTGAGCCCTCAGTCTTCCTCTGAGCCATTCTATAAAAGCATGTAATGGTTACCTGACTTACATAGCCTGTGAGGCTTTTGAAACAGTATTTAAAGGGACTTTTAAGACTTTCTGATATGTCTCACAATCTTTCAAGATTGTGGGGCACTATAGACAAGCATGTTGTTAGTATAGCTGTTTGCTTTGGAGCTGCTTGCTGCCATGAAATCTCATCTCAAATATCTCCCCAGCCAAAGAAAAGCCTTATGAAACACAGGCACAGCCATAGTAAGCATATAATGTAACACATGGAATCAATGCACACACTTCTAATTCACTGTTATTAATTCTTCTAACCATTAAAAGGTGGTTTGGCTTGAAATTCAGCATCTCCTTGAGACTGTATATTTAATGCTGTGCATCTAGCTTTCCACAGCAGGCAAGCAAGAACTAGTGAGAAAGGGGTGGAGAGAGAGAGAATTTTGTTTTCAGTAATGGCTTATAACTTCACAGACCTGTTTAGAAGGAACTTTCATCCCTTTTTTTTTCTCTCCAGAAAGGAAGGGGACTATGGCTATGTCTTGTTACAGGGAAACCGGTCCAGTTAACTGGACAAGGTAGAGGACAAGGAATTATTTGGTATAGCATAGGGATAGGGAACTAGAGGTGACCTCCTGAGCCTGGAACTTGGGTATATTTGTTATCTGTTCTACTGCACAAACATTTCTACAAGGTATGCTGCTGCTAAGAATGCTTGGAGACATGGATATGAGATGAAAAATCAGTTCTAAAAAACTGCAGGTCTTCTTAGCCAAAGAAAAAAACTCACCTGACAAGTGCCTGGGGGCATTTTTTTAGAATTATAAGCGGCTTTGCAACCAACAGGAAGTTAGCCACAACTGTTGTCTTTAGAAAGGTATCCCTAAGCAATGAGGTCACAAATTTGGACTGTGCTTTTGTGTAGCAGGACAAGTAAGCCACGATGAGGACAACACGGCAGGGGTTATGCCCAGATTTGCACATCACTTTCACCAGCAAGAAGAGAAGAAACTTGAATGCACTGGGGAAAGATCAGCAGATGGGAGATAAGTTATTGTTAAAATAGTTTTGACTCAGAACAACTCCTTAAGAGCCTATTTAACAGAAAAAATATATAATAGCACAACGTAAAGCATGATAAAGGTTAAGGCATGTGTATTGTTACTTCCTCTCAGAAATCATGTACTGCAGAAAATACATATTATCTCTAGTAGAACAACTGAGGAAAAAATATTAATCCTCTGTCTGCATTTATTCTCTTGTCTTATAAAGGTAAAAGGTATGTGACCTGCCTCTCAGGAAAAGTCTGTGTTTAGAAGTCATTCAAGTTAAGTCTTAAATGAAAGTGAGATCAAGAGGTACTTTTTATCAAACAACAGCCCAACAGCAGTATCAAGCCAGAGAAAATCCCTGGTCGATCAGTTAGTGAACAGAAATATGCATTTTCCCCTGCAGAGACTGAAAAGCCCATAGATCTGTTTAGCTACCACAGTTCTGTTGTTGTTTCTGGTTTTGGCTGTTTGATAAAGACTGTAAATTGGCAAAAAAGATTTTCCACTTTAACCGAATACAGACAGCGAGGATCCCAGCGCTCAAGTGCTCTTTTGTTTGTGTCCTGCCCAGCCAAACCTTCCATTCTTCCCTGCCAATGGCAAGGGGAGGCTGGGCTGAGTCCTCAGGCTTTACCGTCACTGCTGCAGGCATAAACTTAAAAAGGATCTGGGAAAGAAAATAAAAGAAAATAAAAACTTGCGTTTTATGGGGGTGGGGTGAGAGGCAGCACAGAAGGGCTTGATTCAATTTGTTCTGTTCCTTTCAGACTTTATGTTTCCCTGGGGAACAGGATACAAGTGAAGGAGGAGGAAGCCTGGGATGGAGGGTTGCAGGCTCAGAAAAACGGGGTTAAGGCCAAAGCCTGTGAGTGCTAGGGGCTGTTGGAAATCTTCTATGGCCAGGCACCGCAAGTTATTTGGAGGGCTAGGGGTTGATCATTGCCTTCTCCAGCACCCAGGTAAGGTGGTGCTGAGCTGAAGACCTGGGAGGCTCTGCAGGTGGAGAAGGGCTGGTAGGTGCATTTACTTCTCCTTCATCTTCCTTAGGCACCTTCTTTTTCTCTGGCATCTAAGATTGGGAAGTTTACTCTGCCTCCCAGGCAGGGCTGATAAAAATCAGGGACTTTCAAATGAAGAGAAATTTTGTTGGGTAAGACAGTTAGGAGGGGGGCCATGCTAGGAGTGCTTTGAAGGGTGGGGGAAAACCAGTGCAGCACTTTTGGAGAGGTTACGGATCTCAGTGGAATTCTTATTGAGGTACACGTTATCTCTGTGAAGAAAATAAGGAGAACTTATCCTCTAATTACTCAGGATAGAATTTTAAAAGTTATACCATCAGAGACAGAAGGGGCTTTTTATTTTTTAATAAAAATAACAGAACATTCTTTACATAGCTTTATATTAATTTAAAGCATGTTCTAGACTCCACACACAGAAGACTACACAGGAATCAAAATACAGATGGTTAAACATCAGCAAGTGTGTTGAGTCCATAGGAGAGAAGTTAGACATTCTCACAGAGATGCTGCCTGCCAGCATCTGGTAGAAGGAATAAGGTAATTTCAGTTGGCAGATCATTTGATGGGAAAGCTACACATGCAAGTTTACTGTGACTGCCAGACCCATGATGGTCCCTCTCCTGCCCCTACCAATTTTACCAAGATACACAAGGTTGCATATGGTAGTGAGCCATGTTGTCCATGTAAGCAAGCCTTGCAAACCATGTAGAGTTTAGAGAATAGCAAGAAGACTGGGTCTATTTGGAGAAATCTGATCCAAAGGTAGAAATATTTAACCCAAAAGAATGAACCTGGTAGAAGGAGAGAAGGGTCAGCTGGGCCTCAGACAGAACATACACAGTGGAGAAAAGGTGCTCAAGCTGAGGGGGTGGGTCTGGGTCTGCATGAGACAGGTTTTCAAGGCACAAAAAAGAAATTTGCATGGAAGAAGTTTGGAGAAGGAGAGGGGGGCAGGAGGAGAGGTGAAAAGACCTGAGATGGAAAAGCACATTCTGAACTCTGCAGCTTTCTGAAGTAAGAACTGGAAAACAAACTTCATTCCTGTGCGGAGAGCCATCTTGAGATGTATGCAAGCACTTAGCACGTACCTGAGGCTCTCTGGTGTGCAGTGGTTCCTGTAAAAGTGAATCGGTTCAGCTAGACCTAGGGGTACACTGGAGGTCTATGCCAGCAGTCACATCAATTCTGCTATATCAGAGCATGGATTTAAAATTGCCCCAGGGAGATTTTTATTTTTGTTTTGCTCTGGATGTATCTGACTTGGCTTTGACCCTTAACACACAGTGCACTCACTCATCAGGAGAGGCTCCTGATGTACTTGCACAGCTGTAACAGGAGCCCCCTTGACTTTCAGCTGTGCTGCCCGTGGGCCCTCCTGCCACCCCCTGCTCATCTGCTGGGGCCCTGGTACTTCAAGCTTAGCTTGCAACTGGCTGCATAAATTCCTGCAAGAGAGAAATTTTCCCTGGCTCAAGACCTTCTTGGAGCCCTTTTGTACTGCCGCAGCTCTAGTGCCAGACATCTATCTCAGGGGAGTGGAGGAGAGAGTGTAAGAACCTTTTCTGAGGTTGAAGTTTCCAGTTCTTCAGCAAAAATGAATCAAAACAGTGTATTTCTATTTTAAAGAAAAAGCAAAAAAGGAAATGCTTTTAAGAAGAAAAACTAATCTTCTAGATGTTAGAAAATAAGCAAGAAATTTCACTAGTCTTTTTTTGTATGTGTTTTTGTTTGTTTTTTTCTTGTTGCTATTCATCTTGGGGCTCTCTGGAAGATCTTTTTAAAAAAAAATCTACCTTCTGCCGGCTCTTTAGTCTATTCTTAGGAGTAGCCTGGTTTGCTCTGGTCTGCTGGAACACTTGCTTAGATGACTCAGATATTGACTGGAAGCTTTCTCAACACTCCTGTGGGGAGGGGCCATTGAGCAACCAGTCTCTTCAGGCATATTAAATGACTCCTAAAAGCAAAAAGTGGCACCCACACATTTAAGGTGAGCAGAGATCAGCTTCTGACATCCTTTTTCCCACTGGTCAGTCTCTTTTTTGGGACAACCACAGTGCTTCCAGCAAGGGTGCTCGTAGGATAAGGCAGCCCATGTAGAGTCACAGAAACGTAGCCATTTTGGCAGACTCACCCCGGGAGATGTTGTCCTGTGTGTTACCTGCAACAGGAAGATGGTTTTAGCTAGGCTGGTTTTAGCTAGGCCAGCTTTGCTGAGCCGGGCACACTTGTGCCGTGTCTTGGGATGAGAGTGCACCGTGATGTTTCAGGTTCTCCTTCTTTGCTGGGGGACCATAGGAGATGGTCCTGGATGATTCTGGAACCCGTGAATCTCCTAGGTTCTCTGAAGCTAGTCTCACACGTGACCCACTGCAAATTGCTTGTCTTAGGTGGTGATTTTGTGCACTAGTTTGGATGCATCTGGTCAGCATAGCTTGTGAAATTGTCAAAATTAACGGTACAATATGTGTGAGTAGGTGCAACTCAGAACAGGTGAGGGTTGTGGAATAGCCCTAGAGACAAGTTAGACCTGTTCAATTCAAATTAGGTCATGAATCTGCTTACTCCCCAGCTGACCACAGTGTCATGCAGAATAAACAGGGCAGGCAAAATGCCCTATAAACAAGTCTCTCCTCTGAAAGCTGCCAGCACCGAGATGAGCCACAGAAACATGAAATATTCACAAACGTGTTACATCTTTCCTCGAGTTGCAAGTAAATAACATAAGATTTGCTCCTGAATTCCTGTGAGAATTCATCATCTAGGTATTTAGATAAGGAATCATAAATATCTTCCATAAGGGATAGTGCTGGAGGTGTTAACTATTTGAACACAGTATCAATGGCTGCAGAATATTTTTAGGGATTTTTTTTCAATTTCTCAATTTTATTCTCAGCTGTTATTTTTGCAGGGCTACTAAAATGCTCCATTCTCCCAGTGCTAAGCAGATTGATGTGCCACAGAAATAATTTCCATGTAAAGGCAGCTATTTATGGTGAATAGGAGTTAAATGACAAGTTGTTCCAGGAACACTGGAACAAATGAGGCCTGATTCCAGATCTGTGTCTCATGCTTGACTTTGAGCTGTGATTGAAGCTTTTTTTCTTTTTACATTACTAGAGTGTTTCTTATGGTATGATATTTCTTATGATGCTAGAGTATTTTCAATGCAGAATTTCTCATTTAGGGTAATGTTTAGGAACATTATGCAGTATTCTGCCTAGACAAGGCATATTTGAGGTGCATTTCCAGGGCCCCTCACTTCTATTAAGTTGCTGTTTTTAAGAGGGTGGTAGACAGATCCCATCCTTGACACTTTAGCAATTCTGTCTTCCATTCTCAGAGCAGTCAGTCTGAGCACCAGACACTTAGTGGGGGATAGCTAGAGAGTTTCACAGCAGATGCACAGCTACATAAACATCTTGATCATGTAAGTCCTGTTTCCTTGGGAAAGTATGGTAATCCTAGCAAATATTATGCAAGATAAACTAAAGTGCATGCAAAACCAAATGAATGGGTAAGGCAGGATAAATTGAGAAGAAAATGATTAGGTAATAACCCACTACAAAGCATGTGGCTTTTTTTTTTTTTAAATAAAAGTAAACTGTGTTTCAGTGTAGGCTCCTGACTTAAAATAAATGACCTTTATAAATCAGTTTGCTTGGAGGAGTTGTGTTAGCTTACGAAAAAGCAATGATGCTTCCCTTGAAGCTTATGTTTTTAAATACCTGGGGCTGATATTATATAGCTAATGGGTAGCAGATGCATCAATATTTTTTCTTTTCTGCTACAGCAAGATAACTATTGTGTCTCAGCTACCTCACTATAAAAATGTGTACTGTTCTCTTAGTGAACATAAGTCCATGGAAGCCAAACACACCTGGGAGTAAAACAAGGAGTTTGGTTCTCACCAACATCCTTCTGGTAATGTGACATGTTTCAACATGTATAACCAATTTCAGGCCAGCAAGCTATAGGCAGGGTATGTAAGGGCTCTTTATGTGAATAGAGCATCTAACCCAATATGCCAGTATGAGCTGATCATGAGAGACGTATAATGGCAATGTAAAGGCATAATTCTTCACCTTATGTATTGTATTGCCATTAGTCTTGTGAATTTTTGTATGAAGGACCTTACTCCCAAATTAAACGGGATATAATGATGCAGACAAATTGTATACAGATATATCTTAATATCCTGCTGAGTGGTTTTAATAGTTTGTTTATTGGTTGCCTGCCATGGATAAGCCATAAATGCATTTTTTTGTGTGTAATGAAACCCATCATTACATTTCATTTGATGTGAGGCAGGATGCCTTTAGATCATTGTGTCTTTCTTTACTTGTGTGTATCCTGTCTGATGCAATATTTTTCTGGTTTGCAGGTGATTTTCAAGGCTAAGTCAAAATACTCCCCAGAGTTACTCAAATACAGGTAAGAACTGCAGCAAAGAAAAGTAGCCATGCACTTGGAGAAACCCTGAATCTTTGATAATTTGTAGTGGTCATAACCACTCATATATAAAAATTTTATAATGATGAATGATGGTTCTGACAGCATATTCTCTCCTGTGACATTTAGAAGTCTGTGTAATTTTCCAACACAAACTCCATTTTTAGACATTCAGATATTTCAAGGCAAGTATTTCTGTTGCAGGCAGGAAACTCTGACCTTGGTGGTCTGTTTACAGGTTTTAAAAGAAACTCTGTGTGTTGAGGAATTCCAGTGCATTGCTTTGGTAAAGATAGCGGGGTGATGTGTGCATGTCACAGGAATGAGTGGGACTGGATATTCAGAATTAATTCAGAATTGAGGAGAGAGATAATAAAAGAAACTGAAAAGCTTTGAGAAGATGAAAGATTTGTTGAGATAGCAAGAATAAATTCATCTCAGTGATGTCTCCGGGAGCTCAAAAATAACTTCTCAGCTCTGGAGTTTTGATGCATTTTTCAACTTTGCATTTATATAAGTGATTTGTTTGAGATGTTTGAGCTGGAGGAATCGTCAGGAACTACTTAAAAACTCCACAAAATCTGATAGAAGTTCAGGAAGCTGAAGAAGAGTTCAATAAATTAATGTTTATTGTTGAAATATCTAGAAGCCTCAGTCAAGGGCAAAGTTATTTAGCTAGGATAAGAGAGAGAGGCTATCTCCTCTCTAAAGAATTTACAATTTAAGGTCAGGATAGGAAAGAAAAATAATTTGCAACTGTAGTCTGGCTTGCTACTGATTTACTGTTCAGCAGAACATGGCACTATATCAACAGGTCAAATATTAGGATTGTTCTTGCCCTGGAAACCTTGTTATCAGGTTGGGTTTTGATACGGCTGGAGACAGAGGTGTGGAGCAAGTGTTTCAGAAACCGCCTTTGGTGGAATATACAGTGAGAGCAGCCTCGAGTGGCCTGTGCTGGTGTTGATGACTAGGAAGGATAAGACTAGGCAGAGGTTGGTGGCTGAGTGCGGGATGAGGGTCTCCTTGATGGAGAGAAGCTGATACAGCTAATATGGGTGCAATGAGAAAGGCTACATTTGTTTGGTGGACTCAGGAATGCTTCCGTGGGTCTGTGTGCATAGCTTGGCTGCATCCCAACCACAAGGGGCAAGAGCCAGATGCTCCCTGGTCAGCATCATGGTCCACAGATTGGCACTCTCCTTTGGCTTCTGTGGGAGGGGCACCCAGGGGTGTGGGCTGGTTGGCAACTCGAACTCACGGCAGCCAGGTGCCCAGCCAGCCCCAGCACAAGCAACAGAGCATGGTGAGGCAGAAACTTTGAACTTCATCTTCTGCTGACATATGTGGCAAGGCTTTGTTCTTGAAAAATTGCTCGAAAGTGCCATTAAGGAAAGAGGCCTTGTGACTTTTAGGCCATGGGTACGGAATGAGGGCATCAGCTCCATGCGCATAGCTCTTGGAGCATTTCCATTCCTAAGCACTTCCATATTGTGACCTGAATTGCTCTTGTACAGAATACCCACGCAACAGCTTCATGTCTACCCTGCCTCTTGTCTTCTAACAGGGGCACCCTTGGGTCTGCTGTAGCCTTCTTCCTCATGTGCAAATCTACAATGAAGGACCTGATTAGCTCTTTGTTTTAATGTCTGCAGCTCGTAGCATGGATGTGGTTAGCCTGCATCTAAGGGCCATATAAAGCTGATCTGACTTCTTTTCTTGTACAATGTAACTGAAGTGGTCTAAATATATACACACTCAGATAGTAAATATATCAATGATGTGTATTAACTATAGCAGGCTAGTGAGAGACAAGCGATTTTGGCCTACAGACAAGGGCTCTAGTCTGCACTTAATAAATTCTATTTTTGGTCATTGCTGAATGTTCACTTTTTGACTTTTTTTTCATTTCCTTTAATAAAGGTCAGGCCTTGTTGCCTAGTGTTGTCATTCTTGCAATGGGTAATGACTACAGGAACCAGGCAGCAGCAGTGAAGTAGGGCTGCATCTGTTTATTGACACAAGGCTCAGAAATCAGAATCTTTCCAGATATGGAAATAAAATTATAAACTTCTGCAGGGAATGAGAATCTAAAGCAAACTTTCCTCAGTGCAGCCTTCCTGCTGCTAGTTGTAGCAGAAGAGCTCGAGGCCAGGCCTGAACCAGTCCCCCTTCATATTCAAGCAGCCCTGCTGCTTTTCTCTATGCACTTGAGGATTTCTTGACACCGCTGAGACAGGGTGAGGTTTACTGCATTGTGTGCGCAAGCCTGGTTACACACAAGCCTCAGACCCTGCATGGTTTCTGCGGAAACCACAAACAAAATGAGGTAGTTTCACACGGATTTTCCCGTTAAGCCAGCCAGAAGTCACTGCATTAGATGAATTTTGATTTTGGATTCAAAGAAAAACTTTGCGTGAATCCAGCCTAGCATAGCAAGAGCAGAAGACCCAGCACTCACCTACCACAGAGTTCCTTTTCATTACACAGTGCTCCTTTTTCAGGGAACAGCCCCAGAAGGAGGATTATGCACAATAGCTGAACAAATAGTCACTTGCATAATGTGGGAGCATCTCCCTGCTTGTTTTCTAAAAAAATATATTTATCCACCCATTGTTAGTGCCCTGGTAGCTGAGATTTAGTGACACATTTGCCTTTAAGTGAGGCAGCAATGCATTCAGCAGCTGCAGAGACTGTAAACCTGCCCTGAGAGACGTAGCCTTCCTGTCCGTGGATTCAGAGGCTTCAGCAACAATGTGCCTGCTGTCAGAGCTGGCGCCGCTTCCGCAGCCGCGTGAGGTCAGTAGGGGCGATGGAAGATCTTTATGTGGAGAACTGCCCGACGGGCTGGCTGAGGCCGCCCACTCTGGCACGCAGAGGAGCGTGTGGGCACGACAGCACTACGCTGCTTTTTGCTCTGCTAGGGCCAGGCCGGGAGGCCTCTAGGCCTCACTGCTTGCAGGCCAACAGCACGGACAAGCAGGAAGGCCCCCAAAGAAGCGAAGCAGCAAGACAGCACATTCCTCCTACAAGCAGGCGAGGTGTAAGAGGCCATCTTTCCTCCTCAGCCTGCTGCCCACAGGAATATTTTACTTGCATTGCAGCCAGGGAGCAGAGATGAGTTTTGGGAGAGAAGGGGAAGACACATGACCATCACTTTCAGTTCTCCCAGTTATACATCTGAATGATCTCAAAGATGCAGCGTCCCCTTTCCTGCCCTCCAAAAAAAAAAAAACCCCAACTGTTCAGTTTTATAGCTGGCCGGATACCAACCCAAAAGGATAAGAGCATGCAGAAATAAAAGATTATACTGAATGAAAGTAAAACAATCAGATTTCAATTCCTCAGAAACAATATGGGCATTTCCTGTCAGCCAAATTCAAAGTTCTCAGCAGGCATGAAGGGCTGATCTGTGACTGCACTCATGGACTTTATCTGAAATTGCCTTGGTCAGCAGTGATAATACAATAAGCAACATAAGAAATGAAAACAGAAATTAAAACACAGTCCTTTTTTTTTATGAAAAACTCTGCAGCTGTGTGTAGATATAAAGAGAAAGGCAGCCTTCCTTCCATATGTGGCATACTTGTATTGCAAGTAGCAGAGCTGGGGAGATGCATAAAAGAGATGAGTGAAAACAGTCCAGCTTCTAGGCTTCTCTGCCGCACACTTCTGCTCCAGCTCTGTTCCTGGGGCCGTGCAAATGAACACTTTGCCTGGCATGGATGGCAAATGTCAATTCAGAATCAGTGTGCATATTTAAAATTCTTGATTTTATTTTCAAAATGTTGCTCATGATCAAGATATTTCAGAAAAGGGACAGAGAAAGGAGCTGGGGAGCTAATACCTGGGAGGTTTTTCCTCCTATTAGACTCTTTGTTAGTTTAATGTGCAATCTGACTGCAGACATTGGTAGTTAATGATGCTGTTCATGAGACTAATCGTGTACTAAAACCAAGATCAAAAGTGGTGTTTTCCAAGCAGCTCAATTTTGGTTTCCAGGCAGGTCTCTTACGCAAGTGAGTAGTTACATAAGAACAGGAATGTGCTGTATGAAATGCATGCTCTCAGAAAGCACATGCATTTTTAAAGTTATTTTTAAGAATTGTGCCGTTGTAGTTCTGCTAAGGTGCTTTCATGTTTTGTTACTTGCCATTAGATTCTTATGATGTATTGCAGAACTTCAAAGCATGATTAAAATGGGCGATGTTCATCTCTCTAGCAAGGTGGAGCACTTTAATTTAGGCTTTGGGCAACTGGTTTCCCTGGGAGCTCTCGCAGCCCCAGGACGTGGTCCTTTTGTTGCCCAGTGAAGAACCAATCTCATGACTGACACGTACTGAACAATGTTGCTAAAACTCTGTTTTCTCCTCACTCTCCCAGGTTGCCCCTCTACCTGGCCTCTCTTTTCATAAGCCTCCTCTTCCTCTTGGTGAATTTAACATGTGCTGTATTGGTGAGAACAGAGAATTCAGAGAGAAAAGTCATTGTCTCTGTCCGTGTGGCAATTAATGACACGTTGTTTGTGCTGTGCGCAGTCTCACTCTCCATCTGCCTGTATAAGATTTCCAAGATGTCTTTAGCCAACATTTACTTGGAGTCCAAGGTAAGGTGCATTTTCAATTCCTCTACAGTATCTTCTCAGTGCAAGGCTGTAGTTCTTTAGGTTCCCCTGAGAGCTTAAGCTTCACAGTTTGCACCTGGCTGTCCATCCTGCTCACATAGAAACTAAATTATAGATGGTAACACAGGTGCTTTTGGCTAACACAAGAGACCTTGAAGTGTTGTGAGACAAAGAATTTGCAGAATGTAATACCTGGAGTTTCTCACAGCTGTTTTCCAGGTGAATACTGCTTTCTCCAGATTCCTACTCAGAGACCACTTAATTTCAGGACCACCACATAAATATAGTCTACACTTTAGGATCCCTCACCTTGTCAAATTATTGACTGATTATTTTAGTATTTGAGGTAGTGTGATAAAGATAAACCAGAAAGGAGAATATGAACTTCCCTTTATGAATTTGTCTACTGTCATATAGATAATGGGAGGGTGTTCAAAAAAACATAAACATTATAAATTCAGTCCAGTGGGTAAAAGGGAAGAAAAGTCTATTTTATTACAAAATGTTTTGTAAAGAAATATTGTTGGGTTGACAACTTTGGACACATCCTGTACTCAAACAGCTGAATTTACTGGTGACATCATAAAAGATGTGGTAAAGGGTTAAATCTTAAAATGAATAGAATTTAACCAATACCTATTACCACAGCAAACCTTTCAAAGAAATTGCTTTTCAGCTAGTGTTTAGAAAATCCTACAATAAAACTCTTCTCTGCATTTGCTTAATCAGATGAAAGGAATATTTTTTTCCTATTTAATCAAATCTGGCCATACTGCACAACTGAAAGTTCATGGCTGAGCCATGATTTAAAAACGCAGCTTAGTTTGTTTTGTTTCTTTCAAATCTGCTATTTGCTGACCAAAGGGCATGAGCAATGGATTATTTCTGCCAGTAAGAAAAGATTCTCTACTGCTGCAAATCTCAGAAGCATAAATCTCTGTAACAAAGCAATGTGAACCTAAGGGAGGCTTTGGTAGATTACTCTGTTCCGTTTCCTCTGCTACTGGAAACATGATCCTCTCTATTTCAAGCCATTTCACAAAAAAAAGAAAAAAAAAGAAAAAAAAAGAAAAGAAAACAACCTCAAACATTACTGCAGCAAGGAAAAGGCGGAATATTTGCTTGATGCAAGTTTGCATTAGGGAATGAGCATTAATGAGAGCTTTAGTTCTTTCTGCTGACCTGAAATTTGAGTTCCTCTGGGGACTTCCAGTGAGATTTGAGTGCACATATTTATGGACACAGAATGCTGGACCCAGCAGTGGGAAAACATCCAGGTTTAATCTGCTACTTTTGTGCCGCAACACTAGGTAAAAAGACAAATCCATGTCCAGCAGGGATGTGACAGAAGGAGAGCTGGAGAGGATGGGCACCCTGGGGTGCTGGGAGGCAGGACTGGGGTGAAGGTGCCCGTGGTCGGGCCCAGGGGCAGATCTGCTCCAGAGCAGAGGCTAGGGCAGTACAGCCCTCCCTTTGGGTGCTGCCTTGGGCTGGATCCACCTGGATGTGCTGCTAGCTGGGGCTCTCCTCTTCGATGGTGGCCTGGAACCGAGAAAGGCCTCTTTTGCCTTTGCTTTGCCCTGGCATTTTCCTTCCACCAAGCCAGTGAAAACAGGATGTGTTTCTTCTTCTTCTTTGTACTTGGCGTAAAGGCTGTTGGACCTGCAACTTGTTTAAGGGTTCAGGTCCCTGCAGGACAAGGTCCCTGCCAGGAAGCACAAACACACAGAGGGAAGTAGTGGCTCCTCTGTGCTCTGCAGTTCCGCTGTGCTCCGTGTGTCAGTGCCGCTCTGTGGGTTACGCTTTGGGCCAGTCAGCAGCTGCTCTGCGCTCTCGCCCGCCCAGGGTTTCCGTCCCTGCCTGACGCACAAGGAGAACAGACAAGTGCCTAGCAGACGTTTCCCCTGCATGGCGTGTGCCGTCCGCCAGCCCTGCCGCTGCTCTCACCGCCGCACTCGCTACTTCTGGGCTGAATTTGCCTGTGAGAGCAGGTGCTGGGCTCGCTGCAGGCCATAGCCCCAGGGATAGGGCAGTTCCAGCAAAGTTTTAAGCAGGAAGTCGATCAGAGAGGTTGATGGCACTGTGGATTTCATTGTGTTTCTCATCTCTGACTTCATGAGGTTTTTTATTTTGATGGGAAAGAAGTCAAACTAGAATTTTGCTAGATTTTTGACTAGTTGCTGATTTCTTTCATGGCATTAGGGAACAGGCAGGACAGGAGAGCCGCAGGAGAGCCACCACCAGCAAGGGTGAGCAGTGGAGTGGGGCTGGTTGCTCTCCTCAAGGCCACGGCTGCAGACATGGTGATTTGGTAGCTCCCTGTGCTTCAGGCCGCCCCAGTTCTTGTGCAGTCTCCTGCCAGGGCCCTTCACACCTCCACTACGTGCAGTTCGGAGCAGCCTCTGCATGGGGGGAGTTGGGTGCAGACCCTTGTGCCTCCTGCGCTGCTGTGAAGGGTCCTGTGAGGAGAGGAGCCCCTGGCTCTTTGTTCCTCTTTCATGTGTAGCAGAGGAGCCCGTCTGCGTGGTGTGTGTTCCTGCTGGAAGAGGGAAAGGGGAGGGCTAGGGAAGCTAACAATCTCAGGGCATTTTGTTCCTGTGAAAGGGCACAGAGCACTAACCTGTCTTTCCTGCTCTGGCTGTGCAAGGCACCACTCCAGGCTAACTGCACACAATTCCCTCTGAGCTGCTCCTTCCAAAAGCAGTGCTGCTTCTGTGCCTGCCTCCATGGTCACACACTGATCCGTGCAGTTGCAGCTCCTGGAGCCCTTCCCCTCTTGCTGCTGGTCTCTGCACACCCTGTGCAGGGCAGCTGGGTGCCTCTCGTTCCTGCCACAGGACCAGGCTGTTTTCTTTGCTCTATTCGTTTCCTTCCCTAGGAGTGTGAACTGTCCCATTGTCTCACTGTGACACCAAGGCCCTGTCCCTGCTCCCGAGGCTCCGCTCCCGCCTCACCAGGTCCCCCCTGGCCTTGGGTGAGGCAGGATGTTCTGCTCCTGTCTGCACTGACCTCACTGCTCACCACTCGGAGCTCCTTACTCAGAGCAGGAAACATGAGCACAGCAAGTAGCTGTGAAGAGAGGCAGGGCCACATGGTGCTGGCGAGCGAGCGCCCGGTGCAGGATGAGGCTGAACTCTCTTGCTCCCTCTTGCACCATGTGTAGCATTTATGTACTTCAATCACTCTGAAAACAGCATCCCTCCAGCATGAGCAGGAATGAGACACAGCCCTTGGTGGGGGCCTGGAAAATGCTATAGTGATCAAACACAGTAAAAGGAAAGAAAGTCAGTCACATTTGTCATGCAAACCCCAAGGTCCATGCAAACAATGTTCTCATCAACTTCCTGTATGAATAACAACCTGTGTTTAAATCTCTCCTAGGGCTCATCTGTCTGTCAGGTGACAAGTATAGGAGTGACTGTTATACTACTTTATACCTCACGAGCCTGTTACAACTTGTTCATCTTATCGTTTTCTCAAACCAAGAAAGTCAATTCGTTTGATTATGATTGGTACAACGTATCTGATCAGGCAAGTATGAAAATAAGTGCTGCTGAGAAAAACTCATTCTACATGTGGGTGGCCAATTCCCAAAATACCATGACAAGAGACACTTACATAATCAAATCCTATTGATTTTTCTTGTTGAATGCACTACGATGGCTTTATTTCAGAAAAACGAATTTCTGGGAACAGTGGCATGGAGGCAGGTAAATAGGACTAAAATTATGTAAGTAATTAAACAAATCAGACTTTTAGTTAATATATTTTATTTACCATAATTATCATGTCCAAAAAAAAAAAAAAAGAAATTATTTTGGTTAGAAAAGAGTGTTCTATCCATTAGAAAGAGTGTACTGCATTTGGAGAGGAAATAAAAACAGTACTTGATTCCACTAAAATGTTAAATTTTGCAGCTGTTGTAAATCCATTGCCATCCAGTGCAGTGGGGTCATTTATTTTAATCCTCTCAGTCCTACAATCTCAAATTATGATTTTTTTGTCATCTCTTAATTGCAAATGAGAATCCAGATGATTGAAAACTAACAACAATAGAAATGCCCAAGTAGGTGATTCCTTGTTGATTTTAATGAAGTTTGGCCATCTGAATAATTTCTTGCATTGAAATATGTAGATTTAGACTTCTATTAATTAAAAAAATCACCCTGCATGTTGAGAGGATAATATTCAGATCTTAGCAGTTTTCCAAATCTTCTCAATTTTATTTGGCCTCAAAGCCCAGACGCCTGGTATTTGCCCACACAGGACAGAGCACAGGCCGTGTTTCCAGGGTCTTGTTGTGCCAGGTTGGCTGAGCAGA
>JAUBOD010000433.1:649168-668119 GCA_032353885.1 Nothura maculosa | reverse complement strand
GGCAGCTTCTTAATATTTTCCTTTGTGAATCCTAAGCTTTCCTGGTTACCTAAAACAAGTTAAAAGCCAAATCTCCCTGGAGCTGGTTGCCACCAGGTTGGAATGACAGTCCCTTGGAGATCTACTGTGGTGGTGTACAAAACTGTGCAAAGATGCAGGGCAAAATGATTGCCAGGAATTGCATCTTTCTTCACACTAGATCTAGTTGCACAGCAAACATTTAAGTGTGAAAATTCTCCACCTAAAGCAAACTTGACCCCTTGGCCACAGTATGTTTGCCAAGGGCAGACTTACAAGCGACTCTACTCAACCGCACTAACAAACATTTGCAAACCCAGGAGATTTCACAGGTAGGACATCAAGCCATAAAACAACATTATCACACAAAGTGAGGGCATAACCTGGGCTACTGATACCCACATGGTTAATATAATTAAGACGTTCATGGAATAAAACAAAGCTGAAGCCCTGTTAGGGAGCCCATCCTGTGTGACCAAAACAGATGTAAAAACTTTCAACTGCTTGAGGTTTTAAGAAAGTCTGCTTTCATAAGAAGGGTCAGAACAGAACAAAAACACACACACACACCATCGTTTTGGCTCCTAATATATTTGAATTTAAAATCCAGTGGCTACATTTGGCTTTATTCATACAAAAATGTAATTTAATTTTAGCACATTAATTTCTGATGCCCTGCTATACTGCAACACACTGTAAATAAAGATGCTGCTGCATATCTGTTACTATGAGAAATCCAAAGGTGATTGCCACCTCTGGAACTGAATTGGAGAATGACTGCCTGGCAACTACCCTAAGCTTAAGTGGCAATTATACACAAATAAATTCTGTAATTCCTGCAAGGTGTAGCTGAAAGGTAAATGAGATTAAAGAAAAAAAAAATGAAAAAATCTATAAATTACATTCACAAAAAGATGTAGCAGAAAATACTTTAATTTGCATTTCATAGATTCAAACAGCAAAGACTCAGAAATGTGTTTAGATCTTCATAAGCAGTTCAAACATTAATTTTGATTTTAATAAATATCATTTTAATAGATCTCTAGATCTAGAGAGGAATTGTGAAGTGATGAGTTGTTGATTGCTGGCTTATAAACATAAGCACCTGGCCTAATTACAAGATATTGAAGGTCATTTCCCCAAAAAGCACAGAGCAAGGTCAGATAACCGTGACCCAACCACCTTAACTCAAGAAGGTAGGTGCAGTATTAATATAAACTGTGACATAGTGCACAAATCACCAGCTGAAGTTGGAAAACACTTTATTATTCTGGATTACAGATGTCTGTATCTCACCTCAATTTATATTTTGTCTTCCCCTTCAGACACTGAAGATCAAGCTTTTCAACAATAGGGCCTAGACTTTGTAGGTGCAGTTTGCACCTAATCTTTCTTCCCCTTTGGTTAAGTCTTCAGGACTGTGCAGGAGGGGGTTCTGTCTTCACACTACTTCTGTGATTACAATCATTGTGTCATTTATACACAGAAACGTAATTTTGCTCTGACATGAAGGGCAGATAATCTTGACAAGCTGATCTCCATCAACAGCAAGCCGGAATCTGAGTTAGCTTACAGCTTATGAACAGTGTAACCAACCTGATTAACTAGTATAAAAACTGATCTATAATTTGCTGAAAAAGTTTAACATAAAGAACTAATTCACATGACAAGACTTAATAGGCAGCATAGTCAAAGAAGGTACATCAAATACAGTAAAAAAGTGACAGGAAAATTTCTTCAACTAGATTGCTAACATGAAAAAAAATCTTACTTTGTATTATTACAGTGACAACAAGGTGAAATGCTTTCCATGTTAAAGGAGATGTAGTACATTCAAATGCAACATTTTCCCTGTACACAGGATTTTCTATTGAATTGCATTCCTGTGTTTTCACAGCCCAAAGGAAAAGCAGAACTCCCCATGACTTGATGCCCTTGTCCAGCTGTATTAACCTTGCCCGGTTTGTGCCCATGAGGGTTACAGTGGGGAGCAGGTGCCCAGGTCCCACAGGCCTGGGTCTCTCACCTGTCCCGTGAGCAGGTGCCCAGCACCAACATATGATGCTGCTGCTGCAGTGTCCATAAAGTTTAGCCAGGCACTGGTGGAAGAAGGAAAATAGTAAGTTGCACTGCCCGAAGAAGGTTGGAAGCAGTCGACTTTCCCCACAAAGCAAGGGGGAAGAGGGAAGAAATAAGTGTAAGATTCATCTCCTTCCTGGGACAGAGTAGACAGTATTTACAAATATATTTTCTCCCACACACTAGAAAATCCTGCCTAAAGTCTTAGGCGCTATAGTAATAATAAAACGTCTCAGCTATACAGCATTCTGCAAGCAAGGGGGCCTACAAATTCCAGCCCTTGCAGGTCAATCCAAAAGGCAAGGAGTTAACAGCCAACTGGAAAAAAAAAGTCTTTCAATATATACACTAACCCAGAATAGTTGGATTCTCATTTGACTGAAAACAGCTGTTCACATTTGAACTAGTTACCTAGGTTGTCTTTTCAGGTTAAATTGAGAAGAAAAACTCCAGGGTGAAAAGCGCTGCATCCTGAAATCCCATCTTGCACAGACCTCAGAACAGGTGTGGGATGAAGCTGCCCAGAAGGCACCTGCTCTCCTCCATAGGCAGGAGGGGGCCCAGCGCCCCGCTTGGATGCGGGTGCCCGCAGGCAGCCAGGCGGGAAGGCGGCGGCGCCGTCTCCAGGCTGCCACGGGCTCTCTCCAACCCCGCGTCCAACAGCAACTGCCTTAGGCACAAAGGACTGGATACCAGTTCACTGCCAGTTGACGCCACCACCACCACCAGAGCTGTGTTCGTTTCCCCTGCTCCCCGTTTAGCCGTGGCCCAGGCCAGCTCACGGACATCCCTCCTCCAGAACAGATACTTGGAGCTCCATACAGCAGCAGCAGCAGGATGGCTCATCTCGTCAGGCAGGAAATCCAGCAGGTTCTGGAAAGTCTGGAAATAGAGGACGTGGAGCAAACTCCGGCTTTCAGAAAGTCTCAGCTGTAAAGGACCGCAATAAGGCAGTGAATACAGATACAGTAAGAAGTATACAAAAAAAGTCACAAAAATCTGCTTGGGTGAGAAAATTTGAGAGTTTAAGAGCACTTTATTCTGTGAAGACTTTTATAAACAAAAGATAGAATTATGTCTACTGTACCAGCATTTCCTACATTCATAGCTCCTACCTTCATTGTTAAGCATGCTTAAAAAAAAAAAAAAAATTACTTCCTTTAGATTTAAACCAACATATCTTTGCAACTAATCAGTAGTACTGCTTCTGGATTTTGGACAATGACAAGTTACCACTGATATTTGTGGACCATTATAAGTAAGAAATCTCTTATTTTATGCAAGTTATATCATTAATATACCCGTTTTATTATGCTGAATATCCTTTTTAAAGAAGGTACAATTAGGGATTGCATAGATAGAATATGCAGTATTAAATGTCAGTATGATTATGAACTTTATAAAAGCACTTTTTAAAAGTGACTATAAAAACAAGTTCTTATATTTTTGCACTGACCTTTCAACATAGCAATAGAACATAATCCATTAAGAGGAAGTCTCTTTCATTGCTCAAAGTGAAAAATGTGCTATTCTAACATTTTAAACATTAAAAGGACAATTTCTGGAAACTGAACTTGTAATTAGTTTGGAAGAAGATAAAAGGGGCTGGATGCAGGGGCGGCCGAGCGAAGCCTTCCTGCCAGCAGTCGACCACTAACCACCCCCTCCCCTGCACAAGGAAGCGCAGGGACTGGGCAAGGGACTGCAGGGAAGTCACCTGCAACTGCACTGCATCCGAGGAGATGGCTGCTGGAAAGGGAACCTTTTAAAAGCACCAAGTACAGAAAAAATATTGGTATCAGCACAACGCAAGGGAGCTCCATGGGAAATAACATTTTTCCACTCAATAGCTTTCCTATTTTTAAGTAAGTTTCAGAATTACAACAAGGAGTCACAACACGACAAGCGTTACTTCCTTTTGCAGTTTTTCTTTTACAGAGTCAGAATCAGAGTACCCAGCACTCGCAGTACTCGGGATACACTGAAGTTCAGTCCTGGGCAAGGAGAGGAGGCAGGAAAGAAGCACCTCTCACAGGAAAGGCCAAGCCAGGATGGAGGTACAGTCATTTCATATAAAACAACTACCTTGAAAAAAAAAAAACAAGTCAGGAAATAAAGAAAATGTAGGAAGTGTCAATACAACAGAATTGTGAGCAGAGAACTTACAAAATAAACAAATCAGCATAATTTACATGTTTAAAAACTATATACTTCATTCATAAATATCTTTTCTAGTAGCCGTTCCTAGTTCAAACATAAATATTCAAGTTGGTATTTGATTTTACTTTTGATCAGTTCGTAAGAGTCCTTAAGGATCAGCTCCTTCTGCTCAATGCAATCATGCAAATGATCTTCTCTAATGGGTTGTGCAAAGGCCTTCATTACCTAGTCTGTTGTAATAAAACTTTAAAATTCTGCAATTCTTTTATACTTGTGGAAAGCCTGTAAAAGAAACAAATGTTCGAAGTGTTAGTAAACCAGCTGCAAAAGTGCAATTTGAAATTCTATCCCACAAATTAACATTTTTTTCCTCAGAATATCTATTATCTGGCACTCCACAGTATTTACATAAAATGTTACAGGGAAAGCTTTATGTCATCACTTGCACAGACAAAATTATTGCAGTTTACAAAAATTTAGACAAAAATTAAACATCTACAAAATAATCACACTACACAGAAATCTGCATGCCCTGGGTGTATAAAACACCTCAAGTATTTTTGTTCCTTTTCACTACTTTATGTATACACATTTAAGATAGAAGTGCAAAATGTATTCGTAAAGTAGCTGTAGTCAGCGTCCCAAGCCCAAAACACCAAAATGGAGGAGATGTATCCAAACTCTAATCTGTAAGGCTGCTCAAGAGACTTAAATCTAGGCTTCCTAAGATTGAATTTGAGATCTGGGATAAAGAAATGAGTAAGATCCCAACAGAAGGATTTATCTTGATGGCATTAAATTCAGTTATGTGACTAGTAAATATGTCATCTTTAAAAGTTACAGCTGCCTGATCAGTGCCACCTCTCCAAAAATCTTGTGCATTGACACTAAAGAGGTTTTTTTTTTCCCCTTTTTAAACTAGACAAATGACAAAATAAACCTACCTCCCAAAGGCATTTACAAGAGCAACTATTTCTTGACGTGTGAGTTGAAAACCTTTTGATGGACTATTCTCAGGAAGGCTCTGTATTTCTTTTTCAGAAAATAAAATCTTCAGAGCAGTTCCTAAGCCTTGAGTCTGCAAGAAAATTCCCATGTTTTAGTATCAAGAAGATTACATCCTCTTACTCTCCAGAAATTGTAAAGAAGATACAAAATTACTAATCCAAATGTATTACCAATTCTTATATACCAGCTCTCCTCTATCTGGCCACTGAATACAGGTGTTGATTGCCAGCAAAACTGTGCCTTGAAGCACCTGTTTCAAACCAAGTTTCACAGAACACAAACTACACCTTTTAGGCAAGAGAAGAGCTGTGGAGAGTTTTATCACGTTTCTAAGAAGTTAAATACATTTTGTTAAAGAGTAAGCTCAAAATAGCTGCATTTTTAATACATATGTAAGGATAGCTAATGTCCAGAGAGTCTCGATATTTTGGTAAGAACAGTCCTGCCAAACTGAAATAGATGCTACTCTCCCAACCTCAGAAAACATAACAGAAACCATACCTGAAGCTTGCCCCACAATCTGCATTTATCACATCCAACACAATCCATAATGCGGGATATGTTCTTGAAATGCAATCTAAATTCTTCCTAGTTGTTAGATGAAAAACGAAACAGCAAAAGAAAGGTTAGCTTAAAACACTTACAGCTTTATAAAAACAAGTTGGCTATTTTAGTGCCACTAGGGTATTAATCTTCTCCTGCTAACGCAGAGCAAAACCTCTACCATGCAGGTCAGGCCATTACAAGAGTCTCTGCCAGCACCCTCTCTTTTCCCCAAGCTCAGCATTTCCTGAGCTGTATCTTTGCGTCTGTGCCAGATTTTTATTGTATTAAATTGTCCAATTCTTTCTGAACCCACACACATTTTTTGACACACAAAGTTAGACACAAGCGCCTTTCTATTCTACGGGCAGATTGTTGTTTTTCAGCCTCAGTTAAAGTGAAAGCTATGGGCGATGGCAAGCAAACAAGAGCAACACAGCACTAATTAAGACTGTTTAAATTAAATATTGAAGGTCAAAAAGAAAAGTAGTTGAGCTATAGGCTATTAGTATCTTTTTATAGTGAGAAATTCCAGCTATCTCCAGTTTAGATAATTCCAGCTATTATCTAAATAATTAGTAAAACCAGACTTACACCTTTGCTACATTGAGCCACACCACAGTTGTGGCAGTATAAGGCATGGCAACTCAAACAGCTGCCTGTTAGCACTGCAAGTCACTGAGTAGCATTTCCATTAGATTCTAGCCTCCAGAAACTACATCTTCTTGTTAAATTCATTCTGATTCATCTACCTGTACATATAATCACTGGACATGTTCTCAAAACAAAGTTATAAAAAAGTCACTGGATTTTTCCTTCGAGAAATCTAATCCATATAAATACAATACTGGTTCTGATAGACTTGCTTGCCTTATATCACCGTCCTAATGGCAGGACAAAGTCACTGAAACAGATTTTAATTTGTTTAGGAACATAGAACATCTTTCTGTAAATTCTTAATCCTCTTCTTTTACACTTTGTTTTCCCCATATAGCAACAGGGTGCTGTTGAAGGAGCCTTTCTAAACTAAAATCAATATTTTGTGCGTTAATCTGAGAGTAGCAATTAGCAATACTGCTTTACCTTTAATGACTTGGCTCCTTTTTTATCTCCAGCAAACATGGACTTTTCATCAAAGTGCATACGGAAGGACCTAATAAGGCAAAATACACATGAAAGCCCCATGAACTACGAAGTACCATCAAGCTCACTGAGCAGTGCTTGTGATCAAAATAAGCTGGCACACGCAGGTTCACATACAGAAAGTGCAAAACATAAAGCAAGAATGCAACCTACCAACATTCAGGATGCAAGTGAAACTGTCCCAAGTTCACACTCTTCACAGAATAGCTCTTGAGAATTTGACCAAAGACTAACAGCTTCACTGCTTAGTTTTATAACTCGATATGTGTTATTTACAGTTTTGTTGAGAATTTCTTCACCCAATTTCCACTGATCAATACTTTCTTCTAATATACAATTAAGCCTTTTAGGATTTGCCTTTTGGCTTGATCACTGCATGACCACATCTCAAAATATTTATCAAGATTACAATTACAGAGAACAATTAAGCCATGGAACATGTTATCTATCACAAAAAAACAGTGGAAAAGTGAGCAAAGAAGTTAAAGAACTAACTGGTTAAAACCTCAGAACTAAGAACATAGGCTAAAAATTAATTAGTCATTGATGATGAGAAGACTACCTAGAGTATTTCCCTTTTTAAAATAAGTTAGGTGTCTCATAACTGAAGAGTCAAAAACCCCACAACATAAAGGGATGACCTCTTTTTTTTTTTTCCCCACTCCTCCTCAACTGGCACATGAGAACGTCTGGAAAAAAATATGTCTTCCTGTCAAAAGCACAAATTCCTCTCGATCCTCCATGGCTTAACTTTACTTGGCCATCCTACTCTCCCTCCCATCCTGCATAGTCAGCGAGCCATGTATTTTCAACCTGAGAACATAACTGAGAATTTCAAACTACTGACAAGTTCCTGCCTTACTTTGTATCCCTGAAGATATCTAGTAAGAGAGCTTTAGATTCAGCATCCTCATGACCATTTCCAGTGTAGAGGTCAACAACTGAACGCTCGAAGTACGGTGCAACCTTTGATAAAGCCCGCAGCTCTATCAAATACAGAAAATAGAGGTTTTTGAGTCTCCTTGGTCCTTCTCCTTTTGTTTCGATAGGGTCGAAGCGGCGAGTGAACTCTTTCACATTTGGTCCCCAGCGAGGTTTCCCCCAGGTTTCTATGACAGAAATAAAAAAGAAGGAAGAGGAGAGATAAATATATTTTAATAAGGATTACAACTAAGTACACATCAAAAATATTCAGAGAAAAAACAAATACACATTAAGGATAACATAGGAGTCCTTAAGTTTTTCCATTGACTTGTATTACCTTCAAGAAGATAATTTGCACATAGATGCAAGTTGATGCTAGCATGAAGTCCAGAAATGAGTTTATAGAATACTCTTTTCTCAAGGCAAAGACCTGTTCAGGAAAAAAAAAATAAAATTAAAAAAAAAAAAAGGGAAACAAATAAGAGAGATGGGAAAAACACTCCACAACTCTGAATACTTAAAATAATGAAGTGTTAATTGTAACGTTATCTTTTATATCTTGAACAGAAAGTCTTTGGCTTTTAACTTTCAAAAATTTTTTCTTACAGTACTTCAGCATTATTTTAGCAGTACTTTTAAGTCTTTATATCCATTATATACAAAGTATATATCCTATTTTACAGCTGAACAAGCCCTAAGAATAAGATTTGACATACTATGTCTTAGCTTATAAACCTAAAATAGGCAGAAAATTCAAAGTAACTGGTATTGAAGTGAACTCCATCTTTTAGAAGAATAAATACTCAAACATTAAAGTAGTGCACAATCTAAATGAAAAGAAGTTCTCAAAAAGTCCTCAAACAAAAATGTTGAGTGACATTCAGGAGTTCTGCACAATTCATTAAAATCTCACATTAAGAAAAATATTGGAGGAGAAGAAGAAAGTACAGTATGTCTAGGGAATTTATGTTAACTACCCAAGAGACTTTACCTTCTAACCACGTGTAGAAAGATTCTCCTATAAATAAAAAAACATAGTCAAACAGCATTCAGTTTCAACATTATCATATGCCTATTAGCTGTCAACTGGTCACAAAGCTAAATAATTTAGCTATTCATTCACTGAGGTGACAGGATTTTTAGGTTAGCTCAAATCTTTCAAAGTCAAGAAAAAAATTACAAGAATGATCATGATTCTGAAAGCAGAGTCCTGATTCTCTGCACTAGTGGTGAAGGACACGCGAGAAGGGTGAGCGTGCAAAGGGGAACGTTAAATGATACAAATGAACATTTGTTTCCTCTGCACGCCAAGTGACAGCCTTCACTTTGTCCCTTACTGTGCAAACAGTTTCTGGCTCTCTACTCTGACACTTGGATCTTTTGCCCACGAGAGTTTAGTTAATGGGAACATCTCAAGTCTATCCCACTAACACCCATGTTCTTTCCTCTGCACCTTGCCCTTAATTTGCCCAAACCAAAGGGGCGCTCAGGGAGAACATGGAGCCCTGTCCCTGTCCTTTCAAGAACTCGGACACGCACATCTGGAAGAGATCCCAGACTCAGGAATCCTTCAATTTATGCCCATCTACTCTTCTCACCAGTTAGGCTATTACAACATGAACCCTAGCAAGGATGTGAATCAAAAACAGATCTGTTATTGGCTATTTCTCACTCCTTCCCCCCATTCTCATTGAAAGAACTGTCCTTTTATCAATTACTTTGATAAAAACATAACTCCCCCACCCTCCAGTGTAATAGCAGTAAAACAAGTGTATCAGAAGGCCAAGACTGCAATGTTTACCTCTTCCCTCGAGGTTAAGCATAGTAAAATGACTTACCATCATCCCCACCTAGGAAGAGAGAGGGGGGAAAAAAATATATCTGTGAGTTTGAAACAGACCATTTTCCACAGCAAAGCAGTAATGAAACAAGCCAAACTATAAACATGTAGGGGAAAAAAAAGCCCAAGAAAGTACCAGAAAAGGCAGGCAGCTTTCCACCTTCTTCCTCCTCCCCGAGTCGAGGCAATACTAAATATATTACTACGATAAAGTCACTTGGAATTTGAAAAGTTAATAGCATCTGATTTACTTTTAGTATTTTTGAAAGAGACGCGCTAGCTTCAGAAAGCCGAGTAGGAGCCATGCTCCAGTTCACATTATTCAGTCTCATCAGTGCTCCTTTCTGATCCTTGAGTTAAACTACTGTTATAAGTAGCTTTGTGTGAATACACTGGGAATATATTAAAAATTATGCAACATATCACTTAAAGGTATCTTGTGCTTGTAATCTGTGGTGCTATTTTTAACAATATTTGGTTATTAGTTCTTTCCTTTTTTAAAGAGAGGAGAGAAACATTGATGGGGGAAAGCTGTATACAGATCAGTTAGTAACACAAACTTAGAATTCTCAATTTAAACTGGATAATTTTATACCTAGGTCACTGGGATACATTGCAATATTAGTATATTTCTGAAGATAATTGAGCCTTTCCTAAAAATTTATATTTTCTTTTTTTATTAACACCTATAATATATTAAACATTGATTACAGAAAACTTATAGCTCTGTTACATTAGTATGGCCATCAGCTGAAGTGACCCATTTAAATATTTTAGGGGAAAAAAGACAAGTGAAGAATGGTGAAGAGTTTGGGGAACTTTAATCCTTCAACTTCTCAACCATCTCAGAAAAGCACTGTAACACTGAGCCAGTAAACTGCTCTTAGCTGCACTTCATTTCTCCTGTCAGCTGCACTGCCATTGATGAGCCTATTTACACAAACAAGATTAAGCACATATGTAGACAGATTTAGATTGATGATCATGCTGTAAGATTTGAAAACAGATAGCTACATCTACATAAGGCAGGGAGGAATAAAAAGCACATCTACTACCTGAAGATTGTTATTTGCATTACTTGCACTGCAACAATCACTCTGTTAGAAAAATATCATTACAAATAAAAGAGGCAAGACCCACCCCTACTAGGCGCCAGTGGATTTAAAGGACGATAGACAGATCGAGGCCTAGAAAAGGAAGTTAGAAAATACAAAAATCAGTTCTAAGGCAAGTCAAGGTGCAGATATAAAAACAGACTCCCTCCCCACCCCAGTTACTTGAAGCAGTTTTCTTCATAAATGCTGTTCCACACTCTCCATGCAGAGGGCCCTTTGTATCCAGTGTAACGTTCAGGGTTCAGCAGCAAATCCACATACTGGGCATCTGGGGATCTCTCATCTAAATAGGAAAATTTGTGATATATTCTAACTGGTCATTTAAAAAAAAAGACTTAATTTAACAAAAACAGTTACACAGAATTAAATGTGAGTTTTGATAGAACACTTTTCTATCACCTTCTTGGCTTATAAATGCCCTGTGCATAAGACCACAGCAATACACACCAAGGAGAAAACCTCAAAGGACAGGGCTTCCTGCGGTCTCTTGTGCTGCCCTAATTTCTGCTGTACCTGAACATTTTCTATGGGGTCATTCAACATCTCGATCAACACTTGTCACAATATATGTGTTCTCTAACATGGCTTGTTTTAAGCAGACTTTAAATTAAGGGTTATTTGCCTGGAAGTGCTGAGGGAGGGTTAAATGGTAAATAGTACTAAGTGGTTTTCTTAGGAGAGACAAGGTCACAGAAGTGTATCATGAGATTGAAACATACCATGCATTTATTAACACTTTTCTTCCCCCAGCAGATATTCATACACCCTGGCAGAAAACTAAGCTCACACCACTTCAATGAAAGAGTTCTCAGTGTATACCAGGTCAGCTGTTGGTTACAGAACAAAAGGCACTATTTAACTTGCAGAAATTCTGCAGGTTATACCCTGCTCTCTAAATTTCACTTCAAATTTCAGACAGCCTATCCAAAGAAATCTGTTAAACTACTGTCTCTGCTTGAAAACTCTGTAGGAACGGAGACTTGGGTTTTGAGCTGAGTCACAACCAGTAAAAAGCTGGTACAATTCCCTCCCCTTTTGTATGTTAAAGGCAATTCATGCTTAAAAACAACCCAAAAAAAAGAGAGAAGGAAGAAACAAAAGAGTAGTTCACAGACTTAACCATAACCAAAAAGAGAGGTCAAGCAGCACCACTGAGTATTTCATCAGAAGAGGGGGGTGGGGAAGGAAAAAAAAAAAAAGCCACACAAACACACACACACACACACACACACACACACACACACACCCACACACACACACACAGAGAAGGAAACAGAACTGCTGTAGAAGGAAGGGATGATCCTGCAAGCACCATGGAGCTTCGCTCCATATCTTCAGCAGTATTAGAAGGAGGGAAAAAACAAGAAAAAAAAGGGACACAAGACGACCCACACAGTGAGTGTTGGATGGGACAAAAACCAAACCACAGCCTGCTTGATTTATTTGTTGGCATGGCTAACCTAAGGAGTTCCTAGCCTTCCTCATCACTTGTTCCTCTCACTGTCCACCCACACCTGCAGCCTGTGGGACACTGCAGCAGAACAAATGAAAATCTGATGAGCAGATGAAAAAAGGTTTTTCCCCAGGTGGATGAACTCCTGGATCAAGTTTATGACACGGTTGACAGAGAGCTCCGAGAGCCAAACGGGAGCTGCCACTGGCAGTGCAGCTGAGCTACCAGCGCACTCTGTCACCCATGGGAGGAGAGAGAGAACAGAAGTTTCTTCTGCCTCCCGGCTGGGGGATTCTCTCCCTCTCCTTTCCCCGACACAGGCTAAGCCGGGTGACCCCAATAGGCAAGGCAGGAGCTGAGGGAAGATGACACCAACTTATCTCTCCGCTCCTGCAACAAGCGGGCCAGCCCTGCAGCAGGCAGTGAGGTGGTGGGGGGGATAGTAGAGGCCGTGGAAGCAGTGGGCGCAGGGCAGCACTTCCCGCTTCCGAGCAAGGAGCCAGCGGCTGCTCCGCACGGCTGCTGGAGGAAGTGCTCCTTAATGGAGCGCCTTTCCCAACGGGCTCCTCTCGCACAGCTGAGTAAGCGGGAGGCTTGAAGGCTGCAGAGGCAGCTGCAGCTTATTGCACAGAGAGGGGCAGATCTCCCTAACGCTCACTAAGCATTTACTACTGAACAGCTGATAGGGAAAATGTTCACAGATAAGACACAGCAGAAGGGCTGAGACCTGTCAACTACAGCTGTTTCTTTCTCAGGTGACACCAAGCATGAGCCTAAAGATAAGTTAAAACACCTTGTAGCCTTTCTACAATGGGAGGCTATAATGTATTAAAAAGAAATTGGGCAGCTGCTGCTAGATTCCCGAATATGACAATTTTCATATTTACCTGAAAAACTTCCCTGAATGCTTTGAATATTAGAAGCAAATAAACAAATAAAAGGACTTGCACATGTGGAGCAGAAGGAAGACAACTCAGTATCCTGCTTTAACAGGAAGAAAGTCTTTACCAAAAATAAAAAAAATAAAATAAAATAAAAAGACGATTCTACCACAGAGATCATTTGAAACATGGGAAGGCTGGAAAGGAACAGATTCAGCCCAAGCATACACAATAAAATTAACAGCAAAGATAGTATGGCAGTAAGAAACTAAATCAGGAGCAAGTAAGGTGTCTTCTTTTTGTATCCTATGCAACTCTTCTGTCAGAGGTAGGTTTTTCTTTTTAAAAAAAAAATATTAAAATCCTCCCATTCATTTTCTTCTTTTCTACTTCTGTCAATGCCTCCTGCTCACTGTATCAGCACGGGGTAATAGTCAGTGTGTATTAGGCAGAATACACGTTGTGCCATGTAAAAACTGTATTCTTGGCATATAAGATAATATGAAACATCACCCGACCATTTAGTACAATATAAATTAAAATTTAAAAATTTTATGTTAAAAATAAATATAATATATATAATATATATAATTATATATTTTATATATTATATATGTAATATGTGTATAATAAATAAATAAAACTGTGTGCACATGTGCTTTAACAAGACAGTAAATAAAACAGTCTGAAAAAGCTTAAATATTTTTACCATCGAGCTCACAAAAATGGTCCTGTGAATCATCGTATCTTGCCCAGTCAATGAAAGCCTCCTTACTTTGGTTACTGAGGGGAAGAAAATATATTTGATTTTAGACTTTTTAAATAGACAAAGTCAATAAAAACTATTGAAAAAAACATGATCCACACAAAGTAACCTGAAACTGAGTTCTGAAATACTGTGTCTGACACTTGAGTATATGGAGTTAACGCTGCCCATCAGCTGCACAGAGATTCAAGCAGGCATCAAATGCAGTCCTTTTAAAAGCAAGCTTAACATAAAATAGCACGAAAGACTTTGCTGTCCCTTATCTGAAGGAATGGTGCACTGACAATGACTTCTCTCCCTTCAGTAAAAGCTCAGCAAAATATTTCCATAGCACAATTTTTAAAGCACTTTTCAAAGCTGTTCTCTATCAACTATCATTTTTAATTAATTTCCAAGGGACCTCTATTTTCAGACCTACAACAGTTAGCCTGGCTTTGAGTGCGAGGTTGTGTTCCCCCTAGAAAGCCTTTGCAATCTAAATTATTCTATGAGCATGATCTATCTTAAGCCTTATAAACAACGTTGGCACTGCACTCATCCTGGCATTCCCAGGCAGGGAGAGGTAACTAGAGGTTCCCTGTGAAATGCAAACAGCCCCAGAAGTTAAATGCTTCCTTCTAAGCACGTGCAGTACAAAGCTGCTGATGCTGCCAACAGCAACATGTAAGGAAGGGCCAGTTTGGGAACTGCTGCTCTAGGAAGGAATGCTCCTACTCCTGCTCTGCCGGGAAGGAATGAGAGCTGCCCATTCAGTTTGATCAAATTCAAACAAGCTCACTTGCACAGAGGCAGTTCTGCAGCAAGGTACAGTCCCTACCCTCTGCCAAATCACAAAAGACTTCAAATTTGGTAATAGCTCAGGACCCTGGAAAGCTTCCCTAATTAACTTCTCCAATAATTACTACTAGGAATTACTAGTAAGAACTGAAGAACATTTGTTAATCCTAAGCAATACAGTTGATAAAGGAGAATAACCCAAATCCACCAGGATGATGCACTGCCAGGTAAAGAATGAAGAGGTTGCCTTAGAAATCACAAACTCTTCTTGCTATTTCAAGATCATATGCACTTGTCCCCAGTTCCTTTTTTCCTTCAGGAGTGGAAAAATAATGGTTTCTCTTTAAATAGAGTTTAATTTTCTCTTTCTTCTTTCTAAAGGTGGGGAATCTAGAATAAGACACATGTCTGTGGGTGCTGTTAACACACTCATTTTTCAGTGGCAATGCCATCCTGCAGACTTCTTCCCACCCCAGCCCGTGCCATGCAATAAGCAAGATCAGGGAATTGATCCAAGCTAAAAGTAACTGTCAACAACAAAGGAAGTCACAGGCTCCCTGATCTTGATCACTGAAGACCACAGACAGACACATCAGTGTAACAGAACATAGAGCAGGACAAAATCCCTTAATTCAGCGCAGTCATCAAGATGAAAGAAGCAGCAAGAGGTAAGGAGGAAAAAAAAAAAAAAAAAAAAAAAGTTATTTGCAAGGTTTCTCCCTCCAGATTCCATAAAATGACTTGAAGACTCCTAAATGAAGACACTTTTTAGAAAAGAAAATCTATTTATTTTCTTAAAACCTCTGTCAGATGCTTTTTCACATCTACTTTTTAATGGACTATGGAAAGAACAAAGAATGAAAATAAGCACACTGCAAAAACAAGACAGACAAAATGAAATGCTGCTCCGTTACTATTTTTGTATTAATGTTGTAAATCACAGCATACCTTAGGGTACTGTTAACTGCTCCTAGTTTGTTAGCTTGCTCACAGTCTTCCAATTCTTTGGAATTATTTGCTGCTTTTGAATACTGTAAAATAGTTTATAGTTAGTATACAAATAAATTATCTACAATTCTTTGAGAATAAAAAGTGATGTGAATGTATATCTGAGTTTACATGTGAACCTGCCCATATTGGCATCTATTTTAAAAGTGGCAAACAACTTTGGAACATTTCTTAATTTTTTCTTCACTAACTTTCATCAGGCCAATTTCATCTCATTGATTTAAATGCCACAGATAACTTTATGCTTATAAACTGATCTTAATAGACAAACATTCTTACACTCATATACATATCTTTTATTTTGCAAGCATCATCACACTACAAGGTGATTTTTGTTTCCTTGGAAAGCCTACCAACTTTGTTTACTTCCCATTTATATTTCAATTAGTCCTATCCATAAACACAATTTAAGCATGGACAGACCTGCAAGAGAAGCTTCATGAACTGGATTCTGATTTTGTTTGTTCTGCAGAAAAATCAGAATTGAGGTTCTCCAATGCTACATATTTTTAAGAAATAATCCAGTAAAACAGGAGCATACTAAAAGTAAGAGGCTAGGTAAAATTGTAAAATAAATAAATGAATAAATGGAGAATTCCTTATTTCACTATACTATGTTTATATCATCAGGAAATTTATTAGCCTGTATTCTAAAAGATGCTCTAATCATTCTGGAACATAGTAAATGGTATCAGTGCTCACTTAAAAAATAAGCCCAACTTCTTTTTGTTTGTTTTTCAGATTGAGTCTGCAGATTATAGACATTTTTATTGTATCAGCTTCTAAGAAATACAGAAAATGTCTTAATTTTAGCAACCAGTAGCTTGCCATGAAGCTAAACCATTGGTCTCCCTCCAGCATACATACCTACATCAATTCATAAGTCAAAACTAAATTGTTATTCAGGTTGTCACTCTGAAATTCAGGCTTTCTAGCTGTAACATTTGTTTTAAGAGTCCGTTATATGTGATATTATTGTGTTCACAACATCATACAACTATTGACATGAAGCACTGCTATCCAGAGACAGCTCAAAATCAGAAGCTGGAGGTTTTGAGCAACCCAAGGAGCAAATAGAAAGAGTTGGATTTTATTTTTTAGTGGGTAACACAGGAAGCCAGATTTGGGTTAAAGTTCAGCCTACATATTTCCATGCATTTAGAAAAGCTGCAGAGTTTTTATTTGCAATTTTCATACCACAATGCTCTCTATAAAAAATAGACACTTAGAGATGTTCAAATAAATAAGCAAGAACACTTGCTTCAAATACACACACTTGTGTTTGTGCTTTTACTACTCCTTAAAACTGTTGTTCAGATGTTGTGTAGACCTGAAGGCTGAGCTGTGATCCCAAGTTTACTCCTGACATGGCACAACTTGGGCACAACTCAAACTTCTGAGAAAATTGCTAAGTTTTTATATTTTCACAAATCTTTCTCACAAATACGTAGATCAGGTCTAAGAAAAATCCAGCTAAAACTGCACGCGGAGGTGAGACTGTAGAGCTGCCAAAATGCAGGTGCTCAGAGGAGAGCAGCTGAGTCAGAAACACAAACTAAGTGCGGAAGGGTCGAGCCCCGGCAGCTCCGCAGCAGCGAGGATCGCCCTGTAGCAAGGGGCAAGGCAAACTCACCCTCTCCCACCTGGCTCACAACTGTCCAGCAAGCAAAGCCTTAAGTACTTTATCACACTAAAAACTGATGCTCATGCTACGTGCTTGTTGGTCCCAAGTAACCACTCTGCATCAATTGCTTTGTACTTTCCTGTTGTCTACCCAGCTTACGGTCACTTTGTACACTCTAAAATTCACCTGAAATGACCCAAAGAAGGGCTCCACAAAACCCTGCATAGGAGGCCCTGCACACTCAGCTAAAGACAGAAGGCTTTGAGGATGCTAATGAAAGGCTGTGGACAACATGAATTTTTAATACGAGCTCTCTAAAACGCCCTTTATCTCATGCACCATAGAAATACAAGTAATTACCTGGTTAAAAAAAAAACCTTAAAACAAAAGCCCACCTTTGTTGCAGGACAGATAAATCAGAGGTCTTCCTCTCACCTAGAAATAGTACTATGCAAAATAAGCCTAATGCACATTTGGAAACACTAAAATGGAGTAAGATGCAATTGTTAAAGAAATAACAGATTCTACTGGAGAGGAAAAAAAAAGTAGATTTCCCCTCCAGGAAAAAAAACACTCCAAAGATTTTCACTCAATTTTCTTCTATTTTCTAGGTGTGGGGATTGTTCTTCAGCATCATATGACTGTTAAATGGAAAAATAAATCAACTGAAAATGGATCTGACCTAGAAAAAAACAGAACCTGCTGATGAAATAACATACTGAGATGCTAAACTAAACATTCTGCATGTCTAGATTTGCAAACCAATCCCTACCCTGAAGTGAAGAAATGACTGCCAAGAATACCATCCTAAATCTACGTTTCCAAACAGAGTGAACATTCAAGTCTAAGACATGTTTGCAGACTCCACTATTTTCCAGTGTTTAACAAAAGTGTCTAAGGAATCTTTGTTGCTGCTGTGATCTTGATCAGGACAAATATCTTTCTGCCAAAGCAAGATCTCCCAAGTGCAGCCTCTGAAAGAAAACCAAAGAGCAGTGGGCAGGAAGCAGTACATGAAGCTAGATGATGTGTCCTCGAGTTACTCCTGTACCTTGCTCCATGGCAGTCATTCAGAATCTGTCCCCCAAAATGTTTCATCACTCAGATGAAGCAAGACCGAAGATAGGGAAGCTACTTTGGGCCTCCGAGCAGCACTTCAGAAAAGGCCACTGGGGTGCAACAGCTGAAGAGATTTTCTACTGCTAACAGCACATCTGTGAGGAAGCTGGGGAAATGCAATTCTGATCTTCGTGGCCGGCTCATCTTCCAAAAGCAGAAGAGCCGTTTCTGCTAAATCCTGTAGTTAAACAAAAAAGTAAACCAAAAAGAAATAAAACTCTGGTCTTAAAGCTTATAAACTCTTCTGCATTATGAGAGAAGGATAATAAGAAACCACACAGAAGCCAACACATTGGTCCACAGAGGACTTCTCCATAGGGTTCTACATTGACTGCACCTACACAAGACAGTTTAACTCAACCCAAAATACACTGCAGATAATACAAAACTGAGTGACTGACACAGAGGGTTGGGCTGTCATTCGGAGGAACCCTGACAGGCTGAGGAAATAGGCAGAGAGAAACCTCATGACATTCTGCAACGAGAAGTCTTG
>JAUBOD010000433.1:606902-618116 GCA_032353885.1 Nothura maculosa | reverse complement strand
GTCAGGATAATTAATGCTTGTGAAGCCTCTTTCATTTCCAACATGTGGTCCCTGTCTGCTCATCAGGGCTATTTAGATCTGGAGGGGGTCATGCTGATAATGCAGGTCATATAAAACATGTAGACAGTCCCAATAAATCCAGTATATCCGCTTTGAAAACAAAATCTATAAACATGTATCTGTAGGCACCAGAGGCTGCAGTGTGGGCTTATGCCACATGGTACCAGCTTGGCAGGGCTGATGTACAACCCATTTAATCCACCAGTGAATAACTGAGAGTTTTCTTTTAATGAAGAGGCTCGTCCTATCATGTAGCATTAGCACCATGCAGTTAGGTGGGTGGGTCATTAATTTTGCTCACCAGTATTTAACACAGGGAACCTTAGAATGCTTTTATAATACCTTAGTGTGCCTTTATAATGCTTTTGGTAGTCTGCACGTGGTATAGGACAAGAAGCAGGTTGATTTAGTTTTGTTTACCTGTAATTGTGGCCTGTGTTCTCTTTAGCACTCTTCCCAGCATTTATTGGAGGATAAAACTTAACTTTGGCACCCTTGCAAAGCAAAATAAGATGAAATTCAGATAGAGTGCCTTAATTGGATTAGGCTCCTTTTGCCTTGTTTGTAGAACTAAATTCTTGCATGGCTAAAGCAAGCAAGGGTTTTCTCATCTCAGCAAGAGCCCAGGGAGCACCAGAAGAGCTAATGTCCCTTTCTCTCTAGCACAGCTGCAGGGCCTGTGGATACCTGAGAGCAGAGGTGCCACCAGGGCATGTCTGCCCTTTAATAGAGGGAATCTGAGCGTTCGTGTGAAGTTTTGTGTTGGCAGCAGTTGTAGCTGCAAGTCTGAACTTGCGGAAAAGTTCAGAAGTTGTCTTTAGCCTGATAAAAAAGCAAGCTCAGGAGCAACATTACAAAAATAGTAATTTCTGTTTTTTCCTTAGATATTAAACCTAGAATGCATGCAAAGGCAACATCCAGCTGAGCTGCTTTAATAGGGACCAGTACTCAGAGTAAACACGTGCAGTAGCTGAAGGTCTTTCAGAAGTTTCACGTGATCTGACAGTAACCTTAACAGACACCATTATCCGTAGGAGAGGGTGGCATTGACTGACCTGGCCTTCTTCAGAGCTGGAGTTCAAGTCTTTTACACCACAGCTGATCCAGCCCTTGTATAAACTGTGACAGTCTATCACTGCTTCCTGTTGTTTTTCAGTCAGTATTATGATTCATACAGGTCTCTTCTTGCAATAGCCCCTTTTTCGAGCAGATTCATCCCAAGCAGAGGCAGTTCCTTGGCTGGGCAATGTGGCAGCAGAGCCCAGATTGTATAAAGTGCCCCTGGGCCGTGTCCATTATCTGCTGTTCTTTGGACAGGTCACATGCTCCCTCCCTTCATAAAGGGGCTCAGTAAAGTTATGACTGCAGCCAAAACGTTGAAACAGAACCTTAGACTATTGTAGTGTTGAAGGCCTTAGTTTTTAATGAGAAACACATGACCAGAACTGGTTTCTACAGACTTGTAAGATTATTGATATGTAAGTTTGATAGAACTGCACTGTTAAAAGCCACTGGTAAGATATTGATTGTTTGTGTGGGAGACCTGCAAATAGGTAAGTTCTGATATCTGATGCTGGTTTTAGACCACATCACCACCTACCTCCAGCAATGTGGAATTCTTATTTTGCACTGATACGGAGGAGTATGCATTTTGTTTCTTTCCACAGCATGCATTTAAAGTAGCCTTCTCAGATGGCTCAGGCACAACTTGTGGTGTTCGCTTCATTGGCATTTAAATGACTAGATGTTAACTGTGTTTGCAGCTGTCAGCAAAGAAACTCCTACTGCAAATATATAATTTATATTATGTATATATGTATGTATTTGGAAAGGCAGCAGCTCAGGAATGCGAAACCTGTGTCTTTTTTCTCACACACCTGTAAAATATTTTTAAGATTTTAATACAATCCTTTGCACATAATGTTGTTGGTGGCATAACTGGGAACTATAGCAGTTTCCAGGAAAAACAGGTAATTTCCATAAACAAAAAAGGGAGTATCCCCGGTTTTCAGTTTTCAAAATTATTGTCCTTTTGGTTATCACACTTGAACTCAGCCAAGAGAAATCTTTGGAATTTAATTCCATGAGTAATTCACATTGTAATATTAACTTTAAAATACTAGCATTCAGACTGTTTCAGAAGTGTTTCTCAGAAACATGCTATTTCCCAGCCCTTGCGCTTTTTAACTTTCTGTTCATGGTGAAACCAGCGACACAGATCCTAACTTCTGCCCATGTAACACTTCTACCTGCAGATCTCAAGAAGGCCTGCAAGGAAAATGGCACCTGCTCCTTGTGCTTATTTCGTGCCCCAACCATCAGTGACATGCTCAATGATGAGGACTTGTTGTACACCGTGAGGCTCAAGCTGGATCCCTGCCACCCAACAGTGAAAAACTGGAGGAATTTAGCAAGCAAGTGGGGGATGACCTACGATGAGTTGTGTTTCCTTGAACAGAAGCCCCAGAGTCCTACTTTGGAGTTTTTGCTACGCAACAGCGACAGGACTGTGGAGCAGCTGATTGAGCTCTGTAAATTTTATAAGAGGATTGATGTTGTGAAAGTGCTACTGAAATGGGTGGAGGAAGAATGGCCCAAAAGAGGCAACAGAACCTACCAGAATGACTTCTAGGTCAAAAAATTGTTAGTCTCTGTTGGTTAGAAGTTGGGACTAGCTGCAGATGGGGAAACATCCCATTGCCAAAGAAAGAGTCCATAAAAACAGTTTGTATACTTGCTGTGCTATGTACACATGCATATATGCTCTCTGCCCTCAGGGTTGCAAAGAAAACCTCTCCAAAGAAAGCTGAGTAATGCAAGTTGTGTTCCTGAGTCTACAAACACCTTTGGTTTCTTTGCTGCTCTTTGTAGGCTTCCTAAGCACAAGAGGAAGGGAAAAGCCTGACCTCTGCTTCTACCATAGCAGTTGTGAAGCAAGTCACGTGTGCCCTGCTGCTGTGAGGAAAGTTGTGGTGAGAAGGCAGGTCCCTTGGCTTTGCTGGCAACCCCTCCACTGCTTTTTTTGTGTTCTACCGAGTACCAGATGAGGCAGAGTTGGTTTGTTTGTTTTTCTTTTGTTTGGGTTTTTTGCTTTTATTTCTTTAAGCAAAGGAGTTGTATAGTTCAACATCATTAGTACATATTATTTGCTCCAGAAGAAATCATCCAGTTCAGAGAGGCTTTCTAGGTGACAACCATGAGGGACAAAAAAAAAATCTACAGCAAAAATGCTTTAGACTTAAAACGAGTTTCCGAAATTTGGAAGAAAATGCTCATTCTGGGTATTGTTACCTGTTTATCTCAAATGCCTCTCACCTTGCAGTGGGAGTAACAGCTAATGCTTCACCCAAAGTATATCCTTAGTGCTGACTGTAGCTGTTCAGTTTGCCAGCTGTGGTTTTCTTTGAGAGAACACAGCATAGTGCTGAGAGCTGACCTGCTTTCAGTCTCACCTGGAGTAGTTCTGCATGTGCAGAGAACTGACACAAGTTAATGTATTGTTTAAAGTCACTGTAATGAGAATTCACCTGCAGCCTCGGTGGATTGTTCTAAAAGCACTTAATGGTAAGACAGATGAGTGTTTCCAAAGGGTGATGTCACTCTGGTCCTCTGAATTGTGCTGTTTACATGTAAAATATTTTTGGAAATTGGTCTTTTGACTTCTAATGCTTAAAAAAAAACTCTTGAAAAAATCAGTGATAGAGTGAGCGGTATAAGTTACTTATGCTATAATGCCATAAGAATGAGAAATGTTGTCAACTAAAAATACTTTTAGTTGTTACCCTCCCTAAAGCATCTTGGATGCTGTGCACGTGTACATAGGTGTATATACCAAAGCCAAGCACCATGTGCCGGGATCCTGGCTGGGTGCCCACGTGGAAATGACAAAGTAAGAATTAAAGAATTAGTCACAAAGCTAATGGAGGTCAAAGATGGGTTGTAAGGAACTCCGTATACAATAAGCAAATGAGACCAGCAATGGTAGTAATGCTGTGCTAGAAATATTGTGGGCCATAGTTACAGGGCAGCTAGAAATAAAAGCTAATGTTTTCAATGTCAGGCATGGGTTCTGGGATTGATGTAAATTGGCCTTACTGTGGTCGGGACAAGATGTTGAAGATCTTGTTTCAAGGTGAGAAAAGACCTAAATTTGAAGACTTCTTTTTTTCCAAAGCCTGTGGAAGACTACATTTTTTTTAATCATTATTCACTCCAGAAGAGTGTGTTTGTTTAGCCTTGTTTTAAGTGTCAGCCACACTGCTGTATCTCACAGGTTGCAGTTCAGATGGCTTGTGTTGGTAGCAGGGGCCTCCTAATAGACTTCCATCACCTCCCCCTTTCACAAATCATCTAATTTTGCTTCTAGAATCAGCTCTGAAGGTGACTGCTCTGACTGGGTTGCCTCTCCTTTTCAGCACCTGCAGCAGCACCCACTGCCTACGTGCAGAGAGCTCCTATGGGGCTGGTCTGACCTGCTGCCTGCGCTCTGAGCCCAGCACGTGCAGGACCCGTGGATGTCCCTGTTAGGTTGCCCTGCCTCGGGAGCAGTGTTGGCTGTGGGGCCAGCAGCTCTTCTGCCCCCCAGCAGCCACCCCCAGAGGTGCGTGGTGCAGTTTGCTCTGCAGCAGTAGCTCCCATCCCGCATAACAGCTCTGTCCAGAGCAGTCGTGTGGGGACTCCCAATGGGAGCATGAAATGATGTGGGTGCCTTTCGGAATCAAGGACAAGCATAACTGGAAAGTTGCCCCTATTCATGTTTTCTGGCTAAAACCAGTAGTATTGTAAAGAAACCCCATCACCTGGTGGAAGTGGGTTCTGGTTCCCCATAGCTCTTGAGAAATCAATATAAGCTGCAAGGGTTCATCTCTGCTGGACATAAAGCTGCTTCTGAGAGTTTGTATGTGGACTCTGTGCACATTCAGCACTCAATGTTGAAAATGTCAGCTTTAAACTTTACTACACACTGGATTGCTCACTAGTATACTTGAAAGGATCGTAATTTCTTTACCCATTTGTATGGCATGAATTGAGATGTACACTTTTGTTAGTTTTATATATATTTACAGGGGTACTGGGTCTGAGTGTCCAGTTTGGGTGCTCATATATTTTTGTCATAATGTATACTATATTTAGAAGAAATATACATCATCAGTGTTTGATTTTTTTTGTGTTTGTTTTTATTTCTTATTTTTCCTTCTCTTCAGTCATGATTTTTCTCAGAAGCACTGATATCAACTAGATGTGCTGTGCTAAAACACCTTGAGATGCATCACTTAAAGCAGCTATGTTTGCAACTGATACTGCATCGCTATGGTATGGAAGGTGGGCCTTTTTTCTTCCCCATATGAAAGATGAGTTAATGATAAGATGATGAATAAGGATGTTTGTACCACTGTTAGCTAGGAGGTTGTGAAACTTCTGCTGGCTGAACTCTTCCTAAATTAATAACTAATCTGATAGCAATGGTTAGAAAAACAAGTGGGCCCCGAAGAGAGGCAACTAAATAATCTTTTCCATTCCATTGTATCTTCTGTTCTCAGGTGCCTTTTTTCATAATTTTTTTTTCAGTTCTTCCACTGGGGAGATGGCAATAACAAGCAAACTATTCTGGTCTCCCTGTGTCTGTGGGATAATCAGGGAGGCCCTTTCTAGCAACTTTGTCTTCCTGAGAACGTCAAACCACTATACAGAATACAAAAATAAGGGCAAATAGGTTACTAAGTTTGTAAATAAATAAGCATGTTGTGTGTATTTTTGTCCTGAATAGATACGCGGCTTAGCATATCTGCAGAAACATTCCTTCATCCCTCTGTTCTTTGAGTTTGCTTTGCAATTACCTAGTAAGTAGTTTGAGAATACCTTTTGTCTCCAAAAATAAACAAAATTCAGTGTTGCTGACAGCAAGCAGCACACTTGCACAGCCAGGAAGATTAATAACCGGAAGCGGTCGGATTAGAGTGAGAAAGGGACATCCACCACATCCCTGTGCTAGCAATCATGCCTGAGGTTTGTTCATGTTTATACCGAGTAAATGTGAGTTTCCACCACCTCTTTCAAAATTCAGTTCATTGTGAGCCCATAAATAGCTTTTTAGATTTTTTTTCTTAATTTATTTTTGTCTCTAATTTCTCTACAAGCTGAAAAATTCAGAAACCTGCTCAGAAGCCACCTACCATCTCGTGGTGAGAGGTGATATTGCAGCCTTCCTGTTTCTCCCGGGAAAATGCAGCAACTACCGTAGGGAGGTGAGCTCTGCTGCAGAGATGGGGAGATGCCCGGAGCCTGCAGCAAGGCCGCTGTGCCCCTTGGGCCTGGTGGTGTCGGCCGGGGATCTCGGCTGCCTCCTTGGGTTCGGGCACAGCCCTGGTTTAAAGCCCACTGCCCAGTTGGGTTGGTTTGTTAGCTTTTTGTTTTGCACAGATGCAGGTTCTGTCTTGTTCCTAATCTGCCTCTGCAGGTAGGGACTGAGATGCTGTGTTTGTGTAGCTCTTGGCACAAGCCTCTTTGGGTGAGGGGTACAGGGCAGAGGTAAGCACAGGTTTGTTGCAATACCCTTTGCCAAGCAAATAAACATGTGCTCCTGACTACTTAGAAAAGGCTAGAGCGTCATGTCATTGGCCTCAAAAAGAGAGAGGGAACATGCTTTATGTAGCTATGTTGCCCATAATCTGTGGATCAGTTTTTCTCCCTAAAGTGTGAGGATCAATTTAAATTTCTGAATTGGCTGAACTGCAAACTCATTTAAAAAACAGACTTTTGTGCACTGTGATTTGAGAGATTTTTTTTCTAGGTTTCAAACTAAAAATTGGAAGACCTGAACGATGACTGGTGCTAAACATTAACATATCAAAGAAGTGTTACAAAAGGCCACTGATTGCCTTGCAGCTAAAAGCCATCTGAACCAGCTGAGCTGTGAATTGACTATTTTAACATCCTTGTACCAAAAACTGATGACTCATGGCCACCTAGTAACTAGTTAAAGCATTTCAAATAAGCTAGGAGAGTAATTTCCATCTGAAACTGCTATGATGCACAAACAGCTCCACTACAGCTGTTGAACACATAGCAGGGCTTAGGCTTTTGTGAGTATATGGAATTCTTGTACCTGAAACTTCTGCTGCTGTGTGTTCCAGCACACAGGAGTGTGCTGGAGGCTTTGTCCCTCTGGCCTATTGTATAGTGTTAACTAGGGATAGAAAGACTAATAATCTTGAATAGCAAATTGAGAAGCTAGATAACGTGCTTGTCCATCAACTTTGGGTGAACACGGATAAGCTTCTCTTAACCCACGTTAGAGGTTGATGCACCTCTAACATAGCTCAGGTAGTGACTGATGGTGCTGCACTGAGCTGAAATGGGATCTTGGGACAGAGGACAGGGATAGGAAGACTCTAGATGAGACTGGTCTGGGCTAGTAAGGGTTCTTGGTGCCATCAGGGCCCTCACAAACAGTGATAATTCACCAGCTGGCAGCTGCTAGAGGCAGCAGTGCTAGGCATTGATCTGTCTGTTCTGTTCTTAGGTCTGTCCTGTCTGCTAGGTCTGTTCTGTCCTTATGTCCAAGCAATATGAGGATCTCAGCTACATATTGCTTATGGCTGCCATTTAAAATAGGTATTTTTAATTGTAATCTTAGCAGTCAGGGATTAGTACTGAGTATGTGGAAGAGCTGTGAAGAGATGTGAACTTCATACTCTGTGCCAGCCGCCATGGGATGCTGTTATATTCAGCAGTGTGGGTAGCACATGGCATGTAGCTGTGGCTGTTGCTCAAACAAGACCATCAGTGTCCTGCAGTAACACTCCTACTTGGTCCTTAGATGCACAGCATTAAAAAAATCATAAAAGTCTATTTCAATTTCTTTATGAGAAAATGACTAAAATGAAATGGCTAATGCACTGCCTAGTTCTGCCATGAGTATCCCCAATCCTTATTCTGCTGCTTCCTAAATAAGCCCCTAGAAAGGACTTCATGTCACCTAAGAATTCAAAAGTAGCCAGTGAATATTGGATAAGAGGTTAAGGAGGAAAAGACAATGTCAAAGGTACTTTGCGGGGCAGAGAGCACTCTAAATTCGCATCCTGTCATCTATTTTGTTGCTATATTATGTAGTGTTTCCAAAAAGAGAGAAAGGAATTTAAAGTTTAGTTCAATGAAATGTAAAGGAGTTTTACTCATACATTTACTAAGCAAAAAGCTGAAGCAATTAATTTTACTGGAAAAAATATCATGGTGAAGCAGTTTCTATCACTGTGTAGTCTAATTTGGTAATTTCTTACTCATGTGTCTCCTTAGCCCTTTCCTAGAGTGTCAAATATTCTTACATATCTTCACTAAGCTTTTAGTGCTTATGTCATTGTGGGAAGAGGCTGTTTCTCGGCTGTGAAGCCAAGAGCACCTATTAACAGATTGACTCTGTTAGGAGAATCAAACCTTACCAGGAATTGCTGCCAAAAGTTCAAAGTCAAGTTATATTTCCTAATCAGTTGAATAATGAAACTTGTGGGTTTTGGCAAACAAAAGAGGAAAGCGAAACTGGAATAATCTACTTTAATGCATTGTTCTCTTTCTGTGCTGAAAAAATGTTATGTGACAGGCACACAAACTAGTTTTCTTTCAATCTAGCTACAGTGCGATTTTTATCACTTGTAGATTGGAGATTTGGAGCTTTTCTGGGTAGATATAGTTTAGAGACAAGCTGTTTTTTCCATCTCTTCCATTTCTTTGCCTTAGAAGCAGCTTTTTAATTCAGATTTGTAAAGAATCTCTTGTCAGGATTCTGTGGATATATAACAAAACGCTGCAGGTTTTGCAACCTGTTCTCTCCAAGGTCTGGCAAAATTCATGTTTCAACCTCGTTTTCCTTTTCTCTGATGACTGCCTTATTTTTTTTCCTCCCTATGAAGAGCATCTGTCACTACTGTCATCCTAGGCACTCTGAAAGCAGTAAGAGCTTACATGGGATCTCATGTGAAGGAATTTGGCTTTGGACAAATATAATCCGCACGCCTACATATGGACGTGTCACCCCCCTCAGCCGAGCTGTTGCTGTTCTGTCATTGCCGAATCCTGTTCTGTGCCCTAAGCTCCTTCTCTGCAAAATGACCAACCACGAGCCTTACAGAACTGAGCAACCAGAAGGAAAAAAAGTAGGAAGGATGGACACTGTTTGTGCAGAATATCTTGGTGTTCAAGTCCTTTACTTCCAAAATAAAATCCTTCCTCATCCAAGGGAAGAAATGGGTTAAAGGAAGCAATGTGACTCAGAGGCTGAGTGCAGAGTTTGCTCTTTCAGCCCGTAAAGCAGCTTTGCAGAGTAGGACACAGGCCTGGCATGTCTCACAGACTTCTATCCTCCCTGTAAGTTCAGGTTTTTTTAAATGAAGCTAAGAGCACTGCCATATTTGAATATTTTAACTTATGATTTAGCACTGTGGGAAAAGATTTAGGTCATTTCCTCCTAAAGTGCCTCACTTGTCCATCCCAGGACCTGTCAATACGCGGCCCCTTAGGGCTCGTGGCTCCCAGGGCAGGAGCAGCATCTTGCTGAGAGCCCGAGGGCAGAGACACCCCGTGCTCGGCCCTGGTGCCTGACATGGCGCTGGAGGGCAGACAGAGCGACCCTGCGCAGCCACCGAGGAGGGCGGCCCCTCCCCGGGTCACGGCCTGGGCTCGTTCTGCTTTTATTCCTCTGGGAATAAATTTAAATTTTATTCCTCTGGGAAGAGGCGGGACACAAAGGAGAGCTGGGCGCCAACCGCGAGCGCCCCCTGCCGCGGTTCCGCCATAGCGGCCGCAGCCGTTAGAGCGGCGCGGGGAGGAGCCCGGGCGGCGGGCGGGGCGGGGCGGGGGCGGCCCCAGCGCCGCCGCGTCCGGGGCCGCCGGCGACCGAGGTGCGTTACCGACGGGGACGGGCGGAAACGGGCGTTAAAAGCAGAAACGGTGGCGCCCCTCTTCATCCCCTCGGCACGTTTGCGGCGGGAGCTGCGGCGCGGGGCGGCCCCCGGGAGGCCGCGGGCGTTTCGGGTGCTGGGAGGCTCCGCGAGGCTTCGGTGTGGCAGTTCCTGGGAAATCCGTCCCCGGCGGTTCGTGGCTGCTTATTCACCTGGTTGTGGCGTGTCCTGGCGCTGGCGTTCCGGATGGAGAGCGTGTGGCGTGTCCTGCTGGGCTTCCCGGGGAAAAGGAAAGTAAAAGCGTCTTGCTTGTTCCTGCTGCAGGAGCCGCCTTTGCCTGGTTATAAAATTCAGCCCCGATTATTTATTTATTTATTTATCTTTTCCTGGTGAAAGACATTTTCTGCATGTGTCATAGCTGATAATGTTATGACATTGTTGATGGAGGCCTTCCTCTTTCTTCTTAAAGGGATTTTGTAATTTGTGAATTAACAGTAAGCTATGCCTCTTTTTTTTTTTTCTTTCTTTTTTAAGGATTTGGGCTAGTGCTCTCTCACAGTCATTCTTGTGTTAAAATGTACAGACGAACCTTGCAGGTGCTCCTCCTTTCAGTGACACAGGGCCCGGACAGCAGCTTTCCCTCCTTGCCGTGTCCTCGTTTTTCCTAATGAACAACCTGCAGCCCCCATCGCTTTGCTGTAGGGCCAGCTGCTCTGCCAGAGTTATCCCAGGTGGGCTTAAGCTTAGGCACCTGCAACCAGAGCTGCGTCCATGGAGGATCCCCTTTCCATGAGGTCTGGATGGGTATTGGGAGACACTGGGTTAGTAGGTCGCTGGTCTATAAATTGGGGCTGCGTTTCTTGATCTGCTAATGGGCTTTCCTGGGCCACAGCCAGCAGCGTTGCACCCTTTGGCCTCGGTTTCCCCGTTCTGAAAATGAAATTGCTGCAACTTGCGTGTCACACGTCCTGCTTGTGAATGGGTGGTGGTATCCTGTGGGAGGCCCAAAATAGTTATGCAGTCTGCGCCCATTGCATAACATTTTGTGTTTTCTGAATTGTTTGTTGGGCTGTCGGCTTAAATGGGTGAATTCATGCTCTCGTGATCCTAATCCTGCCACAAGATTGCAGAATCACACAATCTTCGTGGTCAGAAAAGACCCTTGAGATTATCAAGTCCCACTGTAAACCCATCACCACCGTGCCTGCTAAACCATGTCCCTGAGCTCCTCATCTGCACCTGGCTTGAACGCTGCCAAGGA
>JAUBOD010000433.1:577578-606802 GCA_032353885.1 Nothura maculosa | reverse complement strand
GAAGGTTAATCCCAGGTCCTGGTGGAGCAGGTTGCTGACCCTTGGCTGCGTGTTGTTGTTTGCTCTTTGGTTTTGGTAAATGTTGAGGTGTTGCCAGCAGTTTTAGCATTACTGTCGCTTGACAACAGTCTCCTTTGTCATCTTGCCCATCTGCCCCACCATTTTCTGCTGCCTTAAGTGTCTCTCCAGGGTGTGCAGGAAGTGATTGCCCACTAGTTTGGGATTTGGACACTGGGTTTTGATCACTTTATTTAGAGGATTTGCTAAAGAAATTACAGCGTAGTTAGAGATACTCCCAAGATGTTTCATTTCTTGCTAGTGCTGTGCAAGTCTTAAGAATTCCTGCAGTTATTTGTGGAGGTCAAGGACTGTGTATGTTCAAGAAAGAAATGGAAATCAGCTTTTGCTTCCTTTGGCTAGAATCCCTTTATGTAAATTAGAACTAGAAAAATCAAGAAATTCTGCCTCTAGACTGTCTCTCCCTTGAGCAAGTTGGAAATAGAACATGAAGGGGTGAAAGAAATAGGCTGTTTACCTTGAGAATAAGAAATATGTTTTGAATTGGGTATCTTTTCTCTGTGTGCTGGCAGGGTCAGGTGCAAATGGAGAGTTATTGAGACCCAGCTGAAGGGACTCTCAGTCATCAGTGTTTTTTTGTGCAATTTTGGGGGTGGGATTCTGTTGTGGTGCACACAGCCCCCTCAGCTGCTGCTGAAGCTGCCTGGAGATGTGGGCCATGACCTTTGCTGCATTTAACTGAGCCTTTATTTCATTTCAATAAATTCCAGCAAATTCCTTGGGAAGAAAATAATGGTGTTTGCACTGTTTTCTTTTGTGCCGTTTGATCAGCTGCTTTTAAGGGTTTTGCTTTGTGCCACATAGTTTCACTTTGCTTCTTTCCAATTAAAAACTTTGTTTCTTTGGAAGGGTCCCTGCTTTGGTGCTGCCAGACCAGTGAGATTTCTAGTTCCAGCTCAGCAGGTGGCCACGCAGAACCAGCAGACTTCAACCTGCAGGAGGGAACATGATGTCCTTGGATGAGACACAGAAGACCATCAATAACCCGGTAACTCTCCTGCTGCACAAATAGCTTCTCCCCGGGAAATGGGACTTTGCTGTCTTATGTCAGGAATTAGGCGCCACTCCTCGCTCTGCAAACATCAGGAAAGCCTTCCAGGACTTTGCATTGATTGGATGTTTGAGGAAGAAACTTACAGGTGGTGCCTAGAAACTGTGCTATAAGTAATGAAGACTACATGCACGGTACCTCCAGGACAGGAAGGAAGCTCTCTCAGCCTTGGAGGATGATGGTTTTTCATACACAGCTTGTGTGGTATCTGGTGTTCTTGCAGAATGTGTTGGAGCAGGGGTGAAAACATGATAAGCAGTGTTTTCAGTCCTGTTTCTCAGTAAACAGGGGTGGTGCCTAGCAGCTTTTCAGCTTGTTTCCTGGGGGTTATAAATTCAATCTGAACAATTAAACTTCGAATCTCTGTCCGTAGGTGGTGTTTAATCTTGCACTAAAACTTATTTTGTGGAAAGCTTGAGCTACAACAGTTCAGCCATTGCAGAGAGTGGAGCTGGCAGCACCTTGCTGGGCAAGTTTAGCATGAGGAGACTTTCTCTGAAAAGCTCTGGGATTCTTGTTCTCTGGGGCAGTGCCTTGACATTGTCACGAGGCTAAAGGCATGAGCTACATATGTTTATTTTGTTGCTTATTAAGAAAAGTTTTAAAGCCGGCAGCAAATAGTATTTTTAGCATTCTGTACTAAAATATCTCTAAAATGTTAAAGTCTCTAAAGAATCTGTGTGGAGTGTATGGCAGCATGTGCCTGCCCAGGGCTTCTGTGTTTGTTAGAGTCCTGTGTCCCCAGGGGACCAGGCTGTTGAATCCTGCTTGCTCACTGCTTGTGAAGGAGATGGGCTGGAGGGGTGGTAAGGGGAAGGAGCTTCAACCTCCTCCTTGACGGGATCCCAGCTGGGAGAGGAGGCAGAAGCTGTGTAGGTAGGGACCAGAAGCTGGAAGGCTTGAAGGGCAGAAGAAAAGGGAGAGGGAAAGCTGGAAAGTGGTGTTGGAAGCTGGTGTGGGAGGGGGAGGAAGCAGGTGGTTTGGGAGGTGATTGTGTTGGGTAAGAAAGAGTGAAAGATTTTCACTAAAGATGATGCCTGCAGGGGGACCAGACCAGGGAATATAGATGGATAAAATGAGGCCTGAGATATCAAGAGCTTAGGGAATTAGAGTGAGCACTCGGGGCTGGAGCGTGGAGCAGAGTGTCGCTGCTCTCAGACTGGCTCAGATAAGGCCCTGAGCAGCCTGCAGAGCAGGTGGCACCTGGGAGAGCAGCCCCCAGTGAGACCTCATTGTCCAACCTGCAGGTTTGAGTTTGACTGCTTTGCTGTTTGCACAGGAACCTCTCCAGCTGGCTGTTCCCATCTCTGGTGGGCTGACTGCTTGAGCTGCTGTGTGTGTGTGACCTTCACTGAACTATAGGTTCAGGTTTGCTGTTGATCCTTATGTATCTTTCTGTTTTTTCCTCTCATTTCTTATAGATCATTCCATATGTTGGAACAATTCTTGGTGGCCTTGTTCCTGGTGAACTGGTTGTAATACATGGGAGTGTTCCTGATGATGCAGACAGGTAGTAACTGAGATGTTGCTTTTCACAGTGTAATGATGTGAGCAAGCATATTGTGAATAAAAATGTTTCCAGGGTCCTACCCATGATTTCAAATAAAGACTTTTTCTAAATGTTCTAAATCTTTGGGGGGAAGTGTGTCAGTGAGAGATTAATGAAAAAATTCACAAAGACAAAATTTATAATTGAATGTGTTGCTTGAAGAAATTGTCTTAAAAGCAGGATGAGGACGTAGGAACTCTGTTGTTTATGGCACAGGGTCAGGATTCTGTTTCTTGTCCTGGCCCAAAGTTCATTTCTGAATTTGGTTATTTTGCTAAAGACCGTGAAGGGAAGGTTATGAACACAGTAAGTGAGAAGCTTGGATGATATGAAGGATGAACGTTAAGTAAATGCTTAAATCTTTCAATTCATTGCAATGAACCACAGAATGTTCTGGAAATGTGTAGGCATTAGACAAAGATTTGTTTTTTCTTATCCAACAAGGCTGCCCTGTGTCTGCCTCATCTGAGGTTCAGCAGTAAAACACTAAGTGCTTTTTGTATTGAACTCAGAGGTGTTTCCTGGATAGTTTGAGCTCATTGTATGCTTTTTCTTGGGTTTTATGTTTAGATTCCAGGTGGATTTCCAGTGTGGCAGCAGCATAAAGCCCCGTGCTGATGTAGCCTTTCATTTCAATCCCCGCTTCAAGAGGTCTGGCTGCATTGTTTGCAACACGCTGGAGAAGGAAAAATGGGGCTGGGAGGAGATCACCTACCAGATGCCCTTTCAAAAGGGGAAGCCATTTGAAATTGTCATCATGGTTTTGAAGGATAAATTCCAGGTGAGCTTGGGCTGTATTTTGTGTTGTTCCAGAACAACTGTAAGGCTAATGGACAGAGATATTGGTATATGTATAAAATAAAGCTAAGCCTCAGTTTCTATGTTACAAGGGTACAACCTAATTACAGAGAAGGTTAAAAGCTCTTTAAAGAAGAGGGGCAGAGTAAATCAGATCTTTCCCTTCACATAGTTTCCTTTAAAGTTGCCTGGGTAGGTGAGAAACTTCCTGCCATGGCTACTGATTCCACCTGTGCTTGTGTGAGCAGGTGTGAGCACAACAACAGGGTGTGAGCAGGCCTGGCCTTACACCGAGCTTCTGCAAGAGCAGCCCAGGATGGTGCTTCCCTTAGAGCGAGCAATCTGAGGCGCACGTGTCTTGTTCTGTCAGACCACAGCAACGTAGATCCTGCCCATGCCATGTGTGCCCTGTTGGCAAGGGATTGGGGGGTGGAACCCAAAAGGAGGGAAATGCAACTTAGAGTCTAGTTCCTTTAGAGTGGAGAGAGAGAGAGAGAGAGAGAGAGAAAGAGGCTGAATGATGGATGAGCAGAACCTGGTTGCTCCGAGGCTTCTGAAACACTCTCTGCCTTCAGACTGACTCAGAACAGAGTGCGACAGAGATGCATGCAGATAACCTGATAAACTTTACACACACACTCACACACACACACATAGTAATGTGTACTTAATGGCCCTTCTCTGTTTCATTTTGGTTTTTTTTTGTCTCTAGGTGACTGTAAATGGGAAGCACTTGCTGCTGTACAACCACAGAATTAGTCTGGAAAGAATAGATACTCTTGGGATATATGGGAAAGTGCGGATCAAAAGTATAGATTTCATTTCTAATGTAAGTTGTACAGGTAACTGACTGCTTTCTGGTTTTGTTATTCTTTAACTTGTGAAAGTGTAGAATGGGAATTATGGTGAAATGGAAATAACAAAAGTAGCTTAACAGTAAAAAGCAATACCAGAGAATCTTCCTCCCCAGTTTAATGTGGGAAGGCTCCTTAAATCTTAGCGTTGAGGTTAAGGGTAAAATGGTGACAAAGTTTACAGCTTACAAAGGTAACAGGCAAATTTGTATCAAAATGGATTGGAGTCTGTGCTAGATGGACTAGCCTTTTCCAATATTTCAGAAGCTCCAAAATAGCCTCAGTTAAAGTTCAGTGCTTCCAAGTGCCTGTATTTAGCTACAAGTGGAACTACTTGTGTGCAGAACCCTGTTTTTCCAGAGAAAAAACAAACAAACAAACAACCGAATCATTGGATGAAATAATAACTAGCAGTGTGTGCATATTTGTCAGATGAGGGGATGGGCAGCCCTCTTGGGGAGAGATCTTGTAGCTTGACTTGCACTCAGACCAAGCTGAAGGAATTTGTAATTCCTGCCGCTTCTCTGAGCCCTGTTGCCAGGTCTGCTGGGGGAGAAAAAACAATGGGAAGGACCTGAACCTCTTGCTCTTGCCTGTGCTTTTCCCTTCATGCTCTGAAAGGATCAGATTTGTGGGAGTGAAGCTGAGGGGGTAGATTCCAGGGAGGTGCTGGAGCTGGGTGATCCCTGCGTGCCCCCTGCCCCGCGGCCCTGCGCGGCTCCTGGGGGCTGCGCTGCCCCCTGCCCACGAACACTGGCTCTCGTTCAGGTCAGCAGCTGACAACTGCCTGGAAGGAGGATAAAGGCTTTAGGCTGAGTAGCGAAGATGCCTCTATATTAGTAGAAGCATCAAAAATCTATATCTAAATCTGTATCAAAAATCTATATCAAACTTGCTGATGTAAACCTTATATACTGTTGTAAGCCCTATATACTTATTCTTTGTTGGTCATCACTTCATCACTTGCTCTTGGTATCCGCATGTTGGTAATTTGAAGCTGTCTAAATCCAGTTTTGGAGGACTGATTCTAATAAGAGCTTGGGAGCAAGCTGATTTTGTATAAGTTGGTTTCTATCCCAAGCACAAAACAAAGGATTGTTGCTTCAGTCTGTGATTCTGATCATGTATCCTTTGGGAAAGAAAGGAAAGGAGAGGATTGTTCTTTCCTTTCTGCTTCTGCCTCACTATTCAGAAGAGAAAGGGTGTTACAGAGATAAAGAAGCCAAAGATGCTGCTTGCCAAGGCTAGGCCAGGATCTGTCTGGGCTGCAAAGGGTGGCCTGAAATCTCGAGGTTCCTCTGGGGTCCCATCACTGTATGGACTGACCCAGTCGCCCTCCTGGTATTTCTGCCTCAGCAAGAGAAGCTGAGTGATACCCTGAGGTACTAGGGGGTTAACAGCTGGTGATCTGATTTCTGTATGAGGACTCAAACTAGAAACCTCAGCCTGGCTTCACTAATTGATCTTCAGGTTGTTTCCTTGGTTTATGGGGGCTTGGCTATCTCTTTTTTTTTTTTTTTGATCATAACCCTGCATTTCCATATTAACATTTCACCCTCTAAAGTTGCATGGATCCATGTACATTTCTACAACAGCTTCATGCTAGAGGTCTGTCCTGTTAGTAGTGATCTCTAAATATCTTTTTTTCTGCAGCCTTTACAAGGCACTCGGCTGTCATCTCTAGGAATAACAAAGATAAGCACACAAAATGTAGGTATACTTTTATAAAGGTTAAATGAACCTTCCTGTTGCCTGATAAGGCGGTTAATATTTGTTTTTCTTTTGTAGGAGGAAATGCCGGATGATTCACAATTTGTAAGTGTCTCTCAGATGTATTTCAAATGTGAGGAGTATTTAAACAAGAAAAAAGGAGAGGAGTGGTGAAGGGGAATAAAAACATCTCTGTTTTTCAGGACAAAGCCTGCCCAAAACAAGGGGGTTGAGGCTTTAGAGAGAGCAGGTCTCTTCCTCTTGCTATTCGATACAAGATTATTCCTTAAAGCATGTGGAAAAAGGATAAATATGGCATCCACAGCCATACACAGAGGAGTAAAAAGTGAAGTACATTAAGGTGTAAAGGACCAAATAGCACCAAAAGTCTTGTTCAAATAAGCATTACTTCATCTTTTCAACTTTGGGAGGTACTGACAAAACAAATGTATGTTAAAAGTATTTTGCAGACAGACTGGGGCTGAATTGCCTCTTCTTAATACGCTTTAATATCTCCAGAGCTTTTATGTGCAGAATTTAGTGAGTCAGGCTGTTAAATTCACAAGTGCCAAATACTGCTACGTACACGTTTGTATAAATCTGCAGCCACCATTTCAGCCCCTAATTAGAAGATACTGCATTTTAATATACAAGTGATGTTTTCATCCTGTTCATCCACAAGGTTATCCTCAAACCTGTCTGACTCTTGCTGACAGATCTGTGTCAGCATTTGGCAGATCTATGCTCAATTCTATAGAATCTAATGGCTGGATGCAAACAATGCAGCTTAGGGCTAGAACTTGTGCCAAGCTAAAATGGAGCCTGAGGGCTGCTCTTCTGCAAACAGTTGGATGTGCAGGTGCTCTGTAGCCAGCCTCTAGGAGCCAGGTTTGGGAAAGGACCTGCAAGTGCAGGAGGGTGGAAGCCAGGAATCCCTAGGCACATGGAGGGAGTTTGTGGAGAAGCCAGAGGATTTGGGTTGGGGTGCCTCTTCAGATGACATTGGGTCTGTGGTTGCATTTTCAGCCTCTAGTTGGGTCCTGGCCCTGCATTAAGGCATTTGTTGCTGTTTATCCCCCCAGTGCGACACAGGTGTCTCTAATTGTTCTCCATTCACAATTAGTGATGCTAGAAGTAGAGAAGAAAAGGAGCCATTGCTGTGTTCATATCAGTCTGGCTTTATCACAGTGTTGGTAGCCAGGAATGCACTAGCAGGACTGCTCTTTTCCTGTGGATGCAGATGTATGATTATAGATTAGACTGGAGTAAAGCTCAGCTTGTGAATTGGTGGGGAAGAGGAAAAACACTCAGTTGAATTTTTGCCTGATTTTTCCAGGGAGTTCCTTATGTTGGCAGACTGGATTCTGCGCTTCGTCCAGGACGCACGATTGCTATTAAGGGAGAAGTGAACAAAACTGCAAATAGGTAAGTTAGTTACAGATTTTGGGGGATTGTTTGTTTTTCCTTTTCTCTTTTTCCCAACCTTTGCCCTTAACTAAGCTACTCTTGAGAAGAAAGAGGCTTTTCCATTGCCTCAGTGTGTCTCTACTGACTTGCAACTTTGCATCTGGAATCATCTGAAACTGAAGTGCAGGTTTCTTGGGAATTTGCAGGTGCTATTTTAGAGATGAAAAGTGAAGATCAAACTTAACTATTTCCTCCTACTAAGTCCGTGTCCTTCATAAGATTTTGTGCAGCTGTTTGGGATCTCCCAGGTGTGAGGCGTGTGAGCGTGCACATGGGCCATACACGGATGGCTTTTATCCTTAGGAGATCCAAGAGAAGTGGCAGAAGTAGCCGGAGTGTCAGTGAGTTAGTGGGCCTGGGTGCTGGTGTGCTCAAACGCTGCACGTGTCAAGGTCCCTCTGGATGCGTCTAGGAATGTGCCCTGAGGGGCATGAGAGTGGAAGGAGGAAGGTGCTTAACTGGCAACACCAGAGTGATACAAGCTGGTGGCAAGTAGGAGTTACCATTTTAATAGCAAGTAAGTAAGGAATGACAGATTGCAAAGAAGGTACCTTATCAGTGTGATTTAATAATAATAAAAAAAAAATCCGGGGGAGAAGGGAGCACAACGTGGTCCAAGCAGAGCTAAGCAAATGTCTCTGCTCCAGCACGTCCTTTGCTTGAAGGGTGCCTTTGACTCTGCAGAAACATGCCTAAAAATGAAGCAATTAAGGCAGCTTGGGCAGTGTGCTCTGTATTTGTTTTGTGTGAATGCCTTGCACTCCGGCTTCCTCAGAATGCACTTTAAGTTCAAGTTAAACTTAACCAGTGCCCAAAGTGTAGAAATCTCATGAATAAAGCTTGAATGGACTTGAATTTGGACAAGACCTTTAATACTGAAGTTGTAATATTTCTTTTTTTCTTTCTTTCTTTTTTTTTAAAGCTTATTAGCTGTCTGTTGGTTATGTGTATGAAGAGGCTGTTAGCAGTTGGATTTTTGAGGAGCTTACAAGTAGTTTAAGGCCTTTCTCTCAGGTGCCACAGCTGTGTGTGTTCCTAGTTCTCAGTGAGAAGGAGAGGCCCCATGTTGCAGTTTCTCCCTGCCTGGTGTTTCTAGGCTTCCCCAATGGAGAGGGAACAACCTGGCAGCTGTAGTTAGTGTGGGGAGAAGTGTCTCCCTGCCTGTGCAGGGTCTGTGCCACAGGCTGAAGCACCTCTGCTCTGCCCCCTTCCCGGAGGTTCCCTGCGGGAAGCGGGGGCCGTGGGCACGGCTGGTGCTGCACCCTGGGTGTCCAGCCTGGCCAGAGCTCTGGCACCAGCCGAGCGCTGCTTTGTGTGACCCCTCCTGTTGCTCTTACATGTGCAGTTTCCTCCAACCCTTCCCTGCGCAGCTGAACCAAGGTGGCCACAGAGAGGAGATGATCGTGTCCCTTCGGTGAAGCACGGCCTCCCCTCTCCCTTGCCTGCCTTTAAGGGAGCTGGTGTGTGCAGCGAGGCCTGTTCAGGAAGCGCTGCCTCCACGTGGCTTCATGCAGGGCCTCCGTGCCAAGGAATGAGCAGGAAGGTGCTGGGGAACAAGCAGGTCCATCTGGGTCACATCCCCCATGTGCTGCCTCCAGCAGGAGCTGCCGTGTAAGGGAGGCGGTTGCACAGGAACAGCCTGTGGAGATGTTGGACACTCCTGTGTAGAGCTTTGGAATCACAGCCCAGCTCCCAGAACGCTAAGGGCTTGCTGGAGAGCAGGGCTTGGTCCTTCAGATTTATAAGGTCTTGGCCTAACTAACTTAAAAATTGTCTTCCAGCTTTGCTATAAACCTGAAGCCAAGTGACTCGTCGGACATCGCGTTACACCTGAATCCCCGACTGAAGACTAAGGTTTTTGTAAGAAACTCTTTCCTCCACGACAGCTGGGGAGAAGAAGAAAAGGAAGTTCCCAATTTCCCTTTCAGTCCAGGAATGTACTTTGAGGTAAGGCTAACTACAACACAGCATCATACTTGTAATTAGCTCCACTGCAAACCTTTTTGTGCAGAAAAGTCAAGCCACTAATACAGCTTTACAAAACCGGCATTGCTACATCTTCATGGCTTGAATGTTAAGGATTAGATGGGACTACAGGAAACTACAGGAAAAATTTAATGACAACCATCTCTTCCTGATTTCTTTTCTAACTAGTTGCAAGTAATTCAAGTTGAGCTCAGGACCAAGTTTAACAATTTTTATTGAAGTCTCAGTTTTTCTGCATTTCCTGTGAAAAGACATCTTCAGAGCAGCAGCAGGGCTTCCTTGAGCCCAGGCTTTATCATCCAGTTGTTTTTCATGTCTGAACTTTAGTGTAACTGGGCCTCTTCTTGTTTTCAGCTGATAATTTTCTGCGATGCCCAACAGTTCAAAGTTGCTATTAATGGGGTGCACACGCTGGAGTACAAGCATCGCTTCAAACAGCTTGAGAAGATCAACCTGCTGGAGGTCACGGGAGATGTTCAGTTGCTAGAGGTGAGGAGCTGGTAGCTCCTCTCCATCAGTACTGAAAGAAGTAAACTTAAGACAGTGCTTTCTTCCTTGTCAAATACCAACTGGTGCTGACTCATCCTCAGCCTGTCTCTATAGACTCAGGCTTCTGTATCTGCCTGATTTAGGTGAGTACCAGAACTGCTAAACTGAGACTAAATCTTCCTATCATTTCCAAGATCCTGGCAAGGCTAAGTATGTGTGTGCTCAGATAGATTACTTACTTATAATACTGAATATAGCAATAGAAAGATGCTGCCTCAGACTGTGCCTAACAACTACACTCTGTGTTCAAGTTCAACTGCAACTGCTCCTACCTTAATAGCATAAATTTAATACTGTGAAGTAGACACTAAGCTGAAATAGGATCTGAAAATATGACTATCAACTGCTTATGACCCACTACCCTGTCATGTAAATTAGTTTCCTGCTTCAGTGTTTCTGCTAATGACTGTAATGTTTTTGCTGGGACTAGCTGAAACCAAGAGATGACCCCTTATTTCTTCAGAAAGGCCAGGAGGAGCTGGATCCTGTGTTGTAGCCTGCTAGGGCAGTAGCATCAACTCAGGCCTTCATGGCTGTGTTGACACTACATACAGTCACCTTAAATCAACTACAGACCTACATTTCTTGCTTTCATTTTTCCAAAATGAAGTGCAATGCCCTCCCCACCCCCATATAAAAATAGCAGTTTGCTGCTGTCATGGATGTCTTCTGAAATCCCTTATTTGATCTGAAAGGGCTCCTTACTGAGTTCAAATTGCTCAGGGAACATCTTTTTTTCAAACCTGTTAATCTAGGTGCTCCAGGTAGAGTTTTATTTAAGAAAACTTGGATCTTCATTGGGTAAGAAAGATTGAATACTTTTTTCAGATTCTTATTTTAAAACACTGTGCTGTACAAGCGGTACCCATTCCATTTTCTTTACACAAATGGCAACAGTCTTAACTTTTATAGTTATTTTTAAAAAGTAGCTGCTGGCTGCCAGTTCATGCTTGAAAGATGTTCTTCTGTATCTTAATATCTGCTAAAAGACTGAACCAGCCTCCAGACTAAGATGTACCTGAAAAGATACCACTGGTGATGTATAAAAATTGTAAATGAAAATAAAATTTACAGCCTCTGTTTTTCTTCAGGAGTCACCAAGTGGTGATGTTCTTTCTTTGTCTATATCTTGTCTCATTTCACTCACTCTTACCCCTCTCTGCAGCAGTGGTTGTTGGGGAAACAAATTCATTAACAAAGTATTTTAGATTGATCTTCAGCTAAACAAGCAAAGAGGTGATATTGTCTGAAGCTGCTCCCTGAATCCTGTGCTCTCTGCAACTTCAGTGTCTTCTCTGGGATCACTTTTTTTTTAACTGCCTTAAGAAAGCCCAGGGCAGCAGCAGTGGCTGCGCTCAGTGAGGGGCAGTCCTGGGCCAGGCCCTGCTGCACCCAGCCGCCTGGCTTACCCCTCGCTCCAGTTCCTCCTCAGCCTAGGGAATGTGGCTGCCTGCAGAAGAACAAAGTCAGGGCCCCAACCAGCTAGAAATGACACAGCCATCCTCTTGTGGTATTTTATTTAAAAAAAAAAAAAAAAATCTGATAAAAATGAGAAGGCCACCCTGCCTCTGTCACTTCCCTCCAAAATGAACCCGATACAGACAAAAGATGAAAACAAAGGAGATAGCTTAAAAGTAGCTCTGCAGTGATTCGCCCAAAATGACCTCCAATTGCTGAACTGTTTTCTGACACTGGTGTTCAACTTCTTCACATTCATCTAGAAAATAAATCAAAGGAGGAAAAGTAAATAAATCTGTTACTACAAAGCAAGCAAAAGCAGATTTCATTATTCTTCCAGGCTGGAACTGTGCTGCTCAAACACCACCTAGGAGGTCTGAGCCAAATATCTTGGAACATTGCCTCAGGACATCTTAGGCAAATTAAAACCAACTTAAACTGTGCAGCTCAGGAGATCTGCACAGGCTACAGCACTGAAGCAGCAGCCTTACAATTCAGTTAATAGTGTGGTGGATAAAATACAACACCTTTCAGTTTGTGTTCTGCACAGTAGCTGCATACACTAATGCCCAGTGATTACCTTCCATGAGCTCAGCGAGGAACGGAATGGATTCTGGCAGCAGAATCAGGTAGTTCTCCTTCAGCTTTCCTGCAACTTCCAGCAGAGCAAGCAGAGCAGCAAAACGCACCTGAAATAAAACAATGTGTGGAAGGAAACCAGCAGTGGAATGGTTGGACTCCTGGCCCATCCCTGCACGAGATTCCTTCTAACACGCTCACCTGGTTTTCTCTACCAAAGGGATCTAGATAAGAACTAACTTAAATCCTCTTGACATCTGGATTGAGGCACTACCCAAGGAAGAGGAGGCTACAAGAGCAGATATGCTGCTGGAAGCTTAATATGACACTGTTAACTTCCCTTTACAACACTCCCAGTCTATTACACTGGAGCAGAAAGACTAAACTGTGTGTAATGAGCTAAGTGCTCCCCTGGATACCTATTATCTGTCAGAAAAGAGATATGACAAGCGCTGAATAAAAAGAGGTTGAAGGTTGATAAATTGCTGTCCACTGAGGCCCCCAGCTAAAGCTTCCCTTTCTTCCTCTATGAACGGGTTGGCTCTAATTAATTCAAACTGCTCACATCTTTTAAAAAAAGCAGTAAGGGAAACATCTGTGTATGAAGAGACCATTGCATCCAGTAAGAGGAGAGGGCAATGCTGTATATGCTTTATCTGGAACTGAAGAGCAACATCATCCAGCTTCCATATTGTAGCAGCAGTTAGATAATGCATTTCTGTTTTTGTGGAACAAAGGACACTTTCACATTTTCTAATTAAAGAAAGAAAATAAGAGTTCCTAACCTTAGGTGAGGTGTGCCTCATTTTCAGCAGGATCTGGTAATTCAGTGGTTTCCAAAGAGAGTCGTCTGCCATGGCCACTGCAAACTGAGCTATGCAAGGTATCAGGTGGGCTGTCACTCGTTCCTGGAACTTCTCATCTCCTCCAAGCATATTTTCTAGCTGTGAAAGTCAAAAGGAATGAAAAACAACTCCCGTTTGACAGAAACCGTGGCAAAACATCCCCTAGTGTGGGCTTTGAAGAGTTAGGCTGGAGGGCACTCGGTAAAGGGTACTGGTTCTGCAAGACCTCAGGAACACACAGAAACTTCATGCAATGTGTAAGCTCACAGAATCAAAAAAAACGCCCTAGTAATTTAGGGCTTTAGGCATCACAGCTAATACAGACTGTAGCTCCATGACAGTAAATAAATTCCTCCTTTGTTATAAAGGGGGAAAACTGAGGTTTGTTACTAACTAACTCAAAAAAAGAACCCAATATGAATTATTTTTGTGCTTGTGGCAATACCTGATCGACCAGAGGCATCATCAAGGTTTCTGTTCTCTCCCTACTCAGGAAATTCTGGGTGTCAAAGAGGAAGAGTTTATGCAGACAGTCCATGGTGAACTGCAACAGCAAACAGCTCTTTTCAGTGCTGTTCTCAGAGTCGAAGAAAGCTTCATCTGCAGCGGGGAGGCAGAGAGGGGAAAAGGATAAATCACCATCACAGGGACTAGAAAGCCAAAGCTTCCCCACAAGCTGCAAACATTGGTTGTTACAAACATAACTAAAAGGATAAAAACACATAGTGATTGTGCACTTAGCACACACTCCTAAGGCAGATACAGAACACGTACCAGTTTTGGAGCTGTTGAGCTGGTTCAGGGTCTCAGCAAAGGGCTTCACCAGGTGCCCAGCGAACAGGGTGAAGAGGCTCTTGAGCCTGTCGGCGATGCAGTCCGCCAGCCGGTGGAAGGTCAGCAGCCTGTCCTTGTGGGCACACTCGGTTTTGGACCAGTCGAAGAGCTGCAAGGGACAGACCGTGAGCGACAGGCTCCTGGCTGTGCACAGGCAAATACAAAGATGCTGAGTGACCGGCAAGCTACAGGCTGACATGTGAAACCACAAGTGCACGGATGTGCCCCAGCTGCGAGGTGGGAACTTTCCATAGGTTCTCCTATGACCAGGGAGGGAGGCAGGATGGCCTCTCTGCACTTAAATTTGCAAACAATGTTAAGCTTGCTCAAGAACTAGGAACATTTGCAAAAGTCACTACAGAATTAAAACTGGCCTTGCTGACAATGCAAAGAGCAGATAATCCTATGGAATTTGCCTGAAGATTCCGGGAGAATCAGCAAGGCAGTCACGTATTCCCCTATGAGATTCATGCCCGTTCATGGTGGATTTTACTATCACGGATCTTGCGCTGGTGAATAAAATGCACTCACTAAAGCCAAGTGATTGCTCCCTGTCTGGATTATTCTACTGTGGCACCACTGGTGCAGATGGATCACATGTGAACTCCTTACCTTGAAGAAGAGAGGTCTGAAAGAAGCCTCGGAAAGCTTCATAACCATACTGAGTAGACAATCGATAACGCACGCCTCCATCTTACCAACTTCCTCCAAATCATCCTAGAAAAAAATGGAAAACATCATTCCAAACTTAAAACACGAGAAACTGAGCTCTCAAAACATTTCAGTTCTGTTTATGCATGTTAAAGAGGTAACTATAGTATTTCACGTGCATCTGTTCAGAGCAGAACACCGGATGTCCCAAACCTCAGAGCACGTTTGCTGTGAACGGGGACTCCGGGGTTCTTCCGAACCACGGCCAGAGTCAGCGTGTGGCAGCTGCTGGTCGGTGCCCCATGAGACCCACCAGGGCGTGCTCGGTGCGGAAGTCCAGGGCCTTCAGGAAAAACGCCGTCAGCTCTGACTGGTGCGAGATCAGGTGCTCCTTCTCCATTACCATGATGTGCTCCTTCAGCATGTTCATAAGGGGACCCAGGCAGTTCTGTCCGAACAAAAGCAAAGCCAAAGAAAGAGAACCTGAGAAACATTACAAGGAAATTGGATTTTTGCGCTTAGTAACAATAGTTATCAATTAAACTTTTTGCTTAATTACTTTTTTGACTAAAGCCAGAAGAACTTCTGAAAAAGTTTGGTCTCTCCTTCTCCAATGCCAGAGAGAGCAAGGTCAAGACTGAAGTGTTTCCTGTTGTGAGGTAGGACAGCCCAGAAAATTAGGACTCTTAACTCATGTTCCCACCAGAAGAAGAAAGGCCTTTGGGAACAAAGTCACCTCACATGTGCTCGTGCTATAACAGGCTAACATCAGTAACCCGGTGCATTCCTCCCAGACCCAACTTCTCTGCATAAGCTTCCCAGTATAAAAAGATTTTTCAGTAACATCTTAGGACATTTTAAGCACAAGGCAAAAGAATGAATCCCGCCTAACCTTCCTGGTGTTTGCAACTTCACTGTAACACTTGGTGATCGCAGGCAAGAGTATTCTGGGAGGAAGCTTGGTAGCCAGGATAGTTCTCAGTGATATTATACGCAAGCCAATCTGGGAAGCGGGACCAAATTCCATCGCAATCTTTTCCAAGCGGACAACCTGCGGACAAAACAGCAGCAAAAGTTAGCATACCTGAAAGCCACTGAGGAGCCTTGTGTCAAGTTGTCCTTCAGCACAATTTTCCCTGAAAACAACTACAAAGACTCCGTCTTAGGGCCACGGGCTCATGCAACCTGGTACTCGCAAATGCGTGCAGTGCAAAGCACATGCAGTGATGCCCTCAACCACTGCCCTCAGCTACGAGCTACCATCACTAGTGTAAGGCTGGACTGCTGCTGTTCACAGCCATTAGAGCACATTCAGGTAGGATGTTGGTGTACAGGATTCTTCAGGACTGATCCCCCTCCCCAAACAGACAAACTACACCCTACAGCTACAATCAGAGGGAGGAGAGTATCGTGCGTCTCCCGCCTTAGCCAACTGCATGTGGAGGTGAGTAGAACAGCAGCAGGTTACAACCTCCCCTTGATGGGGAAGGAACTCCTTGCAGCGGAGCCACCGTGTGGTGCCGCAGGCCCCTGGCTCACCTGAAGCAAGCAGTCCAGGAGGTAGGGACTGAAGAAGTGCGACAGCGTCTCCGCAACCTTCAGCAGGGCTGTGACCGCGCTCAGCAAGTAGAGCTCACTGGAGACCAGCTCCTTCTTGCTCTTTAAAGTCTTCAACAGTGCTGGCATGAGCCTGCAGAGAGCCAAGAACGTACACGGAGAGGTGAAAGAACTGACACCTTTCCAGACCTCTAATCCAGTCCCCTAAGACTGCAGAGAATCTCCACATGTGTAATTTCAAAAAGTTAAAACTTTCTGCGCTCTTCTGCTGTGCTTTGTTTCTTCAAAGATAATGAAAGAGATTAGATGTAGTTTATGGTGTTATTAAAATAGGAAATCTGTATTTGTAATGACATGGAACAATCTTAAAAACAGTGGGTTAACTGCTTGACTTCCTGAATAGGTAGATATAATGTAAAATGCAAGGTTTCCAACTGTATTGCTCATGTTTTTAAATACAATCCATTCTACAGTAAAAATACAGAAAACTGAGATGCTTAAGGCCACAGAAACTGCCTCACTGCATAGCAGCAGACGCTGTAAAGAACTGTACTGACGCACTTTGCCCAGCAGCCTCCTGATGAGGAAGCAACTTTACAGACCTTTTCTCATACCCACAGGCAACACTCATGGGCAGACTGCCACCTAGCCTGCTTTCAGCAGCGCTTGTTGTTTTGAGTTAACTCTTCCTGCCTTTAGTTCTGTTAGAGAGAACCCCACAATACCTTGGAAGCTGAGGTATTGCCTGGGCTTTCAAAGTGCAGGTGACCTCAGCAATACAGAGCAAAGCGCTTCCCATCACATTCTTCTCTTCCTTCTCCGAAGATATCAGATCAATGGCAGTTTTCAGAACAGGTATAAATGGCACTGGATTTTCCGCGCCAAAACCTTTGCAGAGCAGCTTGAGGCTGAACAAAGCAGTCTGCCTGTTGATGGCTTGCTCCTCCTCCTCCTCCTTTCTCTTACACTGTACGATTGCAATGAGCTGAGGAACCAGCTCTAGGAGCTGCCGAATCTTCAAAGAGAGCAACACACACAGGTTAGACGCGCAGTTAACAGCCAGGGCACTACAAAGTAAATGCAGGCAGGTAACCTCCATCTTCCTACTCCAGAAGTGGCCGCCAAGCTTGGCACTAGTACCAAAGGTCACTCCCCAGAGCACAGCACCCCCACCTCAGTCGCTGCTCGGCCTGGCAGCAGCAGCTGGGTGCCCCTGGGTGTCCCTGGCTGGGCTCACTCACTCACCTGGCCCTTCTGCCACTTGGTGCGCTGCTGCACCTTGTTGTTCAAGAGCTCCATCGCCTTGCGCCTCACAGAGGGCAGCTCGTTGGTCATGAGGCCTCTAATCACAGGGATGAAGGTTTCTGTCGGCAGCAAGGCATTGACCTGCAAGGAAACACAAGCGGGACAGAGGCATGAACACCCTCCTGTCACTGGGACACAGGAGCCCCAGAACAAGACACTACCTGATAACTCCTTTCTCAGCAACTGCCCCCTTCTTGTGTCTACCCTACTTAGCTATACTCTCCTTGCCCTAATATATTTTAATGAGGTCCCATGCATGTATGATCCTTCTGATCGAAAAAAGATTCAAAAGAAAGACATAATTTTTTCCCCCTCCACTTAAATTCCATGTGGAAATACAGAGTAGTTTCATTAGCATTAATTAAATCATTTTATGAGTTAACAGAGAGAAAAGCTGAAGTAAAACATTGTTCCCTAGGACACAATGAACAAAAAAAAAAACTGCTTCCAGACAGCAGGGTACTACCTGGAGGAAACCAGCATTCCTGGATCTATGTTTGCTTGTTCTGTCTCAAGCTGTTGGCATTGTATGACTTAAAACAATGCACCAAGTTGCTGGTTGTCTAATAAAGATTAGTCATGAGTTATGTGATATTAGTAATATCAACTAGAACACTACAAAGGCTATAACCAGATTAGTAACTGAAAACAGAAAAGTCCCACTGTTAAGAGAGGGCTAATGATACACACTTTATCCAGCGTATCATAGGCCTTGTTAAGCAAAACCCTCCAAAATTTGGCTGTTGGCTTCTCCGCGTTTCCTTCCACTGAGGATGCCACTGTGTTTATGTAGCGAAGAACTTCTTCTAATAACCTAGAAAGAAAGCAAGCACTTTTAGTATACATACTAAGAACACCCAAGAAGTTAGTTTTATTCCTAGAAAGCACAAAATTTCTCAGAATAACAAGAAAGAACAAGTGAAACACTTACTGGAGAAGATTAGCAGATATATATATACACACACAGGAACAGCAAAACTCCTATGTGTAGATTAGTTTACCGAGTATCCCTAAGTTCTACCTTAACATCTTAGTATTTTAAAGGAAAAACAATCAAGGAATATACAGAAGTCTCAAAATGATCATTCAAAAAAATCACAGCATTTGATTTGAATCCCACATCTGTTGTCTTTTAGAATAGAACTCAAATACTTGTTACAGCCCAATGACTACACGATAAGTTGTGATTACTGGTATTTTTCTTAAACCACTACAAGGACATCTTCACTATAAGGACATCTACAGTAACTTTTCAGAGATAAAGATCTGAGTGTCAAATTTAATAAACCGATTACCTATCTTGGGAAAAATATTTGGAGAAGAATATAATATAATATAATTCAGAAATATCCCTGAGTGGCAGTCTAAGCTAGAAATCAGAGGAGGAATGGAGCTGATGTAAAAACATACCTCTGTTCCAACTTCTGGAGCTCTTGTGTTTCTTCACAATCAACTATCTGTTTTGAAAAGAGGAAGAATGAAAATCCTAATTACTAAGGTTGTATCTCCTCATTAAGTTTATATCCCAGTATACATGAAATTCAGTTATTTTGACGGAAAGATCCATTAACATGATAATTATGGTTGTCATATTTGCACTTGAGCCATTCCTCTGGAAGAGTGTTAGGCAACACAGTCACAGTACCAACCGCATGCCGTGCTGGTGGATGATGCTCAGCTGAAACATGGAGAACTACTCCATGCTAGATTCCCAGCCAAATTTTTAGTATTTTTTTCATATTTCCAGTTTTATAGTATAAACTCTACCCCAGACTTGGATTTACACAAACTGCAAGTGAAATCAGCCTCAGAAGCAATGAAAATCCACAGCAGCCAGAATTTCACTTTTCTACTCAACTGCATGATTGAAGAATAAATCTCGCTGAAAGAGTCCTATTCAAAGTAAAGAATATCAAGCAGAAATTTCTGTGTACATAAGGGTGTAGTCTATTGCAGTATTGGTACAGTTAATTAATATCGTTTTAAAAGCAATCTATCACCTTTTTCACAAAGCTCTGAGAGGATAAGAGCTGTGACATGAAGGAGACAGCCAGGAATTTGAAATGTCGGAGCTGTTTGTCTGAATGAGACTCCACATTAAAGAGCTGCCCATCCTGGTCTTTCAGCTTCGTCTTGCACGTTCTTGATGGTTTTTGCCCAGGATCATCTGTTAAAAACATATCCAAAACAAATTTGTGACCAAGGATCAATGAGATCTGATTTCTAACTCTAGAACAAAATTACACTACAATCAGACGCCTACCACGGATACTAACTTTACACTATCCAAAGCCCTGTGGAAGTTTGAAAAAAAGATAGTCTAAAACACAGAAAATACATTTTTTCCCCCTCATTTCAACATCTTGAAAGCAGTACTGTCTAGCTTTTTATTTTTCCCCTTATGAATTTCCTTTATTTGTTGCTGCTAAAACTGTGGCACATTGCCTACATGAGACACAATAGTATTTACGATCATAACTCAAATATGTCAAGTATGTATACTGTATGTCAAATATTTGGGAAGACCAATTTCAGTGTCATCACCACACTAATCCCTCCCCTTAAAAGAAATAAATCATCAACACTCCTTAAAGTAAGAGACTGGAAAGCATTTGCAAAGTATTAAATCATATTGTTTTCTTATTGTGCCATTCAATGGTAGTAGAAAGAAATGAAGCCTTTTTTTTTTTAACCTTAAAAACAAAAAAACAAAAAGCCTCACAGGCATCTGCTCTAGCTCTGCTTTGTGGTTACCTTCTTTGTTCTCTGGCAGCTTTGTCAAATACTGGATTATTTCCATCATGCTCCGTAACTGAGATTGTACATTAAATTCACAACAGATGGAAATCCAAAATTCAGTGTCTGCCTCCAAGACAGCATCCTGTTTAGGTTTAAGGAAAGAAAAATGTTTATTTCAAGATCTAAAAAAACAAAAATCAACAAAAAACCCAACCCACCACACACCCAAAGACTTGTTACTGTGTTTGCAAACAGGCCGTGCTGGCTGGAGACTGCCAGCATTAACAGCAGGGGTAATGGCAACTGCTTCCTGGGATCTTAGCTCCAGAGCACAGTACAGAGCACCAGCTCATGCCTTGTACTGAGCTATGTGCAACACCCTCATCTGCTGCTGCAAACTATATGTCCTCAACCTCAGCTAGGGACTAATGGTTAAACAATCCATACTTCATTAAGGATGCCTCCAGCCAGTTCATAACCTGCTGAAAACTAACCCGGGACAGAGAAAACAGTTACCTTTTCGCATCATTTTGATCACTGCAAGTGATCTGCAATTAGTTGATTCTTTAAACTGGTTAAACTGGTCCAAAACTAAACTAGGCAAAGTCTTGTATGCAATAAAACAATCAAGATACTTTAAAGGATGGCCAAGATTAGCACACTGAGTATCATACAGAAAGTTAGTCAACAATGGCCTTCTAATAAGTCTCTCCCCCTATAACAGGGAAAGCTTTTATGCATCTCTGATATAATAGGGTTTATCATAGCCTGAATGGGAAGACCAAAGTCACATTTCACAGATAAATGCTGGAGCACCAATTAAGCTACCAGCTTTTGAGCAAACAGAGTCCCTGTGCTGTGCACACAGTGATTTTCAGAGGGCAGGAGGCAGCCCCCTGGGGCAGCCCCGATCCCCAGCACTGATGCCCTACCTTGTCGGGGCCGGCGGTGGCGGCGGCCGTCCTGGTGACGTACTGCTCAAAGAGCAGCACGAGCAGCACCCACAGGAAGCGCTCCTCGCCCACCGTGGCCACGAGCTGTGCCAGCACGGGCAGGCGGCGGTGCTCAGGCACGTGGGGCAGCGCATCCACGAACACGCGCACGATCCTCGTCACGGCCTCCTCCACGCCGCCCGGCGCCAGGTCGTCGCTCTCCTCGGCCTGTTGAGGGACGACAGGGGCAGCTGAGGGGGCTACGCTGCCCCGTGCGAGTCCTGCCTGCAGGCCCAGCGGGGCAGGGCCAGCCGCGGGTCACGGCAGCGCCCAGGCTGCAACCACCACTGGAAATGAGGCACTGCCAGGAGAATCCTTCACCCCGAGGAACAGCCTTCCACCACACGGCTTCTTTTTAATGTGCATAGAAGGGATTTCCAATCAAATTCCTCTCCCACCCCACAATCAATCAATCAATCAATCACTCTAACAATACTGAAACATTGAGAAGGTTGTTAAGGGAGAGTAATGCCACCCACTATTTATGAGTGCCATCCACTTTTTTTAAAAAATGAAAAAACAAAACAAAACAAAAAAACCAAAACCCACCACCACCACCAACAAAAAATCCCTTTATGAAGACTTTGCTTATTGCTTTAAAACTTTACCCCATCTTCAGGGCCTTGGTTTCCATAGCCCAATAAAAATTATGCAAGTGAAGTGCATGAACTCAGAGAAATCGTATTCAATTCTGCTTACAGATCATCATTATATGCACCAAAAATACTCTTGTCACAATAACAAGTGACGGCTGCATCACTTTGTTTTTAATAATTAGAACAGTTTGACCTCTTTAACAGAGTCCTTGATGAAAAAAAAAAAAACCTCCTTCAAGAGCACCCCAAACTTCCAATCCTTTGTACAGAAGTAAGATCGTCTTTTTTGTACTTTGTTCTCAAAAAAGAATTTTGCACAGTGTACTTTTAAACTTAAATCTATAAATGAATGAAAAAAAAAAATGGAGGAAAAAAAAACATCTGAAAAAAGGAACATTTATTAGTTGCAAGTTGCAACTGAAGAAAAATGTTTTGAAAAAACATTCCCCCATTTGAAAAACATGTATTTGTGTTTGGTTCAAAAATAACTATCCAAAATGTCCAATGCAAAAGAAAATAAACAGAGGGAAAAAAAAGGGGGGGAGGAGGGGAAAACGGTCAAATATTTTACCCTTCCCCGTTATTTCAGTTCATGACTATTATTGATCATGACTATTATAATCTGTTCATTATTTTCAATGTTTCCTGGTATTTCTGTGGTTAAAAAAAAAAGAGAACTTGAAATACGTTTCATGTCGCTTTTAGGTTCTGCTATGACATTCTATTGAGTAAGTTGCTTGTTAAATTCTGGAGCTCAGGAGATTAGTAAGTAGTAGTAGTCCTTGCTGAATTGACAGCTGATTAGACAAAGACCAGGCTATTGATACATATTTTAAATCCTAGAATAAGGTAGAGTTTAATTTGTTACTGATTCTCTAAAACTGTCTTTAACTTCAGCAATGATATTTCTGTTCGGTATTTTGTACTCCTTTTCACTAAGTAGACAAATTTACCTGTATAAGAGCAGGAATAACCATCTGCACCGTCTTATTAATTACTTGGAAAGTATAAGTATCATCCAGACGCAAGACATTTGCTCCCATGAACGTAAAAATGGGCATGATGTTATGGAGAACTTTATCCTGAGAGGGAGGAAAAAAAAAATGAGAGAGAGAAAAAAAGATTAATTAGTTGAAAACTTTGATAAAAATAATTCTCAGCATCATGGTAATATGTCATGTAAAAATAAGTTATGGAGACACCCGAGTGAGGCACACAGCTACCTATGATTTTCATCATCTTCTCACGATCTCTTCTGTGAGAAGCAACAACATTAAATTTTGGCTTTTCTGGGTTATGAGTATCACCAGAATATCAATTCTTAGAGTGCTGGACTGAGAGTGTCACCCTAGCTAAAAAATTAGTGTTAGATTTTCTTGGCATCAAGGGTAAGTAGCTATGCACAGGTTTCTCTCCCATGTTTAGCATGGAATATTGAAGGAATGGAAGGATGAAGGAATATTTTGGAAAAAAAAGAGACTTATACTTGAATTTTCAAATATTTGATTTTAAAATAAAAAATCCTGTTGAAGTCCTTAATAAGAAGGAATAAAAGCTGCATTTCCAGATACTTGCAGTATATTTATTTTACTGCTTTTATAGATCCAAAGCAAAAGAATTCTGCTTAAAACAATCAGTATATCAGCAAATTTCACTCTGCAGATGAAAAGGTCTGTCTCAGTCAATTACAATCAAACTTTGCTTTATCATCAATTCAATTTATCATCAATTCAACTCTGTTTCTCAGTGCAGTATAGGCTGGGAATTTTTAAGAATACTTATACTGTTGGGCCAGATGTTTTCCATCTTCTATACAAAAAGCAGGGAAAAGAAAATATACCAAAGGTTTAATCATAAGAGGAAGGCGAGAGGGGACAGTTGTCAGAAAGCTTCTTCCATTTCTGGTCTGCTTCATTCCATGGGATAAAATTTTTTGATGAACAATGAGTAAACCATCAGATATAGGCAAACCATCAGTTTTTAGATATAGGCAAACAGAAAGTGCTAAAAGGATGGGGAATCTGCACGTTTTGCTTCTTGCTCCCTTTACAAAAGCTCTCCTCAAAACACAGCTCTACATGCTCTTCCCTGCAACTTAGAAAGGTTCATACACTACTCACAGGAAACATGCCAGCAACAGCACCAAGGAGTAGCAGGGCATGGTGGTGGGTCTGGGGCATTTTAGAGATCCTGATGCACTGAACTATCAATTCCACGTTGAATTTTTCTTTATCAAGGACATCTACAAGAAAACAAACAAAAAAACTCTGCGATTAATACACACCTTAGTGGTTAATGGTGGTTTCTGTTTGCAGACTAGACCTAAGTGATCCACAACAAAACAACAGGGCACCTCATGCTGCAGGGGAATCTGTCTTTCCAGAGTAACATACGATAGACTCACAAAGACGACACAAATCAGATATCACTGTTCCAATGTGGGGCTGGTGAGAAAATAACCTAGAAAGGGCCTGGCAGTTCTACCTGATGGAATCCTGCTACCATCCGAGGACAGTTTCTGACAGATGTTTAGTAGGCAGCTGAGGATTAGCTGCTTTGTATATTCCATATTTTCTTCTTCTGATGCTAGAGGTTCCAGACATCTACACATTAGGAAACAGCAAAAGGAAAAGGAAAGATAACTCAGTAAACTGCATGTTAGAAATACAAATGAGAAACTACAATATTCTAAATTGAGGCTTCCAAAAAATAAAGTATTTATACCGAAGATGTATGTTCTTTGTTTTCGAATACATCAGCTGGTCTAAAAAAAATGACATTTAGCAAAGCTCTCTGTCAGAGCAGGTTGTGATCTGAAACTCCTATGATTGCCAGTTAGGCAAACACACAGTAAGAAGAGAAAAGAAAAAACAAAAAAATCCCACACAAACAAGAAAGTTACCCAGTCTATATATAACCTGATAAATGCCTAGAGACAGGACAATTGGGAAGAGCCCTAGTTATCTTGGGTCCCAGTGGTAATGGCAGTAGCACTATGTTTTGGGAGCATTTCTTTTTTTTTTTTTTAATATTACTCTCTGGAAAAGGAAGAAGTGCTGGCATATGTGCCAGTTTTAATGTGTCATTCTTAGCACTCTCAAGCCCTCCACCCGAGAACTAAAATCTACATTTGAGAAGCCATACAGCAGGTAACCATCTTAAAATGTCCCTCATATTGTTCATGGAATGAAAAATAGCAACCTCACGTTCTCCTCACCTGATTTACCTAAATTAAATGCAAGTAAAAAAGGCAAGTCACAGAGCAGTGCTACAACAAGAGAAAGGAGCCCACATTCCAGTGCTTTACAGTCTGGGCTGCAGGAGAGAACAGGACAGGACTCGTGTGCTAGGGGGCCCCCCTTACCGGCCTAGCAGGTTAAAGAGCGGAGGCACCAGCGCCTGCGGCCGTTTAAGTTTCTTCTTATGCTGCAGTAATTCCAGAATAAGCATAACCCTCTGCCAGCTGAAACTGCTCGTTTCTGCAGCCACTTCTGCATCTTGGGGCTTCCTGCAAAGATAAGAGAAGCAATCAGGACAGACACCTCCAGAAGCTGCAGAGACCCTAGCAGCTACTTTCACACAGCTACATCCTTCATTGCAAGGAGTGCAGGCTTCTAACCAAAGGAATAGCAGGTCTAAAACACAAAAGGGAGAGCAGAGCTGCAGTGTGTGATGGGCAGGGCATGGACAGCAGCATCCCGCCTGTGCGTCAAGTCTACGCCCCGAAACCAACTTCCATGGGGAGAGAGGGTGTGCAGGGAACCTAGGCCTGAATGACTGTCCCAACGGTGACCAGAGCGGATCCAGGTCATCCAGAGAATCTGCATTTTCTCAGCTACCCTGGCAGCAAGTGCAGGTGTGACTAGGCTCTGACAGACCAAGCTGATGGTGCCTCAATCTAACGTGCAGTGATGCTTCAAGAGAGGTCCAGTGAAGTAAGGACACAAGAACAGCCACTCTAGGTGAAGCCAAGAGAACCAACCCAACATCCTGTTTCCATAGTAGCTGATAGCAGGTGCTTAAGGAAGAAAATAGATACATTGCATTAAACAGCTCTTTCTTTGTAAGGAGAAGAAATAAAAGAAGATGAAAAAATTCTAGAACTTACTCTTATTACATTCACTTTTTTAATTGAAATAAAATTCTGCCTTTTAACTGCTGGCAACATTTTGAGGAGCATCTTAAAGACTTCAGGTCTTAAAGACTTCACTCATGTATGATAATCTGCCCATTAACCTTTATTATTAATGAAGTTCAATGACTACAGAAATTAGTCTTGTCCACTTGTGTCAAGTCAAATTCTATGATTGCAAATGCCAACCTTAGTTCTGGGAAACGAGCTGTTTTTTGTTTGTTTTTTTTTTTCCTGTTTGCTTGTTTTCTTATTTATAGATGCATCAGCTCTCAAACTCAGCAACACAGACAGGCTTTCTCCTACCATGAGTAACTCGAGAGTTATTTTACTATGTGTGAGGGGAGAAGGAAAAAAAAAGAGATTCTGCCACTTTCAGTACAACCTATGAAATGCAGTAAAACAAGTGGCATTTTCAGACCATGAAAACATTTTTGGATCTCTAATTATTTTACCTCTGCTGCTGCATTTTCTGCCGTCTAGTTTGCTGAACAGTGGTCAGACTTTTGGTTTTCTCAGGAGGCTCCAGTTCGGTGACAATCTGCTCAGCACACACCGAAATCTGAAATACAGGAATGAACAACCTGCAGTGAACTGGGTCCTATCATGCATCTGCAGGGCATTTTTGTTTCAAATATGCCTTGTTTTTACACATATGGGTAAAATCATCCACACATTGAATGAAATTCCTGAACATCCATTCTACTATAGATCTTATGGCAAAGAAATGAGGATGTGATTTCTAGTCCACATAGTATGATAAACTGACACACAAAAAGCCATTAATTATAACAAAGCCATTAATTAATTAAAACAAAGCCATTAATTAATATACTTGGGTAAGAGTCTTTAACAATAGGAAAAAAAACAAAAAAACCAAACACCTCCATCTTCCGCCCCCGCCCTCTTTCCAGATTTTATCTGGAAAATCAGATTCTCATGCAGCATAAGGGAGTAATTTCTGCTGAATTCCTTCTCACAACGTAATAAGTAACCTTTGATAAATCACTTCTAGATGTATATCCTTTAAATACTGTAGTTGAACAAAATTTTCATGCCATTAATGCAATTACATTGTGACCTAAATTACTTTCATGCTACGAGTAATACAAATAATGAACTTTACTAATTGCAAGTTGGTTGCAGCAACAACAGTTTGAATGTATTTCTGTGTTTTAGAAATCACCACTTACCCCTTTAAAGACACTGCTAATTGTCTGGGCACAAAGTGGGTTTTTGCAGCTCAACAGCAGGTCAAACAACACTTTCAGCAGTTTCTGTTGTACTGACCCATCTGACACAGCTGCAAAGAAGGGCTTGGTTATCTACAAAAGAGAAGAAAAAGCATTTGAGAGAACTGCTGGAAAAGGCTAACTTGAAATTGCAAGCTATCCATTTTGGGTATGCTAGGTTGTGTATGATGCACGTCAAATGCATATGAACACATATAGGAGGCATTTATATATTAGCTAGGTATTTTTATACAGGGAGGAATGTTTACATGCTCCCAAGCACATACTTTAAGAAAGGCAGACATCCCGGTACTCTTATTTTTTTCCCCCCACACACACCTGGACTGATGAGCCAGAAACAACTTGCTGCTGCCAATCTTTAAGTATGGAATAAAACCTGGCTAAAAAACAACATGCATTTGTGGCCTCCTTCAAATAAGATTACTTCTCACCTAGTGTATTCTTTTTGACATTTTTTCCTCAGAAATAAAGGAATAATGCTTCTACACAACTGACAAAAACTAAAGGCCTGGAGCAGCAGTATCGGCAGGCAATGACGCAGGTTTCCATCCACACAGTTTTGCGGCACCTATTCAAATGTTTTAAATCACTACTGAGATCTTGAATACAGGCACAATTCAAATGCTATGGGCCCCTTAACACAGAAATAATCTCTCTAAATCCAAACCCTAACACTGGCATCTTCAAGTATAAAAGTCTTTCAAGAAAGCCACACCCGCTCAAGTGCTGTGATCTGGAAAGGTGGGATTTCTTCGTAGATTTTATTGGCAGCATGCAGACTTTTGATAAATAAGTCCAGACTCTGCTGATTCTTGCACAAGAGAGTTGCTGAATGTTCGTCATATTTTCCAAGAATGAGATGCAGGAGAACGACTTCATCTTTCAACACTGCCTCAGGTTCCTTCAAGACCTTCTCCAGCAAACGATCTAGGGCTGGCAGGAGGTGAGAAAGAATCATCTGCCAATAAACAAAAGAAAAAAAAAAAGGCAAAAAAAAGTTACTTTTCATGCATTTTGTTTTAGCAAGCTTCCAATACCTTAACTTCATTCTACATCAACACTACTTCCCTTTAACTGCAGATTAAGGTCTACAAATCAAATTAATTAAGGAAATAATATTTCCTATTATGCTACAGTTCTACAAAGAAAAAGTCTATATATTCACTGACATTGAATTCAGATGACCAATTTTTTCTGGAAGAATTTTCTTTTGAAATAGCTTTTTTGAACAAAATGAAGGGAATTTCTTTCCTGCAGTGTAAAATTCCACAGCATAAACATTCTTTGATGGAGCATGAAAACATTTGATGTTTCATTAAATCACTTTGAAGAAGTAGTGCACATTATCTGAGGTGCTCAGGAATGTTAAGCATTAAGTGATACATTTATTTAAGTGCATTCCTCCCAGAAGAAACCAAATTTCAATATTAACTGCATTTAATGGAGTTAGGAAAGGTAACTACCCCATAAAACAAGTAGGCACTGGAAAGGCTGCACTCACCTCACCGTGGACTTCACGAAGAATTTTCATTAGATTTCTTGCAACATATGATGGGCAGATAGGGCTTTTCACACTATCTAGTAGGCTTTCCAAAGCTTCGGACACTTTTTTCTTCTGGGATTTCTGCTTTGTTTGCGGAGCTTCAGCCATAAACAGAGTTCCCACAATCTAGTCCATTAACAAAATAAAAAACAAGTCATGTGTCTTTATAACAGCACTTTGCTTCTACACAAATAAAAGCACATTAGAGGATACTAGGAAAATGGTATTTAAAGAAAACCAACACAAAAGAAAGATCCTCAAAACATCCGTGTGATACAACACTGGAGATGCCTCTTCAATCCTTAAATAAGCTTGAGGAGGATAATTCCTACAGGAAAAGGGCATGCCAGACTTCATTAACCCTGTATTTTACCTAGTGGCAGCAACCTTTCTGGCACACTATCAGCCATTATCACAACTGCTGTTCCTGACAGCAAGGCTACTGCTCGAGCAATCAAAAGAATTTGCCAACAGAACTTGAACAGAAACCCAAACCACATAAATCAAATGCAATCGATTACATTTTGCAAACAGAAAAAAAAATATGATAAAGCTCCTGCTTCATTTCATTTCTCACTATGTTAGTGGCTACATCAAGTCTCCTTGGTTTTTCAAGTGAAAACCACTACCTTTCCTTCTACATTCCAGTTTGGCTGACACACACACCAGTGCATCTTTCCATTTCTTAAGTTTCCTAT
>JAUBOD010000433.1:559203-569328 GCA_032353885.1 Nothura maculosa | reverse complement strand
GAAACTGAAAATATAGATTTCAGAATGACTTACTCACTGCACATTAAATAGACTTTAAGTGTATGTAAGGATAATGAGAGATGCAGACATCTTTTACACCAGAAGAGAACTCCTATAGTTCAGGCCCAAAGCGTCAGCTGCAGTACAGTAAGGAAGCATAACTGTTTCAAATACGGTCTTCCTTAGTTAACAGGCACTTTGTGGAACACAGCTTGAAAAAACAGTGAACTATCAATACATTTTTGTCCTAGAAAAACACTACACTTATCTAAGGATTCTGAGAAGGCTCTCAGAGTCAATATGACAGAATACAAAAAATGCTAAAAAGTCATTCCTGCCAGGCCAGTCAGCTGCATCTTATCTTAGGAACCTTAAAGGCTCAGAGTCATACGTCTTTCTTCTCATTGCCCTGTCTGCTTTTTTCTCTTTTTTTCTTGTTACCCCACTTGCAGAGTCACACAATCTGTGCTTTCCTCAAATCATTACAATCACAACACTAAGCACCATTTAGAAAGGAAAAAATACAAGCCTAAAGTTCCTTAAACACAGTCATTATACTCATTCAGTATTACAGCTGCGTTTCAGTTACTCTTCACAAACTGCACAGGAAGACCTTTGTAGTCCTTATATTCCTCCAGGTTGCTGATGGGAGGCATTAGTAAAATAAAGATCACAGAGGACTGAATCGCCTTTTCTAAACTGGGATAAATTTGTTTTTCACCACTCTCAAAACAGACACTTGGACTTTCTCAAGTAAGATGAGCCCTGCTGAACATCACCACGTTGTCATGACTAAGTCATGACAACATTAGTAATGGAAAGGTTCCTAAGGGTAATAATACGTTGATAACAACCAAAGGGGAGGAGAAAATGTGAACATTTTAATCAGAAAAGGAAAAAAAAAATAGTACTCATGATTGCTCATGATAAATGGGAACTTTATATGTAACCAGATAAGAGCTAGACCCAAGAACTGACGACCCTTTACTCACCTTATACTTGCCACAACTTAATGAAAGGGAAATAAATTGGTGAAAGAGAATTTGGTCAGTCTGATCTGTAACGTCTTCCAGATGCTCCTCCAACACAGAATCTAAAGCTCTAGGATACCTGCCAACAGGAGATAAAAAAAAATCCACAGAGCATTACTGAAGAACATCCATTTGCTAGAACACTACAAGGAAATACAAGGAAGCTGAAGGCACAGGCAAACACCTGGACCAACTGTTTTAAGTAGCTTTGCAAAAGCAAACAGCCATTACATCTTAACACAGATGATATGCAATCCTTTAAGATAAAGGAAATTAACAGCAAAGGACATGTTACACAGCAAGAAGTCATACAAAGCCAGAAGCACTGTGTCCAGGTGAAACAGAAACAACAAAATATACACGAGTAACTTAATACAATTTAGACAAAAATTAAGGGTCAGTTGCTTTTGCTGTATTGCTCCAGGCAAGAACAGCCCTTATTACACCGAATTAAAATTACAGAGAGCTTTATCAATCTGTGGGTTTGTCACAGAAAAACAGAACTTACTTTCTCTCAAAAAGTCTGATAAGAGGAAGCAGCTTCTGATTGAGTGCAGCCATTTTGGTTGGATTGGATTCAATCTCTGTACCATAGGAGATAAACTCTTCAAGGAAGGTGCTAAAGTTACAAACAAAAAAAAAGTTACCATTTTTAAGAAAATGTTTTTTATTAACATTACAGAACATGCCAGTAAAACGATTAGATTTAACACACATTAACTATTCCAAGTAGAGCTTTGCTCCAGCCTGAAAATGCACCCTCTGTCTCCCTATGGAGAAAAAAAAAGTCTAAAGTTCACTCACGAGGCCAAAAGGCGATCCAAATCCTTTTCCAGAGTTATACTCTGGAGAATAGCTTCAAGATGCCCGATATAAATATTTTTCTCTCTCTCTTCTGATTCTTCCTGTTCCTCTAAGGAGAAAAAAATATATATAATCAAAGAATACGTACATGAGTTTGAGAATAATCCGTCCATGATTAAAACTAATTGTGTAAGTAGCAGTATTACCTGGTAAAATAAGCAAAGACTAATGTTTATCCATTGCCAGCATTAACCGTGTGCTGCTAGCCGTGCTCCATATTGATGTCACTGAAGTGTCAAAGGCTGCATCTCTACCAATAAATTCAAGCACACTTGGGAACACTGCAGCTTTGCTATCACCTACCTGTATCACCACATTGTTCCCTGCCCCTTCTCAAAGAAGGGCTTTCTTACCCTCCAGTGTGCACAGGCACCCAGCTCTGCACACTCCCAGTGCACACACACAAATCCCTGCACACCATTCAACCTCACTGCTCCATTAGAATTACAGAGCTAGGACACACACCACAGCAATCTGCCTGTAAGACTCCACAGAACACTGGAAATATATATACATACATATATACACTTTTATTTATGCTGACTTACCTGTATCGCATTTAATGACAGCACGAACAAGGTGAGGCAACAGGTAGCCCAGAAGAGGGGAGGTGTCATAGCTTGCTGAGAGGCCTTGCAGAAGAGTTACCAGTTCTGGGTTGCTGCACAGATAGTTAAATGGCCTGCACAAGGGAACATAAGGGAGAGGTGAAAGATGCACATTGTTTTGGGTTACTAACATTTTCAAACCATGTAGAATTCCCAATGATTCAATTTTCAGCAGTCAACCACCTCATTGTAAATAAACACTGAAAAGATCTGAAGTGCAGCAAGTGCCAGAGCTGCAGAGGCACATCTCTTACTCTGCAGGAACACAGACCACTGCTAGTCACGTGGAACCCAGCGGCTGCAGAGGCACAGCCACCTCCTCACGTTTCCGAGAACTGGGTCGTACAAGGAAACATATTTGCATGAATTGCATGAAGACCTATCCTCAAAAACACCTCTTTTTCCCTTCCCACTAGACACAGTAAATTCCAGGACCCATGTGGAAAAGAAAGAAGGCAGAAAGTAGAGCATTGTGAAGAGTATTATCACCTATCTGATGGTAGCAAAAGGAAAGGAGGACAAATAATAACTCAGTGACAGCAGTTACACAAAGCCAAATAATCTGTCTTCCTGCTGATGAAAGTTTCTCTCATCCTATCTCCCTTCACATCCACCTGGCTGTCACTGGCACGGTGACACTGTAGCTTCAAGTGAAATTCCTGAAGCCTCCAATACTTCCACCACTCCGTCTGCACGTAATAGCACTAGCTAACCAACCATCTCAGGCTGCAACAGGGACTGAAAGGAATGGAAAAAAAACAAAAAAAAATGTTGACTCTGGGGACCAAAGAAATGATGCACTAACACTTCAGGTGTAAAACTATACAAACTTATAAAAGAAGCACTTAAAGTCCTTCCATTCAGTGGAACAGAGCTGCTTTTCTTCAAGCTGTTCAGGGAACTCCAGATTTGCCATTATCATGCTAGTTTCTCTTCTAGAATTCCCCGTTTCAAGACAACCTTTTACTGAAAGGCTGCAGTTTTGCATGTTCAATTTGATGCCATATAGCAAAGGGTGATAACTGAGGGACCAAAAAACAAAACTTGCACTACAGAGACTATCATTTGCTGTAATGAGCATACAGATTTTCAAAGCAAGAAATAATTTCAGATTCCTCTGAAGTATCAGCCATGCTGTTACTCCGAATAAGAAAATACTCCGTCAATGAACAGGATGAAGGTGTTCTGAACACTGAAGTGCAGTTTAAGCTTTTAAAAGCAGGGAACTCAATTCACAGACTTACTTTTTTCCAAGGTTGTCTCCTTTCTGTGTTTGCAGAAGAAGGTTCAAACATGCCACCCCTTCCCTGGCTAAGGAAGGCACTTTAGACAACGTCTTGCTTATTTGCAACATCAAGGAGTGCACCAAGGATGTCTCCACTGTCACTTTTACTGTCAGCTGGCAGATTATCATGTACGTTGCCGCTCTGTAATCCTGTACGGAGGATTTCAAGCCCTAGGAAATGAGGTAGGAAGGCATTTTTGACATATGCAAATTAAAACAAAAAACCCAAGTATAATTAAAAAAATGAGTTTCATCTCAGCATTCATTGAATCATTATCTTCGTTTTCAATGTGTTAACTGCTAAATAAATCATTAACTCAACTATAAGAAGAAAATGCTGTCCTGTATGGCCCACAGGCATGCAGAAAGACACACATTCCCTAATAGACCAACATTCCCATGTGTTGGAGCAGAAAAGGCAGCAAAACAAGTTGTGCACTCTGGCTCCACTGTCTTCTTGCTTACACAAGTAAGTTTAACATGAAGGGGCTTATTTAGGCTCTGCATACAGTTCTCACAGCTCCATCCCTCATGCAAAGTAGGAAATAGAGAATTCTTAAAAAGCTTATCCGAACTTTCAGGAAACATTTACTGCCATGAACCTTCACCTGCCTCATGCTTCAGAGCAGGATAAAAGTGGTACAGTGCACTTCACACACGTCCTACCTTGCACAGCTGTGAATGTCTCGGTTGAACGCAAGCTCCACAAAACTTGTTAGAAAAATACACTACATGTCAACACACAAGAAGGAGACCAAGTACCTTTTGGATGTAAGGGAGCAGTATGGAGACTATAGAATCCGTTATCTTGTCCTTGGCTCCAAGAGCAGACACAATGGTGGAAGCATAAAATGCAAGAAGAACTCTCAGCTGAGCTGAGTTCCCAGGATACTCTGAGAAGACCTAGGCCATATGAAGAAGAGCTGCTCAGACACGAGAACAGTGTAAACACAAGCATGGCTTCACAAGCAAAACACATTATTTCGATCCTGACTTGGAAACTCTGCCAGCCTCTGCTTGTGAGGCTGAAGGCACCTCCTCCAGGACCCACTTGAGAGGCTGCTGCTCCACCCTGCAGACCAGGTGGGTTGAAAGTGGTGCTACTCCCTCAGCTACTGCAGCCTGCCACAGCAAGGTAACTTAAAACCACACGTGGCTTGAGACTGACCTATGCAGCTGAAAGCTGACATATGTTTAACTTGAACAGTCCTACTGGAGGTCTCAATAATCCTTGTTACTGGGTGTGCTCTGCTTGCTTCAATAGCACATCCATTCTAGTTCTTTAAATAATTGGGACTGCTACATGTACTATCTCTCCATAAATAAACAAACACTGAGTTTTTTGTCATTAATTGCAAACAAAACAACAAAAAAGACCATTTACCCTCCTAGAACAAGGAGGGAAATATTCTTAACATTCTCATTTTTAAGTTCTTATTAATTTTGAAAATATACACCTACAAAAACCATGACAACCCCAAAAGAGGGATCTGGCAGTGCCGTCCACTCAATAACCCTCAAATTCAAAGCATAATTGTAAGTAAATGGCAGGAATAGGTTCATAAAGAACAAATTCACTTTCTTCCTTTCCTTTAAGTAACATAATATTGCCAAATTCTTTTCTCATGGTTCAAGTTCTTAAAAGTTTTCTAGTAATTTCTGATAAATGTCATATATATAAAGAGCAAGATTTTTTCATATTGTTAAGAGTCCTTTTACTAATTGACACAAAATTAAAAATGATAAATTGCAACATCTTATACAAATATAAAGAATGTGAAAACAACACACAAACATTGTTCTAAAATAAATAAATGGGCAACCTTCACAGATTTTGACACCAGTCTGCAGATGAAATCCATGAAACCCAGGTCTTTGTAACAGTGTGTAATGAGAGTACCCCTTGCCAGTGGGACTCCAGGTTTCTTTTCATGATTAAAAAAAAAAAAAAAAGGAAAAAAAATTAGAATACTTTAAAGTGAAGCAAAGCATTTAACATAAAAAAATAAGCTCTTAAAATTAATCATCAGATAACTTTGATCTCTCTAGCATCTTTATATCCATATTAAGACACTTGATGGATATCATTATACACAGTCTATATTTAAATTAAGAATTACTTTAGTTGTTGACATTCCTTCCTAGCAATAGTAAACACCTGCACCTTAAAAACATTTTATGTTTAATGGAATAAAAATGGAAAAGAAAAACAGCGTTTACAGAGCTTTACAATCAAAGATTTTCATAATTAATTCTCATACAAAGAAAGACGGCAGAAACAACAGGTGGGCACTCAGGCTCCAGTTCTGCAACTAAATCTTTCAGTACAGTCCCACAACGAACCACATGAACAGGTGGAACACATTCATAAAGCCAGTAGCAGAGTCAGGATAGTATTAATAAGTTCCTCATGTTTCTCCTAACTTGCATCTGTTAAGTTCTTTACCCTTATTGGATCCAGCCAGTGCCATTTATGAGTTGGATTTTTTATATTTAAAAGCTGAATAACTCTCACGAAGAGCTTAGTCTCATGATACGGCAAAACACAACCAATCAAACTGTCTTGATTGTAGAGATGGATGTGAAATCTGAAAAAGCAGCAAACAAACAAGCCATATACATACAGTCAAAAATCTCATTAAGTTGAAAACAAGTGAAAACAAAGGCCCAGTTGGGCCTACTTGTTTTCGGGCAAAGTCACAGAAGATGAACACCCTGAACCAGGGAGTGCCTTTCCAGCTTCAAATCCAGTGGTGGCGACTAGTCCCTAGGCACAAGATGACATTACAAGAAAGAAATTGCGCTGGCAAATTCCTCCCTCACGCTAAGAATTTTATGTTCTTACATAAGACATAAGGACATAAGTTCACCTTAGTATTAAAATCTATACAGAAAAAACTAATGCAGGCATTACAACAATTTTGTATAAATTTCCTTATAAAACATAAAATGTTGAGATTTAGAGGCTGCTGTATCAACAGCAACTATCTACTCATTCTTTCATGATGTGAGATATCATACGTTCTGCATCTGGGTGCATCTATTCACAGGGAAGACAACACTTGACAATACTCTCTCCTCATACCTTCTTATATTGAAATAAGAATATTCATCTCTTGTTATCTTATCATCTTGAGAGGAGTATCATTCATAGCTTATATTGAAAAGTTGCTACTTCATGCAGACCTTTTCTCAAAGTTTATATAAAAGCCTCTCTAAGTGCTTCATAAAGGGACTAGAGCTGGACAAATTTGGTAGGAGCCAGGCAAAGAAATAATTACTTTTACACAGATCATCTGGGAATCATCATCAATATCTTCAGAGAAATATATCAGAAAATAAAAATCTAACTCGGAAAGAATTACTTTGAGTCTCATAAAGCCAAAGCCTGAACTGCTATTTTAACCTGTCCTACTCTGGTAACATTGGTCAAAGTCAATTCTTACCATAAAAACAAAGAAACAAAGAAACAAACAAAAAAACCCACTTGCCTTTCAAGTAACTTTAGCTACTGACATGTAGAGTAGTTACTGCATTACCTGTGAATCAGCCATTCGAGGCACTTTTGAGCTGGCTTAAGCATGAAGTAGGGGGACAGATGAATCAGGAACAAGGAAATGTTCTGATCCAGCTGCTGATTTACTGCTTTCGTCTGAACGCTCCGTTCGAGGCCTTTGGACATGGAGCTGAACAAGCTGGACTGGAAAGCTTCAAAGGAAGGGTCGATCCCCATCAGCTCATCCAAGCCAGTGCATCCTGGGGAAAGGATGGAAGAATCCTTTAAATGAAGCTGTTAGACAGGCCTGACTGGTGATTATCTCCTCAATGGCATAGCCAGCCCCTGTGCTACACTGGTGCACCTAATCCCTACTGAGAAAACCAAACACCACACTGAGCAAAACTCTTGCTGGATTTAAAATATTTCTCAGTTGATGAGGATGAAGGATGTTAACAAGCACTAACAGCGGGCTCCTGCAGCAGGAAAGGCCGAGAAATATGTAGCTCAGAAGTATCTATGATACATCAGAAACAAACACACATCTACACTCTTATTAGTTAAGGTACATATACGCTATCAAATGCAGCCCAGACTTTCTGTCAACTATTGTGGCTTTAAGAATGCCTTTCTTATTTAAGAAATTTCATATTCCTCATTCAAGATTCACACAAAGAAAAAGGAGACAAAAAGTACAAACATCTTTAAGTGTGCAGAGTAATGGCTTTTTCCACTTTGCATCACTTGTAACTATAAAGTTATCAAGGAGCAGGATGTCTGGACATTTTCCTGAAATCACAGAATAATTGAGGTTGGAAGGGTCCTCAGGAAGGCTCTGCTGTAACCTCTTGTTCCAAGTAGAGTCATTTCTGAGATCAGATCAGGTTGTCTTGGGCTTTAATAAGCCAAACTTTGAAAACCTCCATGGACGGAGGCTGCACAACCTCGCTGGACACTGCACAACCTCCCACTGCTGGGCTGACCTCAGGGTGACACCCAGGCAGAACCTCTTTTGTTCCATCCTCTGCTGGTTGTCCTGCTATGAGCCAGTGCAAAGAGCCTGGCTCCACTTTCTCAATAACCTACTTGCAGGTTCTGCCAGGCTGCTATCAGATCCTCCCTCCCCAAATTCTCTTTTTCAGGCTGAACAAGCCCAGTCCCCTCAGCCCATCCTCACAGGGCAAGATCTGCAGCCCTTGACCTCCAGAGTCCCTTGTTATCTCACTCCAGCTTAATCAATGCCCTTATCATTTTGGGGGACCCTCATCTACACACATTTTTCCAGACATGATCTCCCAAGTGCTAAACAGGGAGGATTCAGTTTCCCCCAGGCTACCAGCTGTGTTCATGTTTACTCAGCCCAGGAGCTGCCCGCTGGCTCCGGCTCAGCTCGCTGCCCACCAGGGCTTAGCACTTGTCTGCACTGAAGGTTCCTGCTGGCCCATCATCCAGCCTGCCCGTGTTTCTACACTGCAGCCCAGCGCAGAGGCCGCCACGGAGCCCACAAATGACAAGTGTCCTGCACTGCTCCTGCCCACAAACCCTGCCCTTTTATCTGGCCCGTTTACGACAAAGGCAGTCACACCTGGCAGGCAGCATTTACTCTTTAAAGATTCGTGCTGAGTATCTTCAGTTTCCTCCTCAGTTACCGTGTGCTCAAAATGGTACACCAAGAAAACCCATCTCATGATTAACCAGGAACAGAAAGGAGGGTGACGAGACACAGGTTGCCCAAGTTGGGCTTAGGGCTCTTTCTGAAGACAGGCTGCCATCTGTTTGCCCTTTTCTCGCCCCTTTTTGGCAAATAAATCATTCCTAAATCACTAACACCTAAGCAGCCAAACTCACCAATGGCAAAAAACGTGTCCCTGTCGACAGCAGCGGCCTCCTTGCAGTCGAACAGCAGCGAGGCTACTTCGGCGCGGGACAGGAGGCTGGGGTCGTTCTGCGGCAGCGCCAGCCGCTTCAGCTGCTCCGCCAGGGACGTCATGGCTGCGCAGGGAGCGGACACCTGAGCACGGCGGCCTCCAACCGCCGTAACCGCCGCCCGCGGAGGCCGCTGCCCCCGCGCCAAGCCTGCCCCAGCAGCGGCGGCCGGCCCCGCCAAGCCCCCTCCCCTGCCCCTGCTTGGCCGCCCAACGGCAGTAACGGCCGCCAAACGGCCCCGCGGGCACGGGGAAACCGCAGGCCCGACCGCGCGACCACCGACCTGCCGCTTCCCGCGCCCACGTGGGCCGCGCGCGCCGCTAGCCCGGAAGTGGCGGCTCGAGCGGAAGAGGAAGCTCCGCCCTCCGCGGTGGCGGCGGGGGATGCGCTGAGCATGCGCGTGACCACGCGTGGCTACCGCGTGCGCTGGTGCGGCGGTTGGTGCGGCCGTTTATGGCTGTTAACGAGCGTTAACGGTCGGTGCTGTGGCATGGGAGCCCGGCCTGTGCTGGCTCCGAGCCCGGCCTGTGCTGGCTCCGAGCCCGGCCTGTGCTGAGGAAGCGGCCGGTGCGGTGACTAGTCTAGATACGGGGTCTAACAGCAGCCCTCGTGATGGAAGGTACAGGGAGAAGCCTCAGTGGCCTCTTTGGGGTAGGAGCCGCTGCAGCCTTTGTGCTGAGGCTGGCAAAGCAACGGCCTGGCCTGTGGCAGGGGTTCCCTAAGCAGGCTCAACGCCAGGTGTAGTGGTGAGGGCATGTGCAACCTTAGGTGTTCTACCCTAAGCCTATTCACCATACTTAAGGCGAGTGATCCTGAAGAAAGTGAGGAATTGTAAGAGCAGGAGGTCTCGAAGGCTACTGTACTGTGTGTGTAGGACTGTATTCCAAGCACAGAACCATAGAATGGTGCTGGAAA
>JAUBOD010000433.1:517878-529792 GCA_032353885.1 Nothura maculosa | reverse complement strand
CTTTGCACCTTCATGCTGCCTCTTCTGGGAGCAGAATTAAGTGTTAAAGAAGACAGGGCTAACACAGGCTGTATTCTGAACCCAGAGGGAGGCTCTGATCCTAAAGTCACTAGAATGATGTATGGACACAGAAGCAGGAGATCGTGTTGCAGGTTCCCAACTTACATTTTTAAATATGGACAACAGGCAGAGACTGGCGATTCTTCAAAGGGAGAATGAGTCTCCTGCAGTGGGAATGTGCTGGCAGGGCTCCCTGCAGCGCTGCTCCCGCGTGCTCAGAACACGCTAACGATGTCCCCTATAACTGCCCGGTGAATCACTGCTTCCCGTTTGGGCTGCCGCTTGGGACACACGCAGCCGGCACAAGGGCAGGGGAAAAGTATTTTGGGAGGAGTGCTGTAAAGCAGAGAGTTTTAAGAAATGGCCCCGTGCCACTGAGAAGAGTAGGCATAGGACACGTTTGTGCACATGTTAACCAATGTTTGCCAGACTGCGCAGTACTGACAGCTTATACGGGAAGCTAATTTCCTTTAGGTGTGTTCTGCTCTGGGCATTAGGATTTAAAGTCCGCCTAAAGCAGGTCGTGCTCATGTGTTCCTGAGCCAATACAGGAGTATTATGTTTCCTGTTAGAGCAGCATTTTGCCTACAAATTGCCTACATTTGCTACCAATTTTGACCATCTCTTATGGAAATGTTACAGAAGGCACTAGAAACACTAAAAGAAGGGACTCCTGCAGACCCGCAGGCTGCACTAGAGGGGCACAGAAAAATGCATTTTAAAGCCAAAATCGCTTTTTAAAACTTGTACATCTTGTTGCACACAGAAGTTCTTCTGAGTTGGAAGGAATCAAAGGCAGCATTAACCTTTGTTACAGAGACAGAGACTGAAACAGCACGAGGCCTTTTACGGGGCCTGAGGCACATCTTGATTTTAGGTTTGAGTACAAGTGAATAAATGATCCTGAACTTGCAAAGGATATCCCCTGTGCATGTCCCCCTGCGAGCTGTGCTGTTATTTTGGTAATGAACATTTTAAGCTCACTGTTAGTGGCAAACTGTAAATTTACCCTGTGTCTTTGGCAGATATATCAGATTGTCTTGTGACTCCCTTGGTGAGTAGCTCTCTTGGCGAGGGTGGTAACTCAGTTCACTTTATCCCTACGGTCACATGCCCATGTGAGGCTTGTTACTGTAGCATCCTTCTGGTTTTATTGTCTCGAGGCAATTGCTTCCATGTAGCCCAAGTAAGTTATCAGTACGCCCACCTGCAGAGCATGTGTGGGCTTGCTCAGGACTGTGGCACTGTTCAGCCCTCAGAAACCTCACTTCTTCCATCAAAGTATGTTCCTCCTTGTGCACATATACAAATATTTGCTCTGCCACACAGACATACCCTATTGCTTTTTATCATAATGCACTTACCTCAAGTGCATTAACTGCACTTGTTGGATAGTTAATGTGGGATATCTCTTTCTTCTTCCACCTCTGAGACTGCGGTTCTGCTTGTCAAGTGTACGTCAAAGCCAAGTGGCCTCAGCAGCTTGTTTCTTGGGTGCCCCCTTTCCCATCCCAGATGGGAGAATCCAGGTGATGCAGACTGCGATACTGGCAGTCTGCACAGTGGAGCTGAGGGCATGTGGAGCACAGAGCACCCTTCTTTTTGAAGAGTCAGCTTTGCCAAAATAGAGCTGACAGTCGGAGGCAACTGATAGCACAGTAACAATAAATGGACCCAGGGAACTGCTAACATTCAGGCTTCCTGCCTGCATCCCTGCTCTGTGGTTTCTTATCTAAGAATGTCAGCAAACTTTCCTTTGTTCTGAGAGCTTTATAAAGGAGGATCTTATTTCTTTTGAAGAGGCTCTAGTAAATTTTACCTCTGGTAAATAAATTCTAAAAAGAAATCAAGCCTGGCTTTTAAGGCACTCGACTTTTGTATCCCTGCTGGTATGAAGCTCTGTGCCTTCAGTCCTGCCTAATTTTTTTTTCTGTGCAATCTGATACGCCTGCACAGTTCAGCAGAAGAGGAATTTGCTTTGTCTAAGTCACTTAATAGCTTTTAAATCCTAATGGATTATAAATTTGCAGGGTACTATATGCTGATTGTATCTTGATCTCCAGGACTTAAGCATGCTTTGAATTGTTTCTTAATAACTATTAATAGAACTGTTAGTTAAGGCCAATTGCAGTTTAGGCCCTGAGCAAATGGGATCACAGTAAGAATGGGAGGATGGGAGATGTAAAATGTGGATTGTGGAGTCTTACAATTTGCAAGTGAAGTTTTGCAGCAACTTTGATACAGTGACCTCAGTACAACAAGTAAATACTTTCTTAAGCTGCATCTCTATAACCAAGTTTAGTCCTAGAAAAAAATGCCGGCTTGGAAGGTACCACCTTGTGAAACTATGTGCAGAGTCTTCTAGAAAGTCCTGCAGTTACTCTTGTCATGAGCCACGAGACAATGGTGGTAAATGGGTAACAGTATTTCAGGAACAGAGGAGGTGCCCTGTGGTTTAGATGGACAATCTTTTTTTTTTTAGATATAGAAGGTAAATCTAGATGAACTAGATGTATATGTAGGTGAAAATTCAGAGTCCATGCAGACTGCAGTGCTTGAGCCGAATTTATCTCCTCAGTGAGGGCTTTGTCAATAACCAGCCTTTTCATTCAGAATGATACAGTTCCAATGACAAGGCCCTATACAACTGTAAAGAACTGTAAATAATCTACCGATTTAAAAAGGCAGCCCCTAATCCAGACTGTGTATTGAAAGTGGTTTGACTCAGCAGTGATAGCATCTTTTCCTTGCTTCTATCATAGCAAGACTGGCTGCTCTTTTTCTTTATAAAATAAAGAGTGGGGCACAGATCAGGACATAAGAGGCATTTTTTAGCTGTTAGGAGACAGTAGTAAGTGTTGGAACATTTGTTTCTGGTTTTGCTACCAAGATTCCTTGTGCTTCTGTACCTCAGTCTGGCCATCAGCAAATTCTGCGCCATAAAAACATCCATCTCGGAGAGGAAATATCTAAACTATTTGTAAACTGTTTGCAGTCTTTGGCTAAAAATATGTTCTTTATCTCTCCGTGTGGCATAGTCAATTGAATGTACTGTTGTGGTGGCAAAGTAGATTAGAGGGGAGGTCAGAGGTAGACGAGTCTGATTTGCTTTTGTGTGTGTGAGCTAGGAAGTGCATGAATCTATTTCCCTTAATAAGTTAAGCAAGAAGTAAATTTTATCACACTAGGGAATCAGATTTTTATTTTATGACCTTTAGACTGGTGGGATCATTGGCATTAAGTCCTTAATGAAAACAGGAAAACCTCATTTACTTGAGCAGTACAAACTGGGAGCGTCTGCCCTCAGGGCCTAAAGGAAGAGCTGGAAATGGCTGGTGTTTTCCACCAAATGGCCCTTGGTGTTTCTCTGGGGAAGAGCAATCCCACATTGTGCAGCCACGTTGCTGCTGGGCGAACACCCATCCCTTGGGCTATTTCTGAAGGGCTCGTGCATTTACTAGATCAGCTCTCTGAGAGTTACTGCCAAATTGCCATGTAAAGTTCATGTGCATTCACCCTGGGTTCTTTCAGCTATTTTCAGCTACGTTTTTCTATATTTTCATAATATTACTTCTTCAAAGGATGCCTGCTATCTTTTCCAATATTTGCAAATAACATAAGATGGTGCTAAGCCTATTAGATACATATCAGTAGAACAAGACACCGCTGGAGGCAAATTAGTCTTATAAACTAGATCCTAACCATAGAGTGATCCAAACCAAATACCAAATGCCATCCAAAACTGCCACTGCCTTATGTCGAGCCCAAGGGGGAGAAGTGCCTGACACCCCTGACGTGATGCTTAGTACAGCCTGGTTTCAGGACTCCTCTGGGACTGCCCTGCAGATCCAATAAATGGAATAAAAGTGTAGAAGAAATTGGCAGAGATCAGGCTGCAGGTTGCCAAATAGGACACATGTCCTGCAGGCTGGACCCTTGGCCACCGTGGCAGCTCACTGGGGGAGAAGAGAGCCTGGCAAACTCCAAGGCTTCTGTACATGGATTGAATCAAAGTTAACAACAATCAGACTGTACTTCTCTAAGAAAAATATGCATTTTTAAGAATAAACTATTTTTGAAAATTCAAACTATATCTTCTTAAAGCATGGAAACTATCCACACTATCCTATACTTACATAACTTAGTTCCAAGGAAAAGTTTTTTCCTTCGTCTATTGGCCTTTCCTATGCTATTTCTGGGATACAGAAATGGAATAGTCTAAGAAACCAAGCAAGGAAAACAAGGGCCAAATGAAATTTCTTACTGGGGAAAAAAGAAATAGGATGTATTTTCTGTTTGAAACTATGTACCTATATGATTTTTAAAATATTTGGAAAAAAAAGGGAAATACATTTTGGACAATCCTAGCTAGGTAAAGGCTATTTTACCAAGATATATAGCCTTGTTATATACCTATAATTAAATAACTGGGTTGCAAGTATATCAATAATGGCTTTATAATATCTTCAGAGTAACTGAAGATTAAGAAGAATATTTCACCTAACTGAGAAATAGTGGATATTTAAAACAGATTAATATTAACTGCTAAATATGCAAACTGTAGCACAATATTGCCTCTAATCAAGAAATTCTTCAGATCTTCATAAACATCAGGGATAGGAATTTTGAACTCACCTACTTTGAACTCACTCTTCTGAAGGAGATTTGGATATCCAAATCTCTTGAGCAGCTCTGACAATCTGAAATGCCATTTGCTCAAGTACCTTAGCATTTTTGTTTTCGAAAATGACATGTTGACAACTTTTATTGATTGTTTGCTTGTTTGTTATATGTTGCTTTGTTTTGCTATTACAGACATTTACAGCCTGGTGCAATTCCCATCTCAGGAAAGCAGGCACACAGATCGAGAACATTGAGGAGGATTTCAGGAATGGCCTCAAACTGATGCTCCTCTTGGAAGTTATCTCAGGTTGGTTGAAATAAAATTTGCTATGCATTTGCAGCACACTAACTGAGACTATAAAGCAAAAAAAAAAGTTAACAATTCAAAACAATGAACACAAATCATGTAGACTTAAAAGGGACAGATGAAATATGTTGGAAAGGAAAAGAGAGAGAAAAATTATTTAAGTTTTTCTTGCTTCCAAAGTCTTTGCTTTCCTGTGAAAATTCATAGTTTCCAGAGTTGGAATAGGAGCTCCGCAGTCTGAACTTGCTTTTCAGGTAACACAGTGTTGCTGAGCAGACCACAAACCCAGAAAACCGTGCCTTAGCCTCTAAAAATTAAAGTCACTATACATTGGTTACAGATTCATTTTATTTCAGTTTTAATGTACAAATTTTGTTTTGCTTTTAATGACATTACTTGATGGACTAATGTCTTCAGAAGTGAGTGCCTGAAGTAAAACTGCTAGATAAATATTTAGTCCTAAGTAAATGGTCTCATTCTTCAGAATGGTGGTATATCCAAGAACTTCTTTTGACTACGTCATGCAAACTTGCTCCGTCACTCATTTCTTCTGCTATTCGAAGGGACAGTCCCTAGGAGACACTCAAAATGCCCCTCTGTATGGGAAATAGTAATGCAAGTTTCCGACACATAATAAAGGTGAAAAAGGGAAAGAGGATTTAAGGACATATTTTTACATAGTTTACATTTTTTGCTGGAGGTTTCACTGAGGGGGCAGAAATATTTCAGATTACTATTATTCATGAAATGAAGAAATCATTCTTCTTGATGGTCATTTCAGAAGATAAGTTCATCCAAACATATAAGGCTTTGGCAACATTACTCTGGAATTCGATGGTCTGCTGTACTGGTTAAGCTTGAGGTGAGCCCAGAGGAGGCACAAATGCCTGCAGATGAGGAGCCTCATCTAGCTCCTATGGAGCCTCCTTTCAGCTTGTTTTGCAGTGCAGCTCTTTTTTTACCCTTGTTCTGCTGTTGTTAAGAGCTGTTGATGTTGGTCAGATCTGGTGAATAGAGATCTGGTGAATAGAAACCAGCCTCTCTTTGCAGTCATGCAGGCTAAGGTAATGACTTCTTAGAAAACCTGCCACCTTTGTAGTTAGCTACTCTGAATCAGACAGAAGTCTGTATGCATGAAGCAATTGTATATCCTCCAGGTGTTTTGGGCAAAAAAAAAATATTCTGGTTTTACTGTTTTATCAGAAAGCTCCAAATCAAATGCTTCAGCCTTTGAATTCCTCTTTGAGCTTTTGTTTAAAGGCATTCAACATTCTGTCAGAAAAAAATACCTGCTAAGATAGCTACACACTTTTAGACACATTCAGTACATTCCCGGTGACTTCTAATCACTTGGGTGTCTGTAGCCAGGTGCATGTAACAATAAATACGTTTGTTATTCTGCAGGAGAAAGGCTGCCAAAACCAGACAGAGGGAAGATGCGCTTCCATAAAATTGCTAACGTCAACAAAGCTCTGGATTATATTGCCAGCAAAGGAGTGAAACTTGTGTCAATTGGTGCAGAAGGTATGTTGGAAAACTTGACAAAACACGTTCAATCCTAAACTGTCACCTCCTAAACAAGAAACCACAGGCCAACTTGTGGTGGCTGTTCTCTACCTTTGGGTGGCTTAAACATCCCTGTCTTTTACCTGCAAAAGAAGGAGAGATGGAAATATGTGAACACCTGGAGAGGGACAGGGGTGTGATTGGGCTTAGAGGCACTCATTGGTTTCTCTGCAAGGTTGAATTGAATTGACTGCAGGTGTCTCAGTGGGTTTTCATATCTGTGCATATTGAATTCTACTTTCAGATCTATACCTATACATTATTTCAAATAAATAATTAATTTAGAGATCAGCTTGGGTGCTAACATTTGTTTTACCCAATCTATTTATTTTTTTTATTCTTAGGAGATATTATTCAAACGAGAAAGGCTGACAACACTGCCAGGTGGCTGGGACTTATTCCCAGTTTGTTATGAAAGTGGCTGTGCATGCAGCTGTGCTTCCAAAATCAGGTGTAGGGTTAAGGCAGTGATCAGAAGAAACTGTGGCAGCTGGTGAGAGATTGAACATATGAAAAAAAAAGGTAGAGTGGGATGTTATTTGCCCAAGTTAAAGCTTTGCTCTTGCTCAGGTAGTTAAATAAAAATAGGCAGTGGTTAGGATAAAATGGTGATAGATGTAGGCTCCCAGCAAGAGAAGGCAGGGCCTCACAACAAGTGCAGCTGTGCCTCCCATGTGATTGAGATGGTGGTTTGGAAGGGACAGAGGTAGCCAGGCTAGCTAATCCACAAAGACAGTTGCACACTGCGTTGCATAATGATTACCAGGCAAGGGAGTGATGTGGCCACTGGGATATCCAGCTCATTTGGATTCCCCAGCCCTCCCTTTTCATGACAGCGTCTAGCATGACCCTAGAGCCAAACTGTGACTCTAACGTCTGTATCATCATGAGAAACATTAGCTATATTCTGCCCTCACATTGCAAGGTCTGTTTCGGTGGATTAATGGACCTTCTTTTCATCTGATTTCCTTGGTTGTACATAAATCTTTATTCTGGCTTCTAAACCTTGACTTCAGGGAGCTTACTGTGACTGTGGCAAGAGCAGGAAGATTCATTATGTGGGATGTGGGCATCTGTAGAGATATAGAAACATCCATCAGCATCTGGTAAAACCACCATGGTTTAAGCAGACCCAGCTCATTCCTCAAGTGAACTTCACCAAGTATCATCTCTTACAGGTGCAGAATTCCAACCTCCCAAGAAATTGGTGCTTTCTGACAAAGTGCCTGCCTGGGTTCCTGCTTAATTCATTTTAGACTGAACTAAACAGTCTGCCTGAGTTCAAAATTCTCCTACCTATCTTTAGGCACATAAACAGAGAGAGACATTTTGGGAGAATATATTTGGGAATTCCCCAGGGTGGTTCAGATCTCTGAAGGGCTCTACTCTTTTGCCTGGAGGTGCCTGGCCCTCTCCATTGGCTCTACAGAGAGTCAGGCAGCTGGGTCCCTTGCTCAATTAAATGAGGTGCAGTGGAAGGATAACTAATGTCTGCAGATAAAGCTGTTCTGAGAGCTTCCTGGTATCAGACAGACAGCAGAGGGCACCGAAGAGACATTTTATGCCTGAAACTGAAAATCCTGCCTAGAGAAGCCTGTATAATAGCTGGGATGGAAATACTGACAGCCCAGAGCGTGGAGCAAACAAATGGTAGTTTCTGTCCTGTCATGCTGGGACTCAGGAGCTTCCTGACAGAAAAGAAGATTATAGAAAAGGGAGTGGGCACTTGTGGGACAGGGTGGACATTCCCTCTGACCACAGTTTGCACAGCAGGCTGATGTTTTCATACATAGGTTCTTGAAGTAAGGCATTTAAGCTGCACTACCTGAGCTTGTAGCTTCTGCGGAGAGGAGCAGGCCTGGTTCCTGCCAGCCGCCCCCTGCATTTTGCCCGGCGCTGCTCATTACTGCCAGGCTGTTCAGCAAGGGAGCAGCGTGAGAGCCCTGGAGACATCACCTGAGGGCGAAGCACCTGGTAGAGCTCAGATCAGCCATTGCAGTAGTTTAAGCTGCCTCCCTGGCAGTGACTGGTGTGTCATGATAGTAATTCCCTGTGAGAGGGAGGCAGTGACAGGCAGCTAGACGCAAGACTGTCACCCCTTCCAGCTGTCCTGCCAGTTGCTCTATGGTGCTGACTGTCTATGCCCTCAATATTTTTTCCTGTATTTAACTGCAGGCCCTAGTTAGTAGGCCAGGCTTTACTGCCTGTTTCTGCCATTCCAGATCTGTAAAATATGAAGATTCATTAGCATTTTAAACTCCTTTTAAATTCTTGTGTGGAAGCACAGGAGCAAAATCAGCTGTTATTTTCATAGTTTACACACAAAGAAGAACCTGTCACCATAAGACATTGCACTATCTCAAGTATGATTCCTGAGCTGCATTAGGTTACATCCATGTGGCCAGGAGCAGAGGGATTTGGGCACCTCCCAGCCCCACTCCAAGCAGGCTGAGCGTAAAGCCAGCCCTGGCCCAGGCACAGTTCGTGCCCTGGCTGCTTCCTGTGGTGCCCTCCACTCAATGGGCCGCCGCCGCAGGCACCCCTCACTGCCCAGGCACCCGCCCAGCGCCGGCTCCCAGCCGCTTCCAGAGCTGCTGCCCTGGAACCTAAACTGGGGTCTACATTTGAAATACATCCCATGTGGGTTTTTTGTTCTTTTTTTCCACTTTTGTTGCATTTTTAGCGCGTTTTAGCACATACGCCTCCCTGTGGCATGAGTAGGAGGCAGGGCAGGGGCTGCCCCTTAGCCGCCAGCCCCGGCCCCACGCGCTCTGTGAGCGTGGGGCGCGCGGGCTCCTCACTGCCCATCTGTTTCAACATTCCCTGCATTACCTCCGTGCCTGGGATGCTCTTGACTTTCCAAAGCGTGAAATTGTTGCATCTGCATCTGCTGAGGATCATGTTTTATTACCCGACCTTCTGGTGAAGAGTCTACCTCCAAATGCTTTCAATTTTCTGCCCATTTGAGGCATATAAGCTAGGGCGTGATTAGTAGCAATGCTAGGATTTTTGTTTGAAAAGTCTTTTAAAAACATTAAAGCTTTTCACCATTTGGTTTCCAGTACACAAACTAAGTAGCACACGAAAAAATGATGTTCAAAAGGCAAAACAAGTTGCTTTGTATTCATATTTAAATGAATTTTTTATTACTGTGGTGACAATCAAAAGGACACTTTAGAGCCTCAAAACATAGATTAAACCATGACTCCTATGGGCCTTAAGTACAAAGTGCAATTTAATATGTTTAGGGGCCACAGGTAGTCTTTAAAGCCATCTCTGGTGTCCTGAGGCTGGTTTCCTTGGGATGTCTGTGGAGTGATTGAAGAGCCATGATCACCTTTACAGTGATCATGAGCAGGAGCCCAGTTTAGCTGTTCTGATCCGTCCTATGGGAGAGTCTTTCTATCCATTGGAGAGAGTCGAGAAGCTAGAGCTAAAATTGTGAAATAGCTCTCTGAGTCATAGATCAGGAAATAGATCAAGTATCCCCTAAATTAAAAAAAAAAGTAATGATTGCATTTACAAGGTAATTGTTTCCTAATTAAAATGAACTGAGATATGGAACAGCACGAAAGATAAGCACCCTGTTAATACAGAAACACTTCTGTCTTGCTCTCCTTGAGAGGGAGCGAAATAGCCAAAACCAAATGATCTGTGAGTCCTCAATAGGAAGGTTAAGTTTAAAAAAACTTTTGACTTCAAACCTTAATAGGAAACAAAGCAAAACATTTGGGGTTTGTCATGTTGCTCTGCTCAGCGTTTTCCCTAGGCGGTTTTTATTGTTTCCCCTTGGTGGTTTTTATTGTTTCCCTTTGGCAGTTTTTATTGTTTCCGTTTTTGTTCCCTTGCCTTCCTTTCCCTTTTCCCAGAAAGCAGTAGCTGTGTATGTCAGGCTTGGAGCCATAGCATCTGTATTCCTCTCGGAGCAAACAGGCAATGCAAAGAAAATATTGAAAAAGTCCTTTTGAAAAAGTCTTTTTTTTTTTTTTTGGCCTGTAGAAGAAAATGATTGTAATGAAACTTTTTTTAAAAACATTGATACGTTTAGCTGCTTTGTCTCCCTATATTTAGATAGTTTTCCTTGTCTCTCATACATGTCTTTTGTGTGTCTTATTTTAGTGATAATGAGAAATTGAAGATGGCAAATAGCTTATAAGTTTTTGGGGCCCTCCGAGTATTTTAAATTATATATTAAAATTTTGAAGAAATTCCTCTCTCTATATTTCCATATTAGATACCCACAGCTATGTCACCACTCATTGCTGTTTGGGGTTCTTTGGCTGAAAGAGCTCAAGTTTGAGATGTGAAGAGACTTGAGGGCTTTCAGAAGCAATATTTTATAACAGCGCACGGAAAAGTGAGAGGATTCAGGAAAATTCACGCAGAGCCCAAAGAAGAAAAGAGAAGAACGGACATTCCTAAATAAACCTGGGTTAGGGCGTTTGCAGCAGCTGAGCTGCTCTGTGGAAGCTGCCCATGGATTCAGGCTGCCTTTTCGCAGTGGCAGCAGCTCCACTGCCTTCTGTGCTGCCTCCTCTGCTGCGTTTGGCGCTGGGTGGAGGCCCTTCCTCCTCGGGCAGCTCCTCCTGCGGCCGTCCTGGGGGAAGAGCCCTGTGGGTTGCGCAGGGCAGTGACTGCTCCCCACACTGCGGCCACCTCCTGTTGCCTCGGGCCACTGCGGTCCAGGGAGCAGCTGCTGCCCTCCCGGCACCCTGGTCACTGCACTGGGTGCCCGGGCCCGGCGGCCTCCCATGCCCCATCCCAGCTTCCCTCCTCAGCCCTGCCCGTGTCTGGGCCTCTTGCAGGCACCCTCAGCGCTTCTGAGTCTCTCCGTGCTTTTCAGACTGGTTGAGCACAGGCACTGCCCTTAGCTGCTTTTGCAGTTCATTTCTTCTGGCGTCGCTCTTGTGAGCAGTTGTGGTAGCACAGTTAGTATTTTAAACCATGTAAGAGGACTAGATTCTGGCTGGGCTTTTGGAAAGGACTGCCCTATATGTGTAGGCAGAGATGGAAAAAGCACGTTCCTAGCACCTTTTCTTGTGGGAAAATGCAAGCAGTTCTGAAACAAATTCAAACCGAAGAAGTGAAAGGAAGTTTTACATTATAGACACGTAAGTCAGTAGAGCTTTAAGACAACTACAGTCTTGTGGCTATGTTTCTAGCACTGCTCAGCAGGAGATCACATAGCTTGGTCTTAGGAGGTGCTGTGTGTCCTAAGCTGTTCTGCATTTCTGGTCCTTGCTAGCTGAAGGCATTTTTGAAAAGTATCTAAATAATATAGGGAAATTTGAGAAACTTGGCACTAGGCAATGTGTGCCTGAAAGGTAAAGGTTTGAGACAATTACACCTAGCTAGGTA
>JAUBOD010000433.1:499131-517778 GCA_032353885.1 Nothura maculosa | reverse complement strand
GGAAATTTGAGAAACTTGGCACTAGGCAATGTGTGCCTGAAAGGTAAAGGTTTGAGACAATTACACCTAGCTAGGTATAGAAAACCTTTTAGTATGGAAGTGCTGAGGTTACCTTATCCTCAGTAAAGTTCGGACTTACTGCCGAGATAAGAAAAGTATGAGTTTGTTGAAAAATGAAGCCAGGTGAATGCTATATGGATAAAAAATTATACTGAAAATCTAAGATACACAAGCTGATTTATGTAAATACTCAAGTAATGGAAAACTTAGGAAGCACATTCTAAAAAATTGACTGATAACTCTTTTTTCACCTTAGAAATTGTTGATGGCAATGTAAAAATGACGCTGGGTATGATCTGGACTATTATCCTTCGCTTTGCTATTCAGGATATTTCAGTGGAAGGTAAGAGGAATGCAGCTATATTAAGTGATTAGTAAAAATATATCAATTGGAATAAAAACTTAAATGTTAACCAAGTATTTTATAGTTTTATTGACTATTGCTCTATTGACTATTGGCAATAACCCTTCCTTAAGGATTTTTTTTAAATGTGAATAGCACAGAAGTGAGATGAGCATTATAAAAATGTGTTTTTTAACAGAAAAAAAGTTACTACAAGCTCCCTGCCTTGTGACAAAATCAGTTTCTGAAGGGAAAAAGTAATTACTTCCCTTATCTTGACAGAGATCTTCAGCCAGCCTGCTAAATGGCTAGGTTTTGGACCTCTCAGAGAAAGAGAAAGAAAAACAGAATGACTGTTTCTGAGCTTCAATAGCCCAATATTCGTCTGTACTGTAGACCTCTTTCCAACTTTTCTAGTCCTGTTCATTTATCTTCTTCACGCATATCTGATTACATCCCTTTTCCTACTAAGATATTGCTTAGCTTTTTCTACTTCTTCAGAAATGTTTGGATTATTTAACTTTCACTTATAACTGGCTCCTAAAAGTGTCATAGTTAAATACTTTTTAAATGGCGACTATGTTATGAAAAGTCTTAAAATTTCAGAAACTAAATTCAAATCTCAATGAAAGTAAATTCAAGCTTTGAACAATGTCCTGCCCATAATTCTTAGGACATAAATGGTGAACTTTTTGATCTTTGCAGTCCCTTACTCATACATTTGGATAGTCACAGATTGCAGATGAGATATTTCTTTGACATTTATACCTCTCCATAAACATATGGACCAAGACTATAAGCCTCTTTTAAGTAGGCACCAACATAATCTTTTATGCCTAGTTCATTTTTATTGTTAATATATTTGTATTAGGTATTTTGCTTCATGTAAACATTCTCACAATAAGGCATATGCTCAAATAATAGAATTTCTTAAACCTCTGCTATCTCAGAATTACTGTGCAGGCTGAGATTCCAGGTTCAGAGTTATTCCAGATCATCTGACTTCTCGGTCTACATGGGCGTCTCATTAGTCCATTTGCATGAATGTCCTTTAAGATTAAATGTTAGCTTATGCTAACCAGCTTCAGATTGTAGACCTTGTTTAAGATAACAGATATGAATTGCTTGAGCATTTCTTACAATTTTCCCTTTTCTACTTCCTGTTGTATTACAGAGACTTCTGCCAAAGAAGGGCTGCTGCTGTGGTGTCAAAGAAAAACTGCTCCTTATAGAAACGTGAACATTCAGAATTTCCATCTTAGGTAAACTTCCATTATTTCAAGGGCAATAAAAACTATCTAAAATATTTGGGGTGAACTTTGTTCCACAGTTGTGTAGCTATATCTGAAAACAACATTTCACTCTTCACTGTTAACCTAAACTTTTCTTCAAATTATCAAGCTCTGTCTTCAGAGTCTAACTCTGTCTAGCACCATGGCTTTTGTAATTACTATTAAAAAAAATTCCTACTCACACAAATCAAACCTACATTATTAGAGACCCAGGTATATGCAAACGCCTCAGTACCACAGCACAGTAATGTAGCAAATGCCACTCCAAATGACTGTAGAGGAGATATGGACTGTGCTCAGCGAAATATCAATGTGACAAACATGCAAATATCCTATTACAATAAATCAGTCTTTTTGACTTTGTAACATAGAAATGGGAAGCTGTGACCCTACAACAGCATTTCTAGCAAAAGCTCTGTACTAGAGTTTTGAATTCATTCTTAATGTGCAACAGCTAAAGATCATTTTGCATTTAGTGTCAGAAATGAAATAATTCACACAATACACAGCTAAAAAAGAATTTGAGAAATCTGAAATTTGATATGTGGTAATTTCCTTGAAAAGATAGAAATGTCTTTCAGTAGAGTTTTATACAGACACAAGGAACATTGTAAATTACTAGATCACAACCTTAGTATTTGAAAATATGTATGCTGACTCTCATATACTTTGTGGGGAAAATAACTTTGAACAAGGATATATTTTTAAATGCTTGGAAAGCCTACCTTGTGTTTTAATCAGCTCCTACAAAAATGCTTTTCAAAGGGATATGGCAGACTATCTCAGCCAATACCTTTTAATTTAAGGAAAGTGCTTCTTAATAGTTTCTGATTTTGAATGCATTTTACCTTCTAGATTTTATATCATGTCTATATGTTCTGCTTAGTTATATTGCATTTTCATTGGGGTTGATCAGTTGTCTGAATGATCTATCCAGAAGTATAATGACTGGGATGGCCAACTCATCTAGGATCACACAATTAATGCACAGGATAAGACCCTAAACCAGTGCCAGTGATCTACTTGAATAAATTGTCTTTCAGAGTAAATACCTCTGGTTAAAAGGATCCTCTCATAATCTTTACAAATAGTAGCTCATAGCTCCTTCCATTGCCTATTATTACCTTCAAGGTTAGTGGGTGCTAAGACTTGAAGTGACATTGAAACATCAGAGCTCAGCAGTACTGAGAATCTGACCTGTTGAATGCGTAGTGCTTTCAATAAGCTGGGCTCATTTACAACTTCATGTATCTGGTTGTGTCATTACAATTGTCTGAAATAAGTGACAAAGAAAAAGTCAATTGTACAAACAAGTTCAAGTAATTCCAGGGTTTTTTTCTCTTTATTGTTTAAAAAGCATGCTGTGTCATAGAGTATTATACATTTTCATGGATGAACACATGCTCTGAGCTGTCCTGGAACACTGCAGAAATTAAGCAGTTGGAATCAGAGACTGTTTTACGTAATGTACACTAATTAGAAAGCATTATGAGATGCTTACCTACATATCAACTGGCTGTAGGACAAAGCTTACAGTAAGAAAAAGCAACAGGTGAGAACATAATTGTCAGGATTTGACAGGAGTGTTCCTGCTTGTTTTTAAGCCTTGAGCAAGGACCAAACTGTAAAATGCCATGATTTTATTAACCTTTTTTTTCCATTCTATTTTTTTCTTGTAAAGCTGGAAAGATGGCCTTGGATTATGTGCACTTATCCACAGACACCGACCTGATCTTATTGACTACTCCAAGCTAACTAAGGTCATCAGTCTGGGCGGTACAGCATGCTGTTCTGCAGTGATTTGGCTCACTACCTGTTTGCTTAGCATGTTTGCTAAAAGACAAGCTGAGGGCTGCATACTAATGCTGCCTGGCTTCCTAAGCTCCCTCCAGAAACAAACAGCTATTTGGAGAAAGGAACCGCTTGACTCTCCTGTGTCCTTTTCTCCTTGCCACTACAATGGCTTCAGGATTTAATTGCAAGTAACCTGGTCCTTAGCTGCCAGGCAGTTGATGAGGTTTTTTATGCTGCACAGTGCTGGTATTAAATCAAGTACACTGGAATTCTCCGTTCACGGCTGACAATACTGTGCAGTCCATCCTGTTTTATGTCTGGTGTAAATAACTCCAGAGACTGCAAAAACAGTGAAGTAGCAGGCTCATCATGATGATTAATCATGAGAGCCCTCAGAACAAACACTGCCCTTGGTAATCAGGAGTATGCAATAAATTGCTAGTCTTATACATTAAATTCACAATGAAAATATTCATCACTTTTTACTCTTCTTTTTCATTGTATTTCTACCCATACCCCAGAGAAGTGCAAACAAAACTGATACATTAACTTCCTTAGGTAGTACTGCATGGGGATTGCAGAACCATTGTATTACTGTGGCACATTTTACAACTCATGTACAGATAATGATCTCACTTCTGAGAGATGCCTTTGCACTGAGCAGGAGGAATGAGGGACAGGCAGTAATCTCCAAATATTTCAGTTCCATTACTGAGGAATAAAACCAGAAAATAAAGTGAAATGTTGTAATTTCATATTAGCTGTCATTGCATAAATACCATTTTCTATTATCTGGAATTAGAATGTATCTTGAAATCTCCCTAAACACCAGTAAAACAGAAAATTTAATCATGATTTTAATTTGCTCAATGGTACTTTCATTGGTGAATGGTAAATCATAGAGTGCCTTTTCCATTCCCTTCTCCCCCACAGCAAATTGATTTTATCAGTGGAATTGACTGTTACCAGAAAACCTTTGAGAAGGGAGAAAAATGACAGAATGAAATGAAATGATCTGAAAACAGTGCCTGCCTTATATGTATTTACAATTTTTGCTGGAGCCTCTTCCAGCAGGCCCCACTGTGGGCAGTGATGAAAATAAAATGAATTTATTCCTCAACACAGAGGCATTCATTTTAAGCAGTTGTAAAACCTTCATTTGGAGCTTATTCTTTCTTGTTTTACTGCATGCAGGAGAAGTCGGTTTTTGGCTCTTCAGCTTTCTGCAGCTCTGGGGTACAGTTTGGATAGGCCCTCCATGATCTTAGTGCAGTGACCTGCCACTGCAGACCTGAACTGAAGGGCAAAATATTAGCCATCAACACTCAGTTAGTCTCTTATTCTATGTATATTCCTCCCTAGGAGCAGAGAGAGCCATGGAGCATACAGGATTCCTGTCTCTCTGTGTAAATACGCTCAAGCATGGCACAAACAGAAGTAAATTTGTTGGAGTTTGTGCCTTGTGAAGTTAAGTACAAACAATTTTCATAGCAAACGTATTTATCTGGACTGAAAAAAATGGAATAGAGCATTAGCAGATCTGCTTCAGCATCACTATTTCCCTCGTACAGATTTCCAAAATAAAAGCAGGTCAGGTTTCAAACTGAGACTGAGCTCTGGCACGTAAAGCACATGCAGAAAGATCCTAAAATAGATCTCGCTTTTCTGGCCTGGCTGTGTTTGATTGACTATTCATGTTGGTTGTATTAACAACTGTCTTCGTGTCTTGTTTCTTAGTTTGCTCTCTTCTACACGCTGTCTTTTCTTCTTCTCACCAATGTGTTTTGTGTGAACCTGTAGCTGGAAAGATGGCCTTGCTTTCAACGCCCTTATCCATAGACACAGGCCTGATCTTCTTGACTATGACAAGTTAGATGAGGTATTTCATTAGCAATAGCAGAGACTTTTAATTACTGTGGCTTATAGTTTGGTTTAAAAGAATGAGTGATGGAGATGTCCAGTTATTCAGAAGCTGGTGTGATTTTAATCAAATCCTTTCCCTGTGTAGCACTGCTTCCCCATGGACTTAATATCAAGCACACAAACAGGGGCTTCCCATCACTCATCTGTGACAGAAACATTTTAACCTAGTCAGTAGGGCTCACTTAGATTTAGTATTTTTGTCTTTTTAAACCAGTATGATTTTTTTGTAGACACAGTTAGTAAATGTTCTATTACACATGTATAATAGCAAAAAATAGTTTATATTGTCCTCATTTTAATTCCTCTTATTTTAAATGATGCACAAAACTGCTAAATGATGATAGAATGAGAATTGATGATTAGAGACTTGGTATTCTATTACAGCCAAATTACCTCAATATGCAAGCTCGTCTTCATAACAGATTTTATTGAAATGACAGCTTTTAAAAAAAGCTAACTCATATAGTGTGTTTATAGAAAGATATACTTACGGGCATTACTACGTATGATCTGAAAATCTGTGTCTGATCTGCAGTAAACTGAAACCAAGTTACATGCATGCACTTGAAGAACAGACTTCTGTGAAACTTAAATCATTGCTATAGCACCGTAGTAAGTAGTTTAAGTTCACTGCAAAGCAACAGAAGAAAGCCCAAGAGAAGCTCCTCCTGTAGGAAATATTTGTATTCAAACTGAAGGCCTGGGAAATTCTGTTGAGAAAACCTGTTAATCTTTTTCTGATTCCCATCCAGGTTTTCTAACTTTGCTTTTCTGTGTGCTGTTTTCCTCAGCTTTCTTTGTAGACTTGGGCATCGCTCAGAGAGACTGTGCTCATTTAGCAGTTTGTGAAGACTTGAAAATATTGGTAGCATTAATGGCATGACTTGTGGCATCACTTGGAATGTTTTACTCTTCTTCAACAACTGAAGACTCTATACCTATACAGAAGGGTTGCCTTAAAAGCAATCAAAATCTGGCAAACTCTTTCCCTGTCAGAAAATATGTGAAATACATGCAGTTTGCCTGAGTTGTGCTCACTACTTCTTTTCTTTTCCTTCAAAAACCAAAATCAAACCTTCCAAACCAGAAGGAATTCTCATTTTTCAACAAATCCAGAATTTAAAGTATAGATATGCTATAGATTTGATTGCCCAACTGAAAAATGGGAAGTTTGGCACCTTCTGAGTGCTTTTCTGTCTGTGCTTGCTTGTTCTCATGTGCCTGACCAGCAGAGAACTTGTTAGCTCAGTGGAGTCCACATCACTCTAAAGCAGTGTTTATACAAAAACATGCAGGACCAATTTTGGAACAATCCAGCACAGCCTGTTGGACCAATGGCCTTGACTCAGAGTTAACCCTGTATACGTGTACACTGCATGTTAGCTCTGCCCACCACTCCAATAAATATGTAGTAGAGGCCTAGGGGCACCTAGGAGCTTATTAATGGTTTCTACTAAAGCACAGAAGTCGATACACCGGAAGTTCGTATACCTGCACTCTGCTTTCTGAGAACAGCAATTTAACTCCAGTTAAATGGTTGGGAAAAGCCTCTGCTTTGTGTCAGGCTATGTAAGTTTTAATGTTCCTACTGTAGCGGTCTTGCTTTAAGGAAAACCTCTGTGTTGAACTAGTTTATATTCTCTTCTTTGATGCAGGATGACCCCGTAGGAAATATCAATCTTGCCATGGAAATTGCTGAAAAGCATTTGGATATTCCCAAGATGTTGGATGCAGAAGGTAAGAGTTATATGTTACCTAAGTTTCTGTCATTCAGAACATGTTTTTAGGAAACACTAAAATGTTCACATTTTCAACATTCCAACATTCAAATTTCAACATTCCTTTTACATGTATCATCATGGCGCAATCTCATCCTTCTTTTTCTTTCTCAAAGAATCTTTTCCTTCATGTTGCCCATATACTGCATAATTCCACTTATTTCTACTTATTCTATGTTATTATTTATATTTATTAAAGCACTGCAGGTGCTAACCTTAACACAAATGTACCCATGGCAGTTTGGATACAAATGCAGGATCAGAAGCAATCGTTTCTTGAAGAACTTAAAATCTAAGCCCGATAAAGGGAAATGCATCTGTTAGAAGCTTAAAGCATACTCACTTTTTAGTTTTGAAACAAAGGCATTGGAAAGAGAAATAGTAGTACTGATCTCCCAAATATGCCACTAATAACATGCCTTCCTTGAGAAAGAGCTATGTTGAGGGAAGCCTTTCTTTTCATTTTGTTTTAATTTTAAACCTTTTTCAGTGATCATCACCAAATAGTTTCATGTTTGGTTTCTCCAATAATCTTTAGGGTTTGTCTAAAAAATAACAGAGAAATATTTATTAAAATTTCCTGAACTTCTTCAAGGGAGACAATCATTTGAAATCTAGGCAAAATGGTATCAAAATACTGGAATTGGCCTATAGTAGTACAAAGCACTCCTCTCCAAGTATGCAAACTCTGGTCTGGAGACTTGTCAGCAGTAGAGCAGTTAGAAGAGAGGAATTATCTAGAGCATTTAGACTCACTTTCTGCTGCCCGTGAAGACTTTGGTAGGAAAGTTAGGCCTCCACAGAGTGCTTTTGAAAATCGGTGTCACAAGCTCTTCAGTGAAGAGCTTTCTTGGTTTCACTTCCATGCTTCAAACTAATTTTAAATCTTGAAACTGTCATTCCACTTTCAGGCTTCTTTGGTTTTATTCTAAAATACTATGCAAGGACTTAACGAATGTGCTCCTTCCTTGCCATGGGACAGCTCCTGCTGTCATTCTCCTTTTCCTCATCTCTAGCCTTTACCTCACTATCATCTTCTGTCTTGGCAAGTTTTAGGGGCAGTGAAATGTTCTGACATCGTCTAAGTGTTTGCCATCACTTTTTAATAGAACTATAATCTCAGAAGAGACTTTTCAAAAGTTTCTTGACAACTGTATGAAATGGATGCAAAATGAGTAAATATATAGGCTCTGAAGTTAGAAGATCTCACTGTTAATATTAGAAATCGGACCTTGTCCCTGGGTTGTTTCACACCAACATCTTCCTGCTCCTCCACCAGCAGGAATCTTCGCAGTTGGCTCTGCGTCCTTCATCACACACTCACAGTTGGTGTAAAGGCACCTTTGTCTGCTTTGTCTTTTGAAGTACTAAGAACATCCAATTTTGCCATTGCAGCCCCGTTTCAATCACTCCCTCTCTATGCTTTTAATCTGCCCTCTCATAACAGGAATGAAGCTGTCAGTCAGACAAGGCAAACCTTTCTATGGCTTATGCTATTAACTAAAAAGACAGTGTGGCTAAAGAAGTGCAAAACTGTTACTATCCAAGCTATTCTTGGCCTGGAATTTATTCCTGGTCTGCAGGAGTGCACGTTCTTAAGGTTTCTATTATCTGTCAGCTTTCTGTCAGCTACAGGGACCCTGTGCTAATACACACCATATGCATTTCTGTTTTGTGACTGTCAGTAGCCGTGTTTAACTCTGGAGTAATTCTAGTGATTTAGATGAAGTTACTCTGGAGTGACAGTGACACTGAACCCAGTAGATCTGCCAGCCTTGCCATCTGCTCTGGAAGTTTCCACAAAACCAGAAGGTAGCAATACCCTCTGCACAGTCTCTGTCTTCAGATGCTTTAACATTTCAAGGAGAGACACATCTTTTCCATTTATTGATTTTTAAAGCTTAGGTTAGCTATGCACTGATATCAGTAAACAAGTAAACACCTGCAAGCTGAATGATACTTGGTTTTAATCCTTGCAGCGAGGTGGCATCATCAGCATTATCTGTTGGAAGTGCCTTGTTGCTAGAATTTCTGAGCAGTTAACCCTCTTCTCTCTACACAGATGTAGTAAACACTGCCAGACCTGATGAAAGAACCATTATGACTTATGTTTCCTGTTACTACCATGCATTTGCTGGTGCTCAGAAGGTGAGGTTGTAGAAGATGGATCAGATCTCACCCTTCACCTTCTATGTTGTTGTTTCTTTCAGCAGTTTTCTCAATTTTCCTTACTAGTTTCTAGGATAGCCTCTTAGTCTTGAGCTCGTTTCCTGTTGCCTGATTTTCTCTGTGAGCAACTGCTTCTGTAGAGGCAGTAGTAATTTGTCCATCTGTCTGTAGAAGCAAACCTTCCTGTTTCATCTTCTGTATGTGCTTACTAATAATGTCCAGTAGGTTTTCAACAGCTGGCCACCGAGCTGGAAGAGGACATTATTCTCATAAATTGAACTTTCGTGCACTGATTTGAAGCACCTTTAAAATGCAAAATGAAAATAAGCTCACAGAGAAAAAAAGAAACTCAATAGCAGAATGCCATCTTTCTCTCCCTGCTGGGTGCTATTCCTGCTACAGATGTCAAAATCATCATAACAGGTGCTCAGAAAATGAGCTATTCTCTTAATGCTTTCAGGATCGTTTTTAAAATGTTAAATGCTTAATGGTAAGTACAGAAAGCAACATAAAACATTACTAAGATATAAAATAGACATAGAAACATACTCAGACTTCTCAGAGGAGCTCTGGTGTCACATGCTAATGAAAAGAAGCACAAGCAGAGAAAACAAGGAAGTTTACAAAACATATGCTGTAGAAATATAATTCAGATATTAGTAAAATCAAGAGTACTGATTACATAATGTTAAAGTGCTAACTAATCCACAGCCAGTCCAGAGGACATTTTCCCAGATCAAAATGTAGCCTTTTTATTCCTAAGTCTTAGTCAAAAAAACATGCTCTAAATCACCAGAGAATTGAGTGCCCTGCAACAGCCGGCCGTGCTGCTCACCCCTGTGAACAACCTGCAGCTCTGTGAACAATTCTGAGGCAGATAGTGCTTGGGGAAAGGAAGGGAGTTCACACTTTTCTGCATGATTAGACACATTAAAAAATCATCTTTTTATAACAGCTCATTCTGAGTTACTAGGACATATTTCTTTTTTTTTTTCCACTTTTTCTGCCAGCAGCAATGAATTTAACAATTTATTACCTCTTTGTGTAGTTTCTAGAGTACAGAGCTATCTGTGGACAGTAGAACAATCAGAATGACAACTATATTGTGCTTTCATTTATTCATCCTGTTTTCTACTCTTCGCTTTTTGTTTGTTTTCGTTTCTCCCTTCCCCTTGTAGATATTGTGAACACTCCTAAACCTGATGAGAGAGCTATCATGACTTATGTGTCCTGCTTCTACCATGCTTTTGCTGGAGCAGAGCAGGTATTATTCAACTGTCCCTTCAGGTTGCTGTGTTTTTGATTGGTTGTTTCACATTTCCACTAGCTTATTAAAAAACCTTGACTTAGTACTTTGTGATTTTAATTAACAATTGCAAGTCCATGTTTTTAACCAGCACTTGAATCTGATTTAGTTAAATGTTGCCTAGCAAGGTGTAATTTTTGATTCCAATGGATATTACTGCTTCCTATCAGAATTTTTGGCTTTGAGTGTACTAACTTGGTAATTGCAAAGGCTGTTTCAGGAAAGTTATATTTGAAGGTGCTGTGTTTGTTGCTGCCCTAGGAAATCTTTTTGCCTTGTCTTCCCTTGAGAAGAACATTTATCACAGTTTGGACAGTGACACTGTACGCGTCTTACTCATGCTGAGGACTAGATTTTCAAAGAGACCTAAAGGTGCAGAGAGAAACAGAAATGTCCAAACAGTGTTGGTGCTCAATTCCCAATAAAACTATCAGATTAATTTGTGAAGTAAAAAGCTAGCACAAGTATCAAGAACATCATTGGCAGCAAATCTGTCAAGCTGGATAGGTTTTTCACTTTAACAAGTCACATTTCCCTCTCTGCTGCTTCATATATTTGTAATCTACAGATGGACACAACTCAACTTGTGTGAAAAAGAATGCCTTAAAGCAACTGATATTTTGCCTCCATCCTCAAGATTTATTTTCCCTTCCAATTGCTAGGCATCCTATACCTTGCCACAGCACAGCTACATATTGTTGCATCCTTTTGCTTCTTGGTATGCAGGTTCTCCTTTGCCTCAAGGAGCTATGTGAGTTATGTTAATTTTTGTTATTAATGCAAAGAGAGATTCCAAATATCCTCTATAGCACAGGACTCTACACAGATTGTTTTTAATCAATTGGATTTATTCCAGACTCACATTTGTATGAAAGTATAGATCAGTGATGTCAAACTATTAGTGTCAGTTTTAAATATGGCAGAGCAGCCATGCCCTCACAGATAAGTTTGGCAGGAGGCACAAAAGGATTGCTGGCAGTAGCTGAGCTGCATCTTTGAGGATATACGTGCATGTGATGTGCAGATATGGAATGATAGGAGGACTCCTAAATCACATGGGGTGTCTTTCCAGTGTGGATAACAAACCTAATATATTTTTGTGTGTATTTAAAAAAATATATTATGATAACTTGATTCATGTCCTAAACTGCTCTGATAATGACTTATTAGACAGATATAATGGTAATTTGAAATTCTCTCTTGTACAACCAAGTGACTTCTATGCCAGTCTGTGCCTCATTCAGGCCATTGGAATTTGTCAGTACAGACTTTGCCCCCCAACAGCTCTAAGGTGGGTAAGGTATATTTGAGTGTAATAAGTTTATATGTGAGTCACTTAAGAGCACAGATCAACAACTGCAAAACAGTGTAACTTTTATTTGCAGAAGCCACATTTTGTCTGCTTCTCCAAGCCTGTGTCCATGTCCAAATGTGACTATGAATGTGTCTTGTTTATTTGTTGTTTTACAGGCTGAGACTGCAGCTAACCGGATCTGTAAGGTGCTTGCTGTGAATCAGGAAAATGAAAGGTTGATGGAAGAATATGAGAGACTAGCAAGTGAGGTAAAAACAGCTGTGTGTGTAGCACAGTGATAGTTATGCTAATGTCACTGCTTTGCCACACACTTCCAGTGTCACCTCCAAAGGGTCCATGAGTCTCTTTAATGTGCCAACAGGGGTGGGATTTTTTGTCCTGGGTCTACCCCTAAAACCTGAGTTACTTGGCCGAAATCTATCCGGATCTCAAACTGCTTGAGACATCAAGACCAACACTTTTGCAAGTGGCTAGTAATATAGTTAGAGACAGCTTACATGTGTGTTCACTTTCTGAAATCAAGGTGTTTCTAGAAATATCTTAAATGCTAGGCATGCTTCAATTCAGGCAAATTAGGAAAAAAAAAGAAAAAAGTGTCCCGTATTATTGTTTCCTTTTTCCTCGTGCTGCCATTATGGTATTGATACCAACTCAGGGTGTTAAAAGTAAGATGGAGCAGAAATGTTTGAGGTTGGTGCATTCAATATTATTTTCATTGGTTGCGGTTTCATTTCCTGGGAATATTTCAGTGGTTTTTATGGATTTGACAGCTTTTAGAATGGATTCGACGGACAATTCCTTGGCTGGAAAACAGGACCCCAGAAAAAACGATGCAGGCCATGCAGAAGAAATTAGAGGATTTCCGCGACTACCGCCGCAAGCACAAGCCTCCCAAAGTCCAGGAAAAATGTCAGCTGGAGATCAATTTCAACACCCTGCAGACAAAACTGAGGATCAGCAATCGGCCGGCTTTCATGCCCTCCGAGGGAAAAATGGTTTCAGTAAGTAAAAGAGAGATCAATATTCCCTTCTCCTTTAGATCAATATTCTCATGAAAAATTCAATAGGGAGGATGGAATTGCCATTCTAAATCATCTTCAAAAACTTCATTTTGTTTCACTTTATCAAACCATTCTTTCTACACATTCCTTTTCATTCTAGAGCCTTGTTTCCCTTCAGCATGCTCCTGCCCTTTTTAAGGGTTTCTCTGGTAACAAATTGTCTTCAGACATGACAAAGTACAGGCTTCCCACTTGAGAAGTGTTATCAATACTCCTCTATCAGGGAGGCCAAGTGCTGTTGTTTATTTAAGAAAAACCCACACAGGTTTCTATTCCATTTTGGTCATCAGACTTACAGAAACTGTCATGGATCTGTATATGTTTCGGCCTTTTTCTATTTTTTAAAATGCCACTTGATTTCTACTTATGTCGATGAAGGTAAAGATGGTCTGCATCAGGAATTCTCATTCAGGAACAAAATTATCAATGAATCCCAAATTTGCAAATTCAGGTAAAAAAGAGATTAATGCTTCATCCCTTGCCTTCCATGTATTCTCCTCACAGGATATTGCTGGTGCTTGGCAGAGGCTTGAGCAGGCTGAGAAAGGCTATGAAGAGTGGCTGCTGAATGAAATACGAAGGCTGGAGAGACTTGAACACTTGGCTGAGAAATTTAGGCAGAAGGCTACCACTCACGAACACTGGGCATATGGTGAGCATAGGGGCCTTCCACATTTTTTTTTTATATTCTAATGTTCAAAGCTGAAGTGCTGACGCTGCATATTTACCACATCGAATTTTAACTAGTGTTACTTCCGACAGTTTTAGAAACCTCGAATAATAACCAATAAAATTTCAGGTTTTGTTGGCTACAGTCATACCTAACTTACAGGTGTGTTGCTAATTAAATTTAACTGTAAAAAAATCATATTTTTTCTATCAAGATAATCGCTACACTTAATGGGAATATCCAACATTTGATTAAAGGCTGTTACTGGTAGTGCATTCCTGTATGTTTGTATACAATCCAACCAAGACAGCACTGAGTACAGCGATCCTGTTTTCCAGCTGAAATTTCAACTCAAAAAATAAATTGGAATCTGTGAGTGGTTAAACATTACATTGTTAACAGTGTTTCAAGTTGACTACCAGGTGGCCATCATGATGGTTTTGAATAGTCTACACAAACTGCCTGGTAAGAGGCTCATTTCTACTGCACTGCATACCCTGTTGTACTCCAGGTACAGTGCTGTATTTGAATGGCAGCCTGGCCTTACGTGGACGTGTGGCAGCTCTGGGCCTGCGTCTGTCACAGCACTGGCAGAAAGTCTGTGGGGACAGTAAAACATCCGTGTGTTCTGTCATCCTCGTGTTTGTCGTGACAAACGTCTTGACGCTTCTGCCCCGCTCCCAGTCCCAGCGTTTGCCACCTAGAATCTCTTCACACGGTGCAAGTGGCGTAAGGCCATAGAGGCCGTCCCGTGGCGCAGCTGCTGGACGCACACAAAGCAGTTCGTGGCTGCCAAGAAGATGTTAGAACTGAAACTAAAGTGCCTTTCAGCCCTGAGAGCCTAGTTGCTCTACGTACACTACTCGTGGTGACATGTTTTGACTGGTGCACAGGGAGAACCTCACAGAAGCTGGTACACACCAAGTGGCTTCGCTCTGTAGTCCCTTCTGGCTTCAGAATCCGAGGATCTGTGTAATGCCATGTGGCAAGCTGCAGTTGAAAGGGCTTTCTCTATAGATTTATTCATCCAACAGGAGTTACAGGGGAGTAACTGCTCACTTCTGCATTTCCTCTGCTTGTTTCTCTAGCTCTTTGTAACCAGCATGGCATTTTCTACTTAAAATTCAATAACTGATGCAAATGATGGTCACACATCTCAACCTTAACTTTTGGGCAGAAGTGCTTAAATGAATAATGAATTGAAGGCACAACATGAAAAAGAATAATAGATCATTAAGAAGAGTGAACCTGAGCATAGCAGTGTGATTTCTGCTTTCATAAATCAGGAATACTTTGCAAAAGACTTACTAGAACAGCTTAGAGTTCTGATTTTTGCCAATATACCGTTTTTAAGCCATTATGCCACTTGTCACTTATTTGTCACGCTGGCCACTTATTTGAGGCCAAATGGCTATTGCTATAATAGCTGTATTTGAGCTGGTGCAAGAAAAAAAGGAATTACTTAAAGCTCATTGAAAAATATATATTCCTAACTAAAACTATTGCACAGGCAATTAGCTACTCGTTTCAGTGGAGACAGGATTTCATCACAGTGTAACACTGACAAGAATTGTTTAAGTTTGCAATTGTTCTAATTAATTACTCCATAAAATATACTAATATTTCAGTTTTTCCCTTGCAGGCAAAGAGCAGATCTTGCTCCAGAAGGATTATGAATCTGCTTCTCTGACAGAAGTTCGCGCTATGTTGAGGAAACATGAAGCTTTTGAGAGTGATTTGGCTGCTCACCAAGACAGGGTGGAACAGATCGCTGCCATTGCCCAGGAGCTGAAGTATGTTCCATTTAAAGGCTTGCAGCTGCTGACATTTAACTTTGAGATAAACTCTTTCCAGTGAATTCGATAGTGTCATAGGTACCCGTGTAGGAATTCCAGAGATAGCTTCAGACGTATATTATCCGAGTTGGTCACCGAGACCTTCCCCTCCTCTCCTCCCAAACTCTGGACAAATATAGATATTAAACTGACCACAGTTACCCCCACTCCCCCCCAAAAAAATTGATTTAACAGTGAGCTTTTAGTATTAGCTCTGCTGATGACTGAATTGTGTGTTGTGGTGGGGATGCAGGAGGTGTTAATTCCTCGGTTCGTGTGCTCTGCTGAGAGGCACTGGCTATGAGTTGTTTGCCTTAGAAGAGAATTTCACGTGACCCAAAAAAATTTGCAGATCACACATTTTCACTTTGAAATCAAGTATTTTCTCACAGTTATATAGGTCAGTTCAAAAGGTTCACATCTCCAAACTATTCTCTCTGTAGCGTGTGGCTGATGCACTACGCTGTTATTCTCTGATAACAAGAGTCTGAAGGTTTTATGTCTCTAACACACTTACTTTCACAATCTCTTCCTTTGATATTGAGAATTGCTGTTGTCTCCCTTCTACAGAAATGGCAGTGTGGCATGTGGCAGCTGGGTGCCTTACTTGGAGGTTACAAACAAGCCAGCTGTAGGAAAGCCAGGATTTTCACCCAGCACCCAGCATAGCACCAACCCTTGCTCATTCCATATACTATAAACAAGGAAAGCACATTTGATTTTAAAATCTAATTGATTGCATTGCTTTTGTGCTGCAAATTGGTGGCGCTCTGCCTGATCTTAACATTTGGCAGACACTTAAATTCCTTGTTTACCTGCAGTATAAACTGTGGCGCTGAGAGAGACAAACGCATGTTCGTGATCAAAACGGGAACCAGCACAAAGGAACTCAGGTTCCTATCCCTGGCGGCCTCCATCAACTCTAAAACATGAGCAGCTCCAAATTCATGAACAATTAAAATGCCAAAGGTCTGTCTAAAAATGCAGTTTATACCTGACAGCAGCACAACCTATGCCATTAAAGTGGATCTAGGGCAAAAATTGTCTGCTTTTTAAGTTTATGTAAAGGAGATTAAGTAGAGCGCAGTGGGCAGAGCAAGTACTTTCAGTTAGCCTGAAAGAAGTCTGAGATTTCACTGCCCGTTTCAGCTTGTGGAACACCTTGTATTTCACCCTGAGCTATAGGGCTAACTTGTGTGGAGCTGTTGTTCCACGCTATATTACAGAAAGTTTCTGAAATTTACAATGTAGTCCTTCCAAGTCAGGGGAAACCTTGCATATTCAGTGTACACAGGACAGCAACTGCTACCAGCTTGTTCAACTCCATGTCTTTTACCTCTGGTGAGGCCAGTGAACCCTGTATTCGGTTTTATGCTTCTCCTCTCTCTTCTTTCTGTGGAATAGACCAACTTATTTGTGGCCCAGGTTGCAAAGGGGCTGAACATCCATTGCCTATAGAGATGCTCTCTTGAGCTTTCTGCTCATCCGTGCAGTAGATTGGTCTACCAGAGCCTGGTTTTTCACTTGGGCTCAGCAGCTCAGGCTTATGCCCTTGGAGAACGTGAATGAAAGAGATTGAAAAAAGGCCAAGTTTTATTATTAGCTACAAGCAAATGGACAGCTTAGATATTGTGTCTGGTTAATTATCCCCAGTTCCACACACCAGTGTTAAAATTGTGGAGGAAAATGCTGGGTCCTTTCTCTGGTCCTTTTTGTTTTTAGAGCTAACACATGAATGCTGAGAAATGTGTGTTAGTGCCTGCTTCAAAGCCCACTGAAGTCAATGACAGTTGTCTTGTTGATTTCTTTGCTCATAGGCCCTTATGGAAACCATCATCGTGATCTGTGTCTGAATTTCTAGTCAGGGCATTTCCATACCTTTAGTTTTAGTCATTTCTGGGGATCTAGTGCTGCCATTGGGAAGGGGAACAGCCCCTGGGTGACCTTGAGCTGTCCCAGTTGCAGTTCACTGTCTCCTCTGGCATCTTGTGCTGCAGCAGCTGAGTCTGCCATGAGCTAAAGGTTAAGGTTGTTAAAAGCTTGTTGATTGATGCTGTCTCGATAGAGGATCCGTGCGCGCACAGGTCATTCCGGTGCGGATGCTCTATGGGATCGCCGTGTGCCAGCTGGTACAGATCTGGAAACCCTTGGCTGTGCAGCATGATGAGGCTTGGATGAGGCCAAATACAAAGCTGGAAGAAGAGCGAGGGATTCTAAAACGGGATTTACCATTTATAATGTAGTAAAGGCTGAGCAGAGCTGGAGTGAGACGTACTAGAGGGAGCTAAATTAATTTATGGTCCTGTGTACTCATTCCAATGTTTTTAATCATCAGGACAAAATTTATTGAACGTAGTTTCTTGCAAATTCATCACTTTTACCATAGCAACCTATTTTCAGCTAAGAGCACCGTTACATGAGGCTGTAACGTGGATTGATCTGGAGAGTCCTACTGCTTGTGGAAACCGGGGCTCCCCTTGTGCTTCCAGGCACGAGGAGCGTAAGGCAGGTTCAGAATCAGGCCTGAGGGATGGGGCCTGCCAGGTTATCCTGGCGTCCCTGGCATTCTTCCTAAAGTAAGCTCCTACCAAAATGCTTCTGTGCACGAAATTTGCCTATATTTTCAATTCTTTTCGGATAAATTACTTGTGAGAACATAAGCAATAGTCTCCTGAATTTTTAATTCCAAAGCTTGAAGATTTCAAGTAACCACATAAATAAAAATGTTCCCTTGGACACTCTATTAATGCCTGCACAGTAGTAGTGCTCTGTTGATGCATGGCAAGCCAAACTGCTTGTTACAAAAATGTGAAATCTTGTCTTTTCACAGTTTCATTGTTGAGACAGAGACAAAAATTAACATGAAAAGGAGTAGAAACCTGTGCTTTATTTTTATATAAATAATCTCGTGTAATTTCTTCCTCTGCTCCCACCTGAAGCTTAAGAATGTCCTTTGGTGCTTGTTATGCACTTACCTGAGGTGAGCTCTGGCAGGCCCAGAGGGGTGGTGCAGCTGCCCTGGTTGATGCCACTTGGGGATCTAGCTGACGATTTTTGACCCAATGCTGCTCTTTTGGAAAGCTGCCTTAACAGCGTGATTC
>JAUBOD010000433.1:488327-499031 GCA_032353885.1 Nothura maculosa | reverse complement strand
GTGATTCTCTAAATAGTATTTAGAGTTAGGAAGACTTGGTGTAGCAGCTCACATAGCAGTTCTGCTTTTACAATTTCTGGTTGATTTTGTAAGGTTTTAAAGATGTTACGGTATTTTATTTTTGTTTTAGCATTATTCCCTTTCAGTTGTGAACTGCTTGCAGCTTATCTGAATACCCTTTTTAACTGGATGGTTCAGATATTTCTTGACCTTTTTTGCCACTGGGTTGTGTCCTAAGTTCACCAAGGAAGACTATCTCCTCATTTTGTCCCCTGGGATTCACTAAGTTACTAAAGAAGTACCATTCTCCTGCAATGGTCTAAAGAAGAATGTTCAAAAGAAGGGAACAAATTCTATCATTTTGGTGAAATTATCACTGTTCTTATATCTCTGTTCTTATGTCTCTGGATCAGGACCAAATTTCCCTCAATTTTTAATGTAATGTCTTGTTGAAGCCTTGGAGTAAATCTTAGCTTCATGTTGTCATGCTGTCATGTAAACACAATCTCTGCAAGGCTTAGTGCTGTGCAAAGTGTCCTCAAGGAGCAGCCAAGAGCTAAATTCGGGGGATGATGATGATGTACTGAGAGAAGTGAGCTGCCAAACTTGTATTTTATTATGGCCATGAAGGCTGCAGCAGAACCAAGGGAATTACCTGTCAGTGAGATGCAAGCTGGATTTGAGACAGACTCAGTGCAGAATTTCAAGCAGAGCCGTGCGACGCTGCTGCCCATCTCCGCCAGAGCAGGCCGCTTTCCCCAGCGTGGCACTAACCTGCCCTGCAGCTGGGAACTGCCAGTCACCCCCTGCCTACGGGTGCACTGGTTCGTGCAGGGGGCTGCCTCCAGAGGGGCCTTTTGCACCAGCCCCTCACAGGCTGCAGCTCTGCGAGGTTGTCCTGGAAGGGAAGATTAAAGTGCCCTGTGCCCAAATCTGAGCACCTTCTGCTAACGGCCAGGCCTGTGGGAGAGGGATCCTGCGTGAAGTGTAAACTAGACTAAAGTTCTCAAGTGAATGGTATCAGAGATTATGAGGCTGGAAAGGATCACTGGGTGATTTAAAATGAAACTGTTACCCCTCCAGCTTTAGAATTTAGCACTGTACCAAGCTCTAGGAACCTGATAAGCCCCAGACTGAAGCATTCTGGGCTTTCTTTTGCCAAAGGAAAAGCTGAGATGATGATTAGGCATCTTAATGGTCACAGGTGGACAGTTGGTTTTTTGTCACAGCAGAGGAAGTTGTTCCTGTGCTGCTTAGGATGTGGAATACCTAGATGACACAGGGCAGTGCTGCAATACTTGCCCAGATGGAGGAGAAATAGTACAAAAAAAGAGGGGAAGAACTACCAAGGGCCAGTGGAAAAGGATGCAGAATGTGCAGCTTGCTCCTGTCTCTCAGAAAGTTACACAGACTTGTGTCTTCACTCTCTCGTAGTGAGTTGGACTACCACGATGCTGCAAGTGTCAATGATCGATGCCAAAAGATATGTGACCAATGGGACCGACTGGGAACACTCACTCAGAAAAGGAGGGAAGCACTGGAGGTAAAGTGCACAGCAACAGCCAGCAGCCTAGCTGAGCTGGGGGCCAAGAAGCCTCTTGTTTGGGATGTGGAGACCGTGTATCAGACAGAGCATCCCCTGAGGAACCTACACAGCAATAAACCCTTTCCTCAGATCTCCTTTCAATTTGCTGTGGTTTTATTTGCAAACAGATTGAATTGCTCAGAACAAATTTTACAGTTCTCTGCAGCCAAGGACGGTTATAAAGCAGCAACAAATGGAATGTGGTTTTTAGTACCATTCTTTGGGAATTTGGTGCCCGCCAATAATAAAATCTATTAGGTACTTACCTTTTCTTACTTGTCTGAACATAAATCAGGTGAGTTATGGGATAATAGCCCATACAGGAAGAGTTTTTGGTAATGAGAAATCTAAAGCCATGTTCATTAAGAAAAGAGGGAGTCACATCTGCACATGCCAAGAGGGACAGCACGTGTCTGACTCCTTCTAATCATACTTAAAAGAAATTGCTAAAACAAGTTAGCAGATTTGGATTAATTTGAAGATAGATTTCAATAACAAAAATACTTAAAATATCCCAAATGACAAGAAATATATATCTTCACAATTTGTCTTTCAAAGGCTTGTGCCCCTTTTAATATGTTTGATATAAAAGTAACATTAATGCAATTAGTCCTGTTGCATTGAATGATGTGTCTCCAGCAAGTGGTGAAATCAGTCAACAAACTCAGTAGCTGTTGAAAAAATGAGGCATGACTTTGTGCATGGATATGTGCTTGGAGTTGGCTTGTGCCATAACACAAGAATGTGCCTTTCCCAACTTGTACAGAGGACAGAGAAATTGCTGGAAACGATTGATCAGCTTCACCTGGAATTCGCCAAAAGAGCTGCTCCTTTCAACAACTGGATGGAAGGTGCTATGGAAGACCTACAGGACATGTTTATTGTTCATAGCATAGAGGAAATTCAGGTACATGGTTTTTCTGGTTTTGGTTTACAGTCATAAGAGAAGACAAAAAAAGGAAATGCTTCCTTTACGTAAATGCAACATGTGTAAGAAGAAAACATAAACCTGCCTTAACGTTTTGTTCGTGATGTCTTCTCTATTATAAATATGTTTTGTTCTTTATTGGTATGAAAGTGTATTCCAGACATCATGGAAGAAACAGGAGTCCTGATAAAATGAGGGATTTTTCATTAAAAATTAGACAGATAGAGGTAACCAGAGTGTTTGAAAGGATGAGAGGCAAACTGTACTTATTTACAGATCGTGAAGATGTTAGAAGCAACACTGAAGTTTTTGTGCTTTCCCTTTCTCTTTTTCATTTTAGAGTTTAATCTCGGCACATGATCAGTTTAAAGCTACTTTGCCAGAGGCGGACGGGGAAAGACAGGCCATCTTGTCAATCCAGAATGAAGTGGAGAAAGTTATTCAGAGTTACAACATGAGAATAAGCTCAACCAATCCTTACAGCACTGTAACTGTGGAAGAAATCCGTACCAAGTGGGAAAAGGTAGTGTATGCTGAATGCAGAAAGGACATTTTAATTGAGTATTCTGGTTTAGGAATGCTGAAGATATTCAGAGATCTTTACAGTAACTCTATTAATTATTCTAGATGCTCAAAAATGTTGGAACTGACACCAAGTAGAATTTAATTCTTAAAAATATTTACAGATATGGACAGCAGAAAGACATGGCAGCTTAAGATTATTTTGCCTATTATGCTAAAAGCACATTGAGCAAATTTTGCATCCTTTACATAAAGTAAAAATAATAGATCATTTGAGTACTTGAATCATGCAGAGATGAAAGAAGATACAGGGTTTTGTGTTAGTTTGCATGATATAAAATGTAAAAATATTTCAGCAGTTTCAAATTAGTTATAACATAGAATTGCAGTATCCTTAATTGTTTTCTTCAGTCCTATGGGTATAATATAATGATATAGAAATAAAGTTGTAGGGACCATTCCTATCAAAATTACCAACAAAAGGCACAGAGATTTCTCTTTGAGATGGTCATATTTCAGATTTGCATTTCAAGTAAATTCTTCTGTGAACAGTGGAATTAATGAAGTTACCTTTCTATAGATTTTTATCCTCACAGTTAGTCCAGAACCACTTTTATTTCCTTTTTGTATATGACTAGGCCACCTCATATTCTGTACATGCTTTTACCACAGCACTGAGGCCTTATAATATCTCTTATCAGCCCTTTCAAACATTCTTAAAACTTTTTACAGTATCTTTTTCTGTCTCCCATGTTTGCTAGGCCCATTTCATAATCTTCCCAGTTACTCTTTGTTATCTATGTACTTGTTTAGCTTCTTGGCTGGGCAGTAAAGGCTGGTGGCTCTAGTGTTGTGGCAAGTGCAGAAGTGGCCAGCGGGTGGGCCAGAGGGTAGCCCCAGCAGAACAGAAAATGCTGACTCTCTTCTTCTCAGTGTGAGTTCTAGTTTGTGGGTCTCTTCTGCCCCGTGTCTGTGTCTACCCAGTTTTATGAAACTTATGAAAAAGTCATATCTTTGTTCTCTAATGCTCAGTCTAATTGGACTGAAACTGACTGATGCTTTAAAAAATTACTGCAGAGTGATTAAAGAGAAGCTCCTAGAGTGATCACATAAATTTCATTTTATTAGAACCAAGACAAAAATACACTGAAGAATGAATGCATATGAGTATGCATAGAACATACAAATTTACCAGACACATACATTTATATTGCAAAGAACAAGAACATGAACATGCTATTCATGGTTTATAAGAAGCAAGCCATGAGGACTAAATATAAAATCTCCCTGAGCAATCAAGGAGAGTAAGTCCTAAATAAATTGCAACCTGTTAGTGACCTTCAGATATGCATAATGGACTCAACATGTCATTTTATGCTGTCTTAATGACTATGTTTGAATTCAGTGTTTTGCACTGATAACAGAGCTATTAGAATTGAGAATGATCTGTGCTGCAAAAGAAACAAAGCAGCTGCTCTAGTAACTGAGTTAAACAATCTCCTTCCTCTTGAATCCCACTGGAGGTGAGAATTGCTCCTCACTCCATGACAGTCTCTCTGGCCAGGTTGCCCAGGACCACGTCAGCAAGTCCTTATGCTGGCTTGGTATATAGATTAGTTTCTGGCTTGTCCTCCCGATACCTGTATTCAGACCAATGTGAAAATGAATAGTTGGAGTCTTATTAATTCTCTGTCATTTGAAAGGGTGCAGTCGTGTCTGCTCACACTTTCTCTCCCGCTGTGACAGGTGAAGCAGCTGGTGCCTCAGAGGGATCAATCCTTGCAGGAGGAGCTGGCCCGCCAGCACTCCAACGAGCGCCTGCGTCGCCAGTTTGCTGCCCAGGCCAACGTCATTGGGCCCTGGATCCAGACCAAGATGGAGGTGAGTGTTAGACCCTCGAGCAGCAGCTGGGGACAGGAGTTTTGTCATGTTCTCTGCTGTTTATAGGGAACATTGGCAGCCTCCGTGTCAATTCACCTGTTCTTTGATCCTGAAGTAGTTAGCACCTTGTAAGAAGCTCTTGAAAGTCCTGCAAGCTTGTGCTACTGTATCCTGCTAGTGAAGAAGAGAGGTGACCTTGAAAAAATCAATAGCTAGGCGATTATTGATTTGCTTTTGCTCTTTGCAGAAAGAGCCAGGGATTTTAATATTGATTCCAAAAATAAGTGTGCCAGATTTATTTTGAAACTCTCTTTAATAAATTACAGCATGTCTCTCATATGAAGGTTTTATTACTATTGCTTCTTGGTCTGAAGATTTTACGTATTTTTGTGAGCATTTAGAAAAGCAGCAAATCCAAAGCTTAGATTTTGGGTGGGATTCTTTTTATCTTTTGACAGGAAATTGCCCGCAGCTCTATTGAAATGACAGGGCCTTTGGAGGACCAGATGAATCAGCTGAAGCAATATGAGCACAATATCATCAACTATAAAACCAATATTGACAGATTGGAAGGAGATCATCAGCTTATCCAAGAAGCCCTGGTGTTTGACAACAAGCACACCAACTACACTATGGAGGTAGCTATTTAGTCTGCTTTAGTCTGCTTGTTTATTCTGCCCTCTTGTGTCCTATAACTCCCTCCCCTGCTCATAAGGAACTGCAACAGAAGGTGAAATTTGGCAGATTTTACAACAGTCATACAAGAAAGTCTAAGACTTGTGGGGTTCTGGTTGTGTCAGTCATGGCTTATGGCTGAAGTCACGAGACTGCTGCTCTTATTTTATAAAACCCTGTGGTTTTTGTCACTTTTCCCCATGCTGCTGAGGATTGCCAAAAGCTGAGTAGGGGCTGCATGCTTATCTGAGGCATAGATATTTTAAAGAGCTCTTTTGGGACTCTCAGAAGGATGTAGCAGAAATTGTTAAATGCTTGTTAATGGAACATAAAGAATACTGCTTAATTGTTCTTATAATTTCCTATGACCAAAAATTCAAATGAAAATACAGATTGTCATGACTTGTCTTGGAACAGTAAGTATAGTTTTGCTTTTGCAAAGCAGTGTTTCTTTTTTGCTAGTTGGCCATTAGAATTTCCCAATTACCAGTGAAGGCACCAGTCCTGATGATGCTTCTGTGAGAGATATTTCACGTAGAAAACTCCCACTTTGTTTTAAAAGACACTTCCTGTATTTTTTAACAAGACTTCAGAGACTGCTGATTTAAGCAATACCTGAAACTGGGAATGTAACTCACTCCAATGACTCTTCATCATAATATGCTATCATTGGTATTGAAAAGGTACCGTCTAAATATGTAGAGAGTTGGGTTTTTTTTTTTTTTTTTGCTTATTATACTTTCTGTAGTCTTTGAAGAATATATTTTCTGCCTTGATAAATCAGTGTTTTCTCCCTTGCAGCACATCCGTGTAGGATGGGAGCTCCTACTTACCACCATTGCTCGAACTATCAATGAGGTTGAGACTCAGATTCTCACAAGGGATGCCAAGGGTATCACCCAGGAACAAATGAATGAATTCAGAGCATCTTTCAATCACTTTGACAGGGTACAGTATTCCTCCTTTTTCTCCTTTAACAATATTCATTGTTTCCAAAAGCATTTGTTGTTTTTATTCCAAGTGAAATCCTCTTAAAAAAACACTAAGTGTAGTAAGATTAGATCTTTTCAAAAGCAATAATAAAGATCTGTAAAAAATAGGATTTATATCTTTATAAAATCATAGCACTGTGTGGATACTTTAAAGATTAATTTGTCTTTAAATGTAATGAAAAATTGCACTTCACTGAATATGGTTGAGATTTTCCTCAGATAACAGACAGGACTGGATACATCTGTGTATTTTGAAAAATAATGTGCCTTTATTTTAAGGCACTATAGCACATTCTTGTGCTTGCCACTGGTTTCCTTTTCATTGAATCTAAGTGTTAAGTTTTCATTTAGATGTAATGTGGACTATTAAAAATATTTTTTTCTTTAAATAACAACTGTGCCACCAAAATAGATTTGAAGATAGTTGGGACAGTGCTAACTGTCAAGGAAAATCCTTTATTTTTCCAGATGTGAGAGGGGAAGAGGAGGCTGTATGTGTCAGTCATCAATTTGGGATGAATAAGATGTAGAAATTAAAGTTCTGTTAAAGAAACTTAACTCACTAATTCATTCCTATGATTTACACAGTATTTACGGATAAGAAGAAGCTACTGATAGACACAATAGCAAAATACATGCAGATGGGAAGTGACATTCCCATTTGGATAACCATCTGTACATGATTTTAGCAATTCTGCTGTCTCTGTGCTTGCAAAAACCCATTCTTGAAAACCCAGTTCGTGTCAAACCTGGAAAAGATTGCCACAACACAGCACCAAGCTGTTGTCTTTAGCTCAGTACAGATTACTTCATTTTTATCAGGCTGTGCTTAACCCTACCTGCTAACCCCCATTCTGTTATCAAATGGGTTGGCTCCTTCAAATCAGAGGCTATAGCAAAATGCCACTTGCCTCCCTCCGTTCTTATCCTCAAGACTGCCTTTCCTTCTCACTGACATCCTGCTGGACCAGCTCTATCCAAAATGGTTACCCACCTTAGACTTGTAATTGCTGTGTGTTTTTAGACATAGTTTGCTAAATATCTTTTGGCTGTGCTTAACTGTTTAGGAAGAAAAGTGGAATTCCCAAATCAATGCTTTTTAGGGAAGCACACAGGCATAGAAAAGGTTAGCTACATAGGAATGAGAGGCAGATTTTCCACAAAATATCGGTGTGATTGTAATGCAGAGCAATTCCTTTTCATTTTTGCTAAGGAAACAGAAGATAATATCACAGAGATATATGTCCTGGGGTGGAAGGCAGTGACATACTAAGTGGCTTTCCCAGGGCACGGGAGCAGATAACTGAGCAATTAGGGCTATTAAAAGCAGACAGAGCAGCAGACCAGTTTTTAAAAGACCTTGTTAATGGAAACCAGGAACTCTGCACAGAGATCTGACAGCTCCCTAAAGATAAGGAGTCAAGGTTGCTGAATCCTAGTGTATCTTGCACCAGCTAGCCAGTTCTGGCATCCCACTATCAGCATAGTGCAGAGATGGGCTCTGCAGCTGTGGCAGTGAGGCTGGCTCGGGGCTGTATCATTCTGCAGAGCAGACAGCGTGGGCATCTCTTGGTGCCTCTGAAGGTCTTGCAAGGGCAAACTTATTCCTGCAGCAACCATCCCTACCCTTATGGATCTTTAGGCTTTGCAGAAGTAGAAGGATGTAGAGAAAAGGAGGACCAGAGAAGGCCTTAGGAGAAGCTGGAGGCAGAGCCTGGGCGAGGTGCTGGTGTGGCAAAGCTGCAGGCAGGCTGGAGCCGCAGCGATGGGCAGCATGGAGCTGCTTCCAGCCCTGGAGTGCCACCTACCCCGGCTCCTGCCCCTCTGCAGTGTGACATGAAGTAGAGCTGTGGGCAGCCTCCCCGCTGCCCTTGCCTTGGTCACCTGCTGCCGCCTCAGGGCCGTGGGGAGAAGCTCCAGCAGATGTGTGGCCTCAGCAACCTGCCGAGCCTGCAAGGTGAGCCGCGCACCTCACCCACCTCCTCTACAGATAGTATTTAAAAGCCTTAACAAGGAGGCCTCTAAGAACTGCATTAAGGGATGGCCATTTTGCATATGCTCCCTGTGATTATGCTCCTTCCTGTAGCAGCAAAATGGGAAATTGGTCTAGAACCCTTTTGGACTGGCACAATATAGTGATTAGGGTCTCAGTAGCATCATGAACAAGCTTAAAAAAGTTGAAGATCTGAAGCACTTTGCTGTCAATCCAGACTTTCTACAGGGGGCAGACAGCAGATAAAAGAGTCTTCTATTGGTTAAATCATAGTGTAATTTAATAGGCAGATGTGACCAATCTACACGCTGTAGAAGTAGACTTTGAACAATTTTGTTGGAATGAGAGAGGCTTGTGTTTCTTTTTTATGTCCTCTTCTGTCGCATATGAGAACACAAAACTTGGAATTTAGGGCAGAGGGCAGAAATGGATTCTTTTATGGGCTTAATTACTTTAAATACAAATAAAGATGAAACTGGATCACCTGAATGTAAGCATTAAAATAGAAAGCATTGAGTTCTCCATGTGAGATGGAACTGGCATTTAGCACTGTGTGTAAATAACTCTGTTGCTCTTAACAGCATCTCTGAATGCATGAGGTAGTTAAAAATACACTGAAAGGCTGCAATTCACAATGATGAGCGGCCAGAAAAGATTCAGAAAATTAATACTGACCCTGACAAGTAGGCTTTAACTGCACAAGCACAACAGAATCATTTAGGCCTGCGATAGCTCTGACTTCCATGGCATTTCTCCAATTTAAGGCAGAACTTAATGTCTGACTCTTTGCTTTGAGGATGCCATCAAAGTATTAATGTGCAGAGTTGCTCCCTTCTCAATTTTAAAAGAGTCTATTCTGATACATAAAAACCTACCAGCTTTTTATAGGCTGCTTCTAAAACAACTTCATTTGGTTACAAATCTGGGGAAGTAACCCGTCTTTTCCTCTCTGGAAAGAAAATAGACAGAAAATAAATTATGGAGGCTTAGTGCTGCAGCTGCCAGCTATTTGCAAAGAGTTGAATTGAGCTGGGCTTGGCCCAGCGAGCGCTGCCTGAAGGCGCCGTCTCCTTCTGGGTGTAAATATGGGCCTGTGGTAGTGCTGGCGCATCGGCCTCCTCCCTCCTCTGTGAGACTGCATGGAGAAGGGGGAAAAGAAAGAAAGAAAGAAAGAAAGTAGGGCAGCATGTCTGAATCACAGGAGGAGTTTCTGAACTGTTCCAAAACGGTGCCTGGCTGCATTACTGCACACAGACAAACGGGAACGCTGACATCAACATGTTGTCATTCACTGGTTTTCAGGTCTTTTTATGCAGAGATTCCTTTTTTTGGAGATTCAGCATGTTTAGTAAATTCTAAATAAGAATGCAAAGCATGTGGTAGCTGCAGCTGCTCTACATCTACTACCCTAATTAACATATTTCACTATTGATTTTTGTGCAAACTACAGATTTTAAATAGGAAGTCTGCATGCAGAATAACAGCATCATAGCACCCAATATCTTGCTAATAAAAATCACAGCTCCCTAATAAAAGAACTTCATGATCAGGCTCATGTGAGTCAATTAACATTCAGAAAAGTGAAGCACATATTTGAGATGCATTATTTCATTCAGAAGCTCTTTTTTTTTTTTGCTGTATATTATCACACATAAATTACACACACACAAAAAATAGATTTCTGTAGTCTTGTAATAAAACAATAGGGAAGATTTCCATGTTTTACCTTGCGCTGGCAATAAATGCTGAATACAACAAAAAGCTTCAAAAAATAATACTGTGCCATACATCGTGCAGACGAATCCCCAAGACGCGGCGATCTCAGCAGCCCTACTGCAGCCCGGGCTGATGCTGGTTGTGGCTCCCACCCACCCTGGCCACTGTCACCCACTGCGGCTGCCATGGGCACGGAGCTCACAGGCCCTGGGCACCACGGAGCCGCAGGGCCCTCTGCCCCTGCCGCGGAAAGGGACGGGTTTGTCTCTTAGCTCTCATTTTTGGTATTGTTTTGCTTTTTGTCACATATGTTTGGCGTCAGAAATGAGGTGGAATGGACTGACCTCACTGCTGGCGTGGCTCGCTCCTGCGGCCGGTGCCCGGGATGGTTTGGAGAGTTTCAAGCCAGCTT
>JAUBOD010000433.1:471139-482588 GCA_032353885.1 Nothura maculosa | reverse complement strand
CAAGTAAACTCCTTAATCACTGAAATCTAGAATGCTGTGCTTTTAAATTACCTTAGAGATGGCTTTCTGTTATCACATATAGGAAGAAAAGAGCTGAACAGCTGATTAAATTGCAGTTTTAGAGCTCTGTAAGCAATACTTTACTTTTAATCCTTTAACTTTTACAGCTGAGAGAGTACGACTTTTATAATAAGAAATAAGGAAGCTATTTCATGTGAGCTGTATTGTTTTGAAACCCTCACTCTTGTCTGTGTTGGCGAGTCTCTGTTTCTCAGTGTATGGAAGTCAGTCCCTTGTTGTGTTAGCGGGCAGCCCTCACCTCCGCCCTGCATAGGCAAACCCCATGTGAGCAGCCCCATGTGAGCAGCCATAGTGTAGCTGTCTGGCAGCTTTGCCCGTGCAGGGCTCGAATTACAGGTTGTCTTGAGCCCTGCGGGGTCGTGGGCAGTGCTCTCTGTGCTCCACTCCTGTGCGCTAGTTGTTCTACTGTGTTAGTTCCATCTTGAGAAACCATACGGAAGGGAAAGCGGTACCTTTTTTACTTGAATCCTACTGTCACTGAGGAGATGCAGTGTCATCAAACAAAACCATTCACAAAAGGTGAAGCGAGCTGTGCAGCCCAGTGCTATTAAAGCAATGATGTGCCTATGAAATAAAGTCTGCTTTTCAAAACGGTATGAGAGTTGTGTCATCGACAGTCATATACCATTTTCCTGCAAGAACCAGCAATATTTCTGCACATTAAAAGAGGTTTCAACATCCTGAAAGTAAAAAGAAACTGGAAGTCTATGTCACGTATGTCTTGTAACCTATACACCACTTGTGTTGGCATGAAGCACATGCTGGGTGCTGGAAGGACAGAATGGGTAGGACCCCTCTCCACCTCCCTGCATTAGGCAGGACATCCAAGCACAGACATTGCAAGCTTATGGCTCTTAGCTTAGCTTGATTTCAGGCAGACTTTGCCGTGAGCCTTTGCCGCTGATCCTGAGGTTGCTGGTCATGACCTTTCTGTATCTCTCTTTTCCCTCATGGGTAAGTAGATAAGAGCACTTTTGCATTATTGGCCTTTGCTGTGGAAACTATCAATGGGAAGCGTATATCCCGAGGCAGGCATCCCAAAAGTAAGTGTGCATGGGGTGAACAGCTTCAGATCAATCCCACCAGAGATGGGCAGTGACCAAATAACCTTCTCCTCGTTGTGTACAGGAGCCCAGAGAGGGCTTAGAGGAAAGATTAGGGCTGGGAACACATCTGCGGTGCACGAACAGCCAGAAGCTGCTCCCGCCGCTGCTGCTGCTGCTGATGCGGGACAGTGTAATTCTCTTTTTGTGATGACAGTGCCCATGAAAAATAACTTTGGGAAGATCTGCCTTAAAGCAACAGCATTTCCAAGCAAATGACCGTAGGCAGGATGAATCCTCTTAAAAAAAGAAATCTGCCGATCTCTCGTCACGGTTTAATGCAACTGGAACAATAAAACAAGAAACTTCCAACTCAACTTCCAACTGGGCACAGAAGTAAAATCTGCCTTAAGAGACAGGATTATACTAAAAATTGGCACAAAAGCAGTTTATAAGTGATACTGCAATCGCATACCATATTCTTTGCGTGCTGCTTTTTATATTGTGATATTTTTCTGTCTTTGATAGCATGGAAGAGACTTCTAAATTCATCCTGTACTCAAACGCTCTGTTGTTCAAAGCAGGTGAGAGATAACACTATCAGGTCTGAAAGAAAAAGTCTTCTGTAAAGTAATTAATTCCCATGTCAGGTTTCTAATTTCTGTAGTAGAGTGAACAGAAGCAGTAGCAGGCAGCTGCAGGGATTAATTACTCATAGGTACCTGCCTAAAAATGTGATGTTGTATTATTTGTCTTTCATATAAAAAAAAATAAAATTGTAAAGTTATTTCTCCCAGCATTTATTAATTCTAGGCTAATTAAGCTAAATAAGTAAGCTATATTATCTTACTCTAAATTGGGTAAAATATAAGGCCTTTAAAATATTCTGCAGACAGATTCCAGGTGACGGAGGTTTCCTATTTCTGTAAAGTTCCATTTTTAATAGCTAGAAATTGTTTTTTTTTTCCTGTTGAATCAGCCTGTTCAACACTGGGGAACAGTGGTTTCATTGGCATTTTCTGTCTATACCATATACACTGTAGTAAACTAGAGTTTTCCTATAAAAACATAACTGAGTCTATGGGAATAAATGTACTTAATATACTAAGAGACAAATCAAGGTGCAAAAGGAGAAGGTAGAGCATCTTTTTAGGACCATGTGAATGACGGCTATAGAATATATTAAAATCCAGACAGAAAGGAAGGTTCAGTTGCTTTGATAACTATAAGGTAGACAACTTCTGTGACTTTGGGTGGATACAACAATTTTTTGAAAATCTTCCTGCCAAAATAATCTGGATTTTTCAGTAATCATTTTCAGCCACTGTTCTTCAGCAGAGGCTGAGGCAGGCAGAGACAGCGTGGTCAGCTCCGTGCTACCTTCCCACAGCCTTGTGTCCTACATAGGGTTTGCAGCTGTGCTTCATTTCTTATGTGCTGGCCAAAACCCCCCATTGGACCAGAGCTGCTCCTCGTGGCTTTTGTTTCCCTCAGAACACGCTGTTCAATTAGGCTACTTCTTGCAGGAGACCATGCACTTCTATTTAGGCTGTTCCTGGTGTCTGGAGAGGCCACCCAGATATAAGTGGTCTCAATAAAGGAGGAAAATAGTTCCTGTTAGTAGCAGGATTGAGGACATAAGCAGAATATTCTTTTTTTCTTGATTACATGGCCTGTGATTCAGAATAATTAATCAAGGAAATAATTCTTTGATGATGGCTAGTGTGAGAATGGGCCCATAGGAGCCTGCCTTTCAGATTAGTGGGTTTTCAGTGTTCTAAGAACAACTCTGCTAAGATTTAGATAAGAGAATAATATTTATATAAAAGATATTATCTAAATAATGTTTAGATGAAAAGATAATTTAGAGGAATGTTCATGACTTCACTGCCAAATCCAAGTTCTCAGTCTTCGTTTCCTTCAGTGAGACTCTGTCGCTTGGTGCCAGCTGGAGTTTTAAACTGTCAGGAATGGGAAGGCCTGAGGTCATTCTCTCCCAAAAAATACACAGCCGAGTGGGTGGAGGTCTGATATACATGGAGCCAGAAAGCAGGAAATCCTCTGCATGAAAACAAGAAAGAAGGATGTGATTGGTAAGCAAGAATGCATCCTTTACGTATCTTGAGCACTAAGTAAAAAATACTACTTGGCTTCAGGTTGGAATAGGAACTGCCATTAAAGCAGCTGTGCTGACAGCCTGTGGAAGTTCAGCACAGCCTGCCTGTGCTTTGGATTGCTTGACTAGCACGTTTCTTATCCGAGAAAGCTGCTCAGCAGTCTATAAATTACTTCGTTATGTTGAGATTTGTACGTTCTGAAAAAGCTCCCCTTTGGCTGCTTCTGGAGTGAGCCCCAGAGGAGATGGGGCTATTGCGGTGGGGACAACTTGATGTGTTGTCCCCTCCAAAGGCTCTTTCCTGAGTTACAAAAGCATCCCCTGAGATGCCTGCACCTCTTCAGTGCACATTCAGTACCTGCTGTGATTACACAGTATAACAGTGACCACTGCTCATGCTGTGTTAACCTCACTCTCTGGAAAGCCTTTCCATGTGGATAAGTAGTCCCCAGGCTTCAGACTGCCTGCAATGCCTGTTCTTTCCCCAGCCTGCTTCCCCAAGGCCAATGCTCAGCCTGGGCGTTCCTTGGCCTGGGACTCGCTCTGCATGGCACTGAGGAGCCGCTTCACCAGCGCCACGTCTGCACTGCGCATGGTGGGGAGCAGTTTCCAGTGAGATTCCACTTGTCTCACACTAAATATTTTAATATAGACAGATCAACTGTTCTAAACGGGGTTTCCTTGTGGTTTACAGTCTCTTTTCTTAAAATGAATGATTCCTCTATAATTTGAAGGCAAGTTGTGGGTAACCCCACAAAGAATGAGTGTATCACCCCTTTCCCCATGATCCTATTTATTTATAAGTGGAGCATTTCCCGGGTCTGATTGTGATGTGGTTGGGAAGGTAGAATTAGCCCTTTTAAGAGCAGCCTGTATTCATATTGTATTACAGTGATTGTGGAAGTGTGAAACAAAGGAAGCAAACACATATTTTCTCTTTATTATGCACAACGAAAGAATGAGAACATTTATGTGCACATAGAAAATATAGAATTTTCTAAGCATTCAGATAATACCCCTCATAAAGTAGGACAGTTACATTAATCTATAATCCCAGCCTTTTCTGCATGAGAGTTTAACTAGGGTTTCATAAGCATCAAAATAGCTTCCAAGCTTCAAAATCGATTCGCCTGCCAGTTTGATGGGGTTTTGGCAGTTTCATTAGAATCTGTAACATTGCTTTGCAGAAACTGGATTATTGACATATTGCTTTAATTACTTGGAAATCAAGTACATTAGGGGGGTGGTTCATGAAATCATAGAATGCTTAAGGTTGGAAGGGACCTCTGGAGATCATCTAGTCCAACCCCCCTGCACACACAGGGACACCCAGAGCACGGGGCACAGGGCGGCATCCAAGTGGGTTTTGAAGATCTCCAGAGACAGAGACTCCACAACCTCTCTGGGCAGCCTGTGCCAGGGCTCTGGCATCCTCACTGTTAAGAATTTTTTCCTTAAAAAGTTTCCACAGTTTGTGTGGAACTTTTGGTGCTTCAGTTTGTGGCTGTTTCCTATAGTTCTATCAGTGGCCACCATTGAAAAGAGGGCAGCCCCCTTCTCCTCACTCCCTCCCTTGAGATATTTATAGACATTGATCAGATCCCGCCTCAGCCTTCTCTTCTACAGGCTGAACAGGCCCAGCTCTCTCAGCCTCAGAGGTGTCTAAGGGTATAAGTGCCCTGAGGCTATTTTAACACCTGTTCATCCCTCATCTACTTGCCCCTGGTTGTTCTACTTTTTAAGTTTGGCCCTGTTTCAGGAAAAGCTCCTTCCCTTGAAGACCCCTTTTCAGTCAGTGCAGTAAGTGAAAGGTGCCCTCGGGTGCTGTCTGTTGCAGGCAGAGGGGGAGGTTAAACCCTGCTGCCCTGGGCAGTTGCGCGGGCCAGGAGCCCAGGCCGAGGGCAGCTCCAGAGGTGCCCCGAGCCGCAGCGGGGCTTCAACTTCCAGCTGCTCCGCTCTCAAGCATCAGAGAAAAGAAATGTTTTTCCTAATTTGCCAGCAGGGCAAGGGCCTCACTAGCAACATGGGCTCACTGTAAGTTAAAGAATGTGACTAAATAAAAACCAGAATTGCTGTTCTAAAAGCCTGCCCAGGCCAGCACCCTGGCTGTGCTCGCTACCCCGCAGGTACCGCCCGGGCAGCAGCCACCCGCACAGGGGCAGGCGGGCGCTGCGTGCCAGCACCACGGCCTTGCTGCCGTACAGCAAGATCTTCTCCGAGAGCTCTGCTTATGTTCTGGTCAATGAGGCCCTCTCATCCTATAATTTCCAGCATGCTACTGGGTAGGTTGAAAAGAGGTTTGCTGTTTGTGCCTGTTTCTTTTGGAAGCCAGTCCTCAATGTCTTTTTGCTTTCCCTTGTTAGTTTTACATTTAACCTTCCTGAACGGATAATCCTTTCTTTTTTCCTCACAAGCCTAGTCGCAGTTTTAACCAACTCTTTGGCCAAGCTGTTCTTTTAAAGCAAACCCGCCAGCCCCAAACCCCGCCAGCCGGCAGCGCTTGGCAGGTGCCAGAGCACAGGATGAACAGGCAGGGCCGACACAGTGCCAAGGGACACTGAATCCGGGAGACCCAGTGCGCCCACATAGCGACTGACCCAGAGAAACAGAGCCCCACGGAGCAGGAGGCTGAGTGCCAGTCCCACTGGGGCTCACACGGGAGCCAGGGAGGGCGCTCTGGGCAATCCCAGGCTTTGCCTGAGCGGGGGATTCCCGCCTTAGGCGCCACAGCCTTAAGTGGCCACGCGGCTCCCACACTCTGCCACCCAGATGCATTGCCCTCCCTTGTCTTTGTTTGAATATAGGCTTGTTATGAGTATGCATTCATAATAAGTCTAAAGCAATATATGTTGCAAAAATAGAAATTAAAAATAATGGTAAAAGCACATTTTTAAGTATTTTCTTTCTTCCTCGTAATAATCAATACATTTCTGTCATCCACCCAAACTTAAGGAGACTGGCACTGAGGGCACTCCAAATTGAGTATTTTCATTCTGCCTGTGTAAAATACTTCATCAAAGATGAGTAACGGGATTTTTTTTTCATTTTATTTCAAAAACTAAAATGTTCATTTGTGACTGACCCCAGCTGATGGCTCTTCCTCCCTTCCTCCCATTCCGAGACCTTTGGCAGATTTCTCATTACATTTATTCCTTCTTCAAGCCAGGCCAGGACTGCAGATAGCCCAAATGCCTTTATTTGTAGAGGGCAATGGGGTGAAACAGCAACAGCGGAGCTGCCGTAATGGATGAGCTCTCCACATCAGCCCCTCGCCCAGATAACGGCCCCGCTCTACGACAGGCGCACTTCCCTGAAGCCTTATTCTGCACAGGGATTTTCTTTATCAGGGACCAGTGTGGGCCTTGTGGAAGGCACATCTCTCTCCCCGCAAGCTTTCCGGTCTTCGCTCAGATTCCTTCCCTCCTACTGCAGCTGGCAGCCTATTTCCAAGGCTGCCTTTTCCCACACCCAACAGCTCTCCCATGGAATTTAATTGTTCCTGACTGGGGATGTTAACTTGGATCTAGCTCAATGATCTCACTGTTACCTTGAATCTGATTTTGAAGGGAGACATTTTATTCTTTATATCAAACAAGGATTCCTGGCAGTAAAATTCAACTGTAAAATGAACACCTTAGCATTTTCTTTACCTGTTTTTCCTCTCATTAAATTAGTTTTATAACAAAATATTGCAATTGATCTGAATGCAGTTATCCTGGATTTGTTCTAGGGTAATAAATGAAGCACTACTCCCTCTGCTGCTCCATCTTGGCCTCTAATAGACACTCCTGAAGTACTTGCTAAACGAGACCTTCAGCAGACAAGAAGGATGATCCGTCTGCCTGGCACTGGCTGCGGACAGGGAGATCTTAGAGCGCCCTGTAGGGAATGAGGCTGTGAAGCCCAGACTGCTCCACGGGGCTCCAGCAGCTGGTGCTAATGGGGAGAAAAAGGTTCAGCGCCTCCTGTAAATCCACAGCAAAACGAGCTATAAACCCGTGAGCTCGGGCGGCGCTCGGCTGCGGGGCCCCGTGCACGCTGGCCCCTTCCCGCTTCTCCCAGCTGCCGGCACCACGGGGCAGGGCTGCCCTGGTTCTCTGCCCTGCCTGGACGGGGCTCCCTGCGAAAGAGCGAACGCGCTGACAGGGGCACTTTGAAGCTCTTCAGAAAACGGCAAGATTTCACAACCCCGTGATACAGGCATCAAAGTGAGAGCCCGCGACAATTTGCCTCACGAATCTGGGTCGCTTAAAATTATCTTCAAGGCTGTGGGGACTATAAAATTACTTATTAAATGGAAATTCTAATTCCTGAGCACAGAGTGAATTCTGAAAAGAAACAACTAGTGTAAATTAGTCATCGAAAATAGGGCAAGGATCCAACTACAGCAAAATAGCACAAGTCGTAAGCAGCCTTGCAGAACAGAGAGCCAGGAGCCACGTTCTGAAATCAGAATAATCTGTGTGTTTTTCTTTCTGAATTCAGCACGTTGCTTTGAACGCTTCACTAGGATATAATCCTGTGAAACATTACAGCTCTTTATTAACAGAAATAATCCCCCTGTTCTTGTTTAAATAAGGATTACTTATATATGAGTAGCCCATTGGGAGCTACATCCACAGGAATGAAGATGCATAACATGGGGATGAAAGGCAAGTTTTTGTTATGGGTGTTACTGAAGTATCCTCAGTAACACTCATTTCCATGCCCACTGAGTGTTACCACAAGTAACACCCAATACCCATGCCCAAAAGCCATGCAAAAACTGGCATGTTCTCTTCATTTCTACTCTTCAGGCCTTCATTTCTACTCTTATGCAAACTATGTCATTTAAATACATGGAGGTTCCAGCAGAACAACAAACTGGTTAATCAGATCTTTGGCACTGGAAGGTTAGGAAAAGTTAGAAGATCCATGACAGAGTTTGGCTGGTTGTGGAACCTGGAAAACGGCTCCAAACACATTTGCTTGATTTTTTTTTTCCTTTTTTTTTTTTTTTTTGCTAATGATATTAGCTGGGATTTATAGCTTAATCCTGTTGCAACTAGGAAGATGTTAAGTTCCCTGAAGAACGGTTTACAGCCTCCTGCAGAAACCAGCATGCTTAGCCTGCCAGTAAGTTTGTGTCAGTGATTCTACATCTGCAACAGGTGTCTAGATAGGGCTAATTCCTTATAGTGCTAAACATTTTTTTTCTGTTAATCTTTGATCTAAAAATGCCATAGAAAACAGTATTTCTGAAAATCATAAAGGAATACAGCTTTGTGATCAAACTGGAAGTCTGGCTCTTTTGGATGAGTAACCGTTGATACGGATGAAGATGTTTCTATTCCTGCTGACAGATACTGGGACATCTAACAGAGTAACTTTGGCTTGTTAATACTAGCAGCGTGAAGGAGATGGTTCATATATTTGCCCAGGTGGAAAAAAACAACAACTGATGTCTCAGGGATCAGCATGATCTCAGAAGACAGCGCAAAGGTCAGGGTTACATAAGGTGCTATTCTGGGACTTTCATCTGTTTATTGCCTCAGCGTTTTTTCTCTGCTGAATTACTGATCTTATTCACTGTCAAAACACATAAACCTCTCATCCTAGTCTGTATTTCTTCTATGACACTATTGTGATCATTAAATTGCTCTTTTATGTGACCGCAATGCACATGACAATGTTTTCCCCACCTGAAACACCTACAAAGCATCACACCGTTCTACAGATATCCATAGGGATCGCTCTCACCATCCTGTCTCACCTTACTAGCACACTAGTTTTATTTTTAAAGGCTGTACACTGCATTTTTTATTTATGTGCTTAAAAGTTCATCTCTATAAATCAGGCCATCGATGAGCTTCAGTAGAGAATAGAGAACTGACTTAGACAGGAATTTGAGAACTCAGGAACTTCTGTGCATCAAACATTTAATATCAAGGTTTCATTTGGACATGCAGAGGCAAGACAGAACATGATGCCGAGTCTCTTGGACATGGGAATGATGGCACTTTTGTGTTCTCCTTTACTCCATTGCTCTAACAACTCTAAATTTTTTCTAGCCTTACTCTAAATATTAAAAAGGGAGAATAATATCCTAACAGCCTAATATGAACAGCAGAATATGAACAATACTTCATGAGACGAAGGAAAGGCACTTTTCTAGAACAAGGGTATTCTTAAAGTGTCCCTATCAATATTAGAACTAACTTCTCAAAGAAGCAGTTGCGGGAACCTTTGTACCTGCAAGTGTGCAGCAGCCTATGCACAGGGATTCCAGCACTGCTCATTACAGTAATTGCTGAAATTAAATCTGGGAAAGGGCCCCCAAATCCTCTCAAATAATATTAAGGCTGATTTTCTTTTGTAACTGTTTTGTTGCTAAGGATCATCATTATCCTTAACCTCCCATGCCTTTTCCTTTCACCCTCTGGAGAGTATTTTGTCTCCGTTGTACTCATTCCATTGCCTGCCTAGCTCAGGTTTCACGAGGAGGTTAAACCCGTGTGAGCCTGGGCTGCTCTTGCTGCTCTCCTGCTGCTGCTTCCCTTGCATCAGCTCTAGACAACTGTTGCAGATGAGCTGCATCCGAGGGCTGTTCTCACTTAAAACAAAATCACACAGTGGCTGAGGTTGGAACTGGCCTCTAAGAAAGAACTCAGCTGGGGATGAGCACCCGCACAAGGGGAGGAACGAGCTATGAGGATGGGCCAGTAGCATTTGGGACTGCCTTGTCACAGTCAAATTTGACCAAATGGATGGGAAGCTGCAGAGTAAACCAAGTATGCAACATGATCCTTTTAAAAGCACTTTCACATTTTCAGCTTGTTTTTTCCCCCCACTGCCTTGGTTTGCAGCACAGTTACACACCAAGGTGCAGCAGCGCAAGCAAGGGCACTGCTGCTCTCCAGCACCAAGATGCAGCTCCACAGAACCAACAAAAGGTTGGAAGTTGAAGATAGGAATGTCCTTAAAACACCGCCCTCCTCTACCTGGGTGCATTTTCTGTGTAGGAGTAGCAACAAGAAAATTAACCAGTCTCCAGGAGTCAGTGACTTTTGCTAATGTTTAGTGTATTGCTCCTCTGTTGTTAGGCTTTGAAAGTTGCGGATTGATGACCTTGACCTGCTACACTGCAATTGTGGCCCAGTTTTTTTTTCAGCAAAAGCATTTGGGATGACCACTACAAGAGCTTGCCAAGAGGCCAAGGCCTGCCCTTCAGCAGTGTCACCTCTCATTAAACACTGCAGAATGGCCTAGGCAGCTGAAGTTGGACTTCTCTGGTTCTCTGTAGTTGATTTACTACCCAGACTGAGTAGGATGGCAATATTTCTGTAGAAATCTATGAAACATGAAGCTGCACTTCTATACGCACTTGTGTCACCATCGACTGAAGTGACAATTGATTATGGAAGTTTCCAGATCACCTCTTGGGCTCAGAGGGTCTGCAACCAACTGTTCTTGTATCTTAAGTAAAACTTTTATCCATAGCAATTACTTGCACTAATAGTGTTTATCTCTTCCAGTTTGTGCGCCCTAAAAATACTCCAGTGAAAGCACAGAAGCCATTGTAAGCATCATATATGTAGCACCACATTCTTAGCTGATAAAGCACTTCACAGCTGTCACAGAGAACTGCCCAAATAACCACAGAATCACAGATTGGTTGAGGTTGGAAGGGACCTCTCAAGATCATTTAGTCCAATTACCCTGCACATGCAGGGACACCCAGAGCACATGGCATTGGGTGGCATCCAAGCGGGTTTTGAAGGCCTCCAGAGAAGGAGACTCCACAACCTCTCTGGGCAGCCTGTTCCAGGGCTCTGTCACCCTCACAGTGAAGTTCTTCCCCACATGGAGATGGAGCTTCCTGTGTTTCAACTTGTAGCCATTGCCCCTCATCCTGTCACTGATCACCATAGAGAAGAGTTTGGCCCCATCCTCCCTACATTCTCCCCTCGGGTATTTATACATATTGACCAGATTCCCTTTCAACCTTCTCCAAGTTAAACAGGACAAGCTCACTCAATCTCTCCTCAAACGAGAGATGTTCCAGTCCCTTAATCATCTTTGTTTCTCTATGCTGAACGCTCTCTAGAAGCTCCACATCCCTCTTATACTGGGGAGCCCAGAACTGCACACAGTGCTCTACGTGCGGCCTCACCAGACCTGAGTAGAGGGCCAGAATCACCTCCCTCGACCTGCTGGCAACGCTCCTCCT
>JAUBOD010000433.1:442903-466407 GCA_032353885.1 Nothura maculosa | reverse complement strand
TTTTTTGTATTCTGCTATCTTCAAATGTGTTGTGCTTGTTATAAAGCAAATTTCATTTGGCTTCTTTTCTTAAGAGCATGTCTGCTCTAGACCTATAATTCCCGAGTTTTGATGTAATTGTAACCTTGTAATACTGTACTCTCAACTTTCTTTTCTCTTTTCTTCAGTTTATGTCTTTTTAGTAATATTGATGTTAAAAGAGAAGTCATATTTAAAGAATGGAGGAAAAAACGTTGAATGAATCGGGTAACAGATGCTAGTGAATATTAAGTACTAAGTCTGTAAGTTGTATGAGGCAAGGACATGTTTCTGCACTTCAGAAATCTTTCTTTTTTATAGGTGATAGTGCATAGCCAAAAAGCAAAAGGTTTGCTTAGAATGATTCAGCACCAGCTGAGTGAAAGGGGAAGATAAAGAACAACAGCAGGTCATTCATCAACCAGGCCAGATAAGGAGAATCTCACGCGCTCCTGCTCTCAGCCCTTGGAAAAGAGGGGCTGCTTGAATCCTTTGTGGGACATCCTTGTGAGAGTGTCTTCTTTCTGAAATGATCCTAAATAACTTACAGAGAGGAAAAGTAAGACAAGGTTTCAGCGAGGGAAGAGATGCCACAGTTGTGTGGGGGGTGTATTTTGTTTGTTATTAAAGGTCTCATAATTAGTGTTTTGGGTTTGGTTTTATGTATGACTTAGACTTTGTTTTAGATCTCAAAGCATTAAAATACTGTATCTTCATTCCTAATGACAGCTCTGAAATATCTATTGCTAGTTATTTCAGTCAGTGTTAGACTTACCCTATCCAACTATCCAGTACCTTGTTGCTAGCATATGGTTTGCTACATGAATTTTCTTCTGGTATTGCTGGAAAGCAAGACAAGATCCTCCTCTGCTTGTGCAAAGAACTTATAAAGCTGAGGAATTACCTATTAGTGTGTCTTAATGTTTGCTGGCTAGTAGAAATGTGGAATCTTTATGTGCTGTCCTATTCCTGGAAGGAGAACAAGGTCCTGTGGCTGTCTGTGAATTTGGGACTCGGAGGTGGCTGCAGTTGAAGATTTGTCTCTGTTTGCTCAGTTTTTCTCTCCCTGCATCCGTACTGTATAGGCAATTAGATTTTTTTTAAAAAATGAAATTACTACTTTCTGGTGTGCAATTGTGTGCTCTTCATGATTGTTCTCTGGTACAAAAGTTTGGCATTTTCATTATTTTCCTTTTCTTAATGAAGATAATAGAGAGACAAGCTTGTACAAAGACTTTAGCATCTGCCCTTGTGAACTTTCAGTGTTCTGTATTTTTGCAGCTAACTATACAGGTGGCTGTTGTACTGAGGCAATTAATTCTAATTCTGCTTGGAAAGATGCAGCTGTTCCCTGGCATGGAGTGCTTTCTGCTCTAGGTGAACTAAACCAATTACAGTTTGATTTCAGTGGAGGGTTAGTTATTTTCTTCTGCTTCCTAAACTGGAAGAACTTAGGTATGGAGTTTCGAAGCTGCTCAACTTCTGGGTTTATTTTGTTTCAGCGAATACCCAGAAGAGCATGAGAGAAGAAATTGAATCGGTTCTGCAGGAGCGGATAATGATTTTGGATGGAGGCATGGGTACCATGATCCAGCAGCACGCCCTCTCAGAAGAGCATTTCCGAGGGCATGAATTTAAAGATCATTCCAAGCCTTTGAAAGGCAACAATGACCTTCTGAGCATAACCCAGCCTGATATCATCTGCGACATTCACAAGGTAGTGTGTTCTCATTCCCCTCCCTTGATGAGGGGTAGAAAGAGAATTCAACCTCTGTGTTTCCCTTCCCTTCACGGGCTCCTGGTTCTCTGGATCCTGCTGAGCATGTGGAGGAGAGAGCTACATAACCACGAGTATATGTGGGGGGAAGTAAATGAGCAGTGTGACTGTTCTGGTAGCATCTGAACAGCATTTGTGTCTTGGTTTCTAATGTCTTGCAGACAATGTTTTAAAATGTTTTTTTGACTTAGGTTTCTCATGCATTTCTGTTAATTGTAGGTTCTGTTTTCTTTCTTTTTTTTCCTTTCTTCCTCCTCAGCTAACATTTACAGTGTATTTAAGTAGGACAAATCTGAATTCTAGGTGTATGTTTCTATATCCATGTATTAAAAAGCTGTTAAATGTGACAACCTGAAACAGGTTTCTCTGTAGAGCTTGAGTGTACCTATTTCCACGTGCTGTCTCCTAGAATACTGAATTATGGGCCATAGAATAAGTGGGTTGACCTTTTAAGAAATTGCAATAACATTTTTTCTATACCATTGTTAAGACTTTGTATCTGTTTTTTTTTTTTTTTTTTTTTTTACTTCTGCTGAACTTTAAGGGTCTTACTGTAGTAGTTAGAACATTCAAATACAGCTGGAGCTTCACATCTGTTTTCATCAGTAACTTACAAGGAAGGTCAATATTTCATTGTTTAGACTCAAAATTAACTTAAAATTGTGAAGTTTAGTATGTATTCTGTATTTTTATATTCACACTCTACCTTTTGGTCTTTGCATTTTAAGAATGCTAAGAATTGAACAGATGCAGCCTACAGAAATTGCCATGTAGAAATATGAATGCCATATAGAAATCTGAGGTGGCAGCATGTGTAGATGGAGTTTAGTCCCTAGCCTGTCAGCTAAGCTGCTGTGGTTGTGTCCTGTAGAAGTTCAGTAGGCTGCTGAGTGAGTTTGTGCTGTTAATTAGGTAAACTGGTTTTAAAGTTGAGTTTATTACAGATGAGCGAGATGGACTATTGTTTGGGAGTGAGTGTTTTGAATCAGACCAGGTAGCCTGCTGTTCTGTCCCTGGCTGTGGCCAGCTCTAGGAGCTTTGGGAAGAGCCTAAGGATAGACCAAGTCTGTGGTGATCCCCATGGCTGCAGCCACTTGTGGGTCATGTGCTTTCGGAGCCATCAGTGATAGCTTGATATTTTACAGCTCCCTGTGTGTATTTTTCTGAGGAATGGACAGAACTCAAAGTGATTAGAATATTTATATCGAGAAACAATAATCCCATCGGAGACCCAAGTGCCAAGTTTTCAATGACAAAACTGATCTTCCTGTTTAAAGCTATTTTTAGCCTAGTTATCTCCTATTACGGTGGCACACAATAAAGTTGCAGAAGTGTTTGCCTGAATTGAGTTTTGAACTATATAAAAGATGGCACAAGACTCTACAGGTTTAACAGATCTTTCTTGTGAAAGTAGTTCTAAATGATGGCTTGAAACTCCCTAACTTAGTTATTTGCATATATATAGGAATCAGAATTTTCTCATATAGGTGCATTCACGTATTCCAAAGGTGTTCAGGAGAAGGAATTGAGAGAAAGAATGTCATATTATGGCAAAACTGATTTTAAAGCAAATTTAATTCTCTCCTGTTGTTATTCAGATCAAGGCTTTGTTTGTCCTAATATCTCTTGAGCGCTTGTGCTTCGTATCGGGAAATCCCTGCGGTGCCTTTCTGATGTTTGCATCAGTACTTTTACTTGCTAATAGTTGCAATGCCTCTAGTTCCTTTAATGTGTAGAGGAAGAACTGCAAGAGTAACTTACTTACCTGGACCGAAACAGGTATTTTTCCAATCAATTCCCATCAAGCTTAGTAGATAAAGGGCAATGATGCTGTCAAAGCATTGGAAGGGCGTTACGGTGCTTTCTTAGCTATTGCTGCCCAACTGGGAGCAATAGTTGGTTCTCCCTGGACTAGCTTAGTCAATTTTGTTCTTTAAAGGAGCACTTTCAAAGCTTGTATGTCAGCTTGAAGGTTTCCTCTTAATAATTGTTATAAAATTTTCTGGAGTCACTGTCAATTACTGTTTTTACATGTTTCTATACTGTTAGTCCATTTACATTTTGATCAGCCACAGGAAACTGTGGTAAAACTCATCTTCTGCTGTGGTGTTACCAAGTTTGGCAGAAAAGAGATGTATAATAAGTTGAATACTGGTGGGTTATTGTCATGTTTCCAGTATGCATTTCAATGTACTTTTGTCTTTGGACAAAAATAGGCTTTTTTTTTTCTTTCTTTCTTTCTTTCTTTCTCAATGGTGCCTGAAATGATTTGATGTTTCCAAAATATTATGAATGGATGATGTTCCTGTTACTTAAGAGTTAATCTAATCAGCAGGAAGAGCTAGGGAAAGAGGAAGACTGTTGATAAAGATCATCAGAATGCAAACTAAGAATCTACAGAATTGAAATACAGAATTGTATTTCAGTTTACATGAATGTTTCGGTTTATTTCACTGGGAATTAAGCAAATAACTGAAGTGGAACTCTTAATTATTTTTGTGAGCCTGGTCCATTAGTTAAAGTTTAAATGTGAGCAGCACAAATAATAATTCTTTTAAGCTTGTTTTCTATCCCTGGATGCTCTTTTGCTGTGCACGTTTTAAATTTTCTTTCCCTCACTTGTTATATAAATGCTGCCTTCTCAGGGATTGCCCATGGCAGACCCTGCTTGCTGAGGGCCATGGGGCTGCTCTGTACTGTACTCGTCTTGGAAAATGTAGGATGTGCTCCCGGCTCTGCAGGCAGCGGTGGAGAGGACTCTGTAAATGTCACCTGTTAGTAGAAAGCGTGACTGGCACTAAACACTGAAAAATGATTGTGTGGACCCTTGTCTTGCCTTGGCACCGTGCTTTCGACCTCAGAGTAAAGGCTTGGGGTCTGATCTGCTTTGAATGAGGAGATAGCTTGTGACTTCTTTCAGTTGAATACAACCAAATAATTGGAGGACTTTCCTTCCAGAACCGAGGTCTGAAAGTGCTGGAGATGGATATCTCTTTTTTTTTCCTTTCATGTCTTACAGGAATACCTGCTGTCAGGTGCTGACATCATCGAAACCAACACATTCAGCAGCACCCGAGTTGCACAAGCTGACTATGGCCTTGAGCATTTGGTAAGAATTCTGAACGATTTGGACGTTATGATGTTTAGTCTCGACAGCCAGAATTAGCCTAGTCCCTGGGTCCCTTAGCACTGCATTGATTAACTGAGCTGTCTCTAGAGCTGTGTGTCCTGGCTCACTGCTGACAGCCAGAGACCATCACAGTGTCTTCGCTGCTTGTTTCCATTATTAGCAATTATGCTCTTTCTGTTTAACAACCTTAGCCTGCCACTTCGTGGTGGAGGAACAGGCAGTAGTGATTTGCCCTAGATTTAGTTTGAGTGTTCACAGAATGTCCTAGTCCTGTGAAACACTTTGCTTCAGTGCTTCCAGTTTGCCAAATGCCACAGTGGAAACTCTGTGTTCCCTGTGGTCTTTTTGCTCAGCTCTATGGCACAGAGAGCTGTTGCAGGCAAGCAGAGCTCTGTGCTTAACCTTGTGTTTATCTTGCCTATTCTGGGGGCTTATGTTGGTTTGAAAGTGCAGATAAGTATGCAAGAAAAGAAATGGAAATGTCACCTGAAATAAAAACCATTTTAAAAATAGATTTTTCACTTAATGTCCTCTTGAGCTTCCATTGACTTCAGTCAAATTTAATTAATACCTTGCAGCTGTAGAGTGAGGTGTGTGAGATGGGGCCTGTCATGTCATGTTCTTGCTCAGATGCATAAAGCTCTCCCCACTGACCTCTTGTAAAGCTGCCTGTGTGTTTCCCTGGCTTAGGGAGCCTTCAGAGTGCACTGCAGGCTACTTAGTAGAAATGCTGCATTTCTCTGAGGAAGAGATATTTTGTACAGAGCTAACAGTTTGTTGATAATTTTCTCTTAATTGTTCTAGGCATATCAGTTAAACAGAGCCTCAGCACAGGTGGCCAGAAAAGCAGCAGATGATGTAGCTGCTCAGACCGGTGAGCAATTTGTCACTTCTTTATGTTTTTAAACATGCAAGTCTTGGAATGTTGTTGCCAGAGGATACCTTAGTGTTTGGCATCCCAGGGATGCAGCAGAGACACGTGTACGTTTGTTGTATGTAGGAACTTCCCTGCAAGGGAGTGATAATGAAGAAGCTCTGAGGATGATGAGCATTTTTGCAAGGTGTATGATATGCTGGTATGTTCTGCAGGATGATTGTCCTGTGCCCAGCTGCTCTAGGCTGCAGGAGATGCTCTTCAAAATGATTTGAAGGTCATCAGACGTACTTTAAAGAAAATAAATTTGACAGTGACTGTTAGAAGTAGCTGAGACTTGCAAGATACGTTTTCCTTCTTCCTAGTGAAGAGTTAGGATAGCTGACTCTGGGTGAGTGTGGAGTACCAGTTACTCCTGGTGTAGGTGTCTTGTTATCAGGAGCTCCATAGTAGCTGGAATTTTCTTAGTACTCCCCCATCACCTGCTCTGCTCTGTCTTTTTGCCTCTGTGGCTTTATTAATTTCTCCTTTCAAAGACAAATAATTTGTCATATTCTAGCATCTAAGTGTATTTGAAGCTAATAGTGCTACTGTGTGTCCAGATACCAACTTATTGATGCGATTCATGATATGCAATAAAAATGCAAGAGTTGAAACATGCTTTATTTATTTATTTTTTTATGAATATACCCCAGAGTATCTAAGTCATGGTATATAATGAAAAATTCCAGAATAGATTGGTGCTATGCATTTTTAGTAATTGAATGAGGCCTCCTATGTAAGAGACAAATAATACTTAAAATTTGACTTAAGGCAACTGCTTGCAGTTGTCTTTTGCTTAAATGTTCTTTTATGTAGCGTGTGTGTGTACAGAACGTCTTGTGGGATAAAGTTAAAGATGGTTCTGATGGTAGTCATCTATACTGTCCACAGCAAAAGTAAATTCTTGTTAAAATATGACAGTTTTTCATTGTTGAGAAATATCTGTGTCTTGAAGGCATTGGATGTTTTTTCTAGTGATGGAATCATTAAGCTTGGAAGGGACCTCTAGAGATCATCTAGTCCAACCCCCACCCTGCTCCAGCAGGGTCACCTAGAGCATGTGGCACAGGTGGCATCCAAGTGGGGTTTGAAGGTCTTCAGAAAAGGAGATTCTACAACCTCTCTTGGCAACCCGTTCTAGTGCTCTGTCACCCTCATTGTTCTATAACTTGGATAAGGATGTTGTTGTTTTTTAAAAATATATAAATAAATAAAAACAGAGATAAGCTATGGTTTTGTTTGTTTGTTTTCTTCTCTCTTTTGCTTTAGGAATTAGGAGATATGTTGCTGGAGCCATGGGTCCAACAAACAGGACGCTCTCTGTGTCTCCCTCTGTGGAAAGGCCAGATTATAGGAACATCAGTAAGTATAACAGTCAAGTCACTTGATCAGGTCATAGACTTAAAGGGACTGCCAGGTAATTTTAGCATAATTTATGTTTTACAGCTTTTGATGAGCTGGTTGAAGCCTATACAGAACAAGCCAAAGGGCTTTTGGATGGAGGAGTAGATATCATGTTAGTAGAAACAGTGTTTGATACGGCCAATGCCAAGGTGAGACTCCTGGGGGAATGGGAAAAAGTGAGTAATAGTAGGTATTTGGTGAAATACTGATAAAGTAGAATGATAAATGAATGATAAAAAAAACTTTTTCCAGGATTTTATCCTTTACGTTTTAATATATTCTGTTAATGTCTTCCTGACTGTCTAAAGGATGCCTGTGTTGCATGCTAGAGAGATGTCTAGGGTGCCCTGATCTTGGTTACTCCTTGATACTTGTTCTCTTCTTGTTGCCAGGATCTATTTGAAAATCTAGGAAATGTTACAGGTGAGAGGAACGACCTTTGGGTTCACTAAGTTCTCACAGACAGTATGAGGTAGCAGGTTGTATGAAAAGCCACAAAAACTTTTAAAAAAAGTAATAGAAAGATGGTGCTTGTATGCAATAAACTAAGCAGAAAAATGATAACTGAATGATAACTGAATAGCCCCCAAATCAGCTGTTAACACTTTGCAATTTATTCTGTAGGCTGCACTTTTTGCTCTCCAGAAGTTGTTTGAGGAAGAGTATGATCCCCGACCAATATTTGTAAGTGTCTATCACTTATTTACTTAATGTTTTACATATACCTAGGCCTGGTTTATGAATTAGATGGTGATAGCAAGTGATAGAGATATTTTGAAATAGAGCTTGAAATGAAGGAAGTAAATGTGCTTTTCTGCCCTATCACCTAACTGTAGAAGGAGAAATTTCTGTGGGAAACACTTCATGTAATCAGCTTGAAATAATTCTGTCCAGTTTGTCAGCTGAAGATCAAGGAACAACTGCATATACATACATACATACATACATACGTATACGTAAATATCAGAGAAAAAACAACTGGTAATGGGACTTTCTCAGGCTTGCTTTCCAAGATGCTGAAAGAACCCGTGCTTCAAAGATGAAATCGTGGGTTCTTTTGTTTGTTCTTTGTTTGTTTGTTTTTCTTGCCAAATGTTCAAGTGACAAATGCATAGGGACAAATACAAAAATAGGAAAGCTTATTGTGAAAGTTGTCTTGGTTGTTTGTGTGTGTGTGTGTGTGTGTGTGTGTGTGTGTGGCTTCTTTTTTTTCTGCATTAAAGGGGAATTGGAATAGCAAAGAGGATTCAAACTGCATCAGAAATCTATGTGATTGCACGGTGACATTCTCTGTCCTGTTCCATTTCTTTCTTGGTAGTTCCTGCCATTTCATTTTCAGCTCCCTCCTGGTAGGAAGCTTTGAATTTTTTTCCATAAAACTTTTACCTGTTACTCGAGTTTGCTTCCTGAGAAGTTAAGGGCGAGTTTGGAATGTGTCTGTCTGTCTATAACTATTACATAGTTGGATTTTTTTTTCCACGTTCCCCACTTAGTGTTTATCAACAGGAAGTTTCATTTTATTTGATTCCTTCATAGCAGTCCTGAGACCTGAAATAACGTAAAGGAGGAGGCAGGGAATATGACAGGAGCTGTATCTGCTGATGGTTGCCCAGATAAAGTGAATAACCACTGTTGATTTCAAGGTTTAGAGGCCTTCTCAGGGGGTACTGCAGCACCAACGTTGCCCTCCTCTTGAATGGTCTGTGGAAATAGTTGTTGAGAAATACCAATTGGTCAAAAGTCTAGAGACTTCCAGGGGAGGCGAGATCTAGTTTTTCTCTTTGGGTTGTATCTCATCACTTTGAGTAGAACACAGATCTGTCTATTTTGACTTCTAATAGTTCAACCTTTCAAACTCATCTTTATTTTTATTATTTAATTCTTCCCTTTTCTCTGTGTCCCTCTTGATATTTAGGTGTCTGGAACTATTGTAGATAAGAGCGGACGCACCCTCTCAGGCCAGACAGGAGAGGCATTCGTCATTAGTGTTTCTCACAGTAAGCCACTTTGGTAAGGAAATGGGTCCTTATCTTATTAAGGTAACTCATAGATTGTCTCAGATTTTTTTTTTTTTTTTTAAATTGGAACTCCTTGCTTAGAGGAGAATAGAAAATATACTGTGATCATACTCAGTCCTGTGTGTTGCTAGTGTGCTTTTCTGTTACTGTTGCTTTGATTTTTTTGGTCCTTGTTCTGTTGTTGTTTGTTTGTGAGAGCTACTGAAATCACAATTATGACACAGTGTTAAAAACAAACCCCTTGAAACTTTGAGCTGACCTCAACTGTCCTACAGGCTCAAACCCTGCAGAGCTGTTTGCTGATGTAGCAGGACCTACAGCCCTTCATTACAGGGAAGCTGTGCCCAGTGCCACTCCAAAAATGGTAGAGGATGGATTGAAGGAACGAGTCATAAGACTTCCTTCTGATGATCTTTCCATTTTTTTCTAAACTCTTACCAAATTAGTTACATTCACTAAGATTTTTTTCAAAATATATTATTTTTGAAATTTCCTCCTGATGCTTTTGTTTGTGTACATTCTTTTCTGTTCAGGGGAACCAAGTAGATTAGAGCTGTGAAAAAGTCAAATATAGCGTATTTTAGTCACAGTAGAGTCTTGTGTGTTAATTTGCATAGTATGATGTTTCTCTAGTCTTCTCTGTCTCTATGCTCTTTGCTGCCTCTTTCTTCCTTCTTCTTCCTTTCCTATTATTTCTTCTTTCAGTTAGATCTTTGCGTGAAAATTATACTGCAAAATAAAAAAAAACCAAACTTGTTAACTTGTTTTGCTTCCTGAGTGGCATGCCAAGCACATTGTGATGAGCCATTGTTTGTTTTTTTTACAATAAAAATCCAGCTAAAATTTGCAATCTGTCATCCTAGCAGTATGGAAGCAGAAGATGTTCTGCAGTCACAGCTTTTCTGACTGCCCTTGAGGCTCCACTCTCCCAGACCAGACGGGGCTCCAGAAGTAACATATGGAGCCTCTTGGAGCGGGATGGTAGTTGACTCCTTCACTCCACCTTGCAGCCTAGTGATCCGTATTGGCATGAGCCCTTTTCTGATAAGCTGCCTCCTTACTCTGCTGTCTCTGAAGAGAAGGGCACCAGAGCAGAAATTAGGATTTATTAACCCATATTTTGTAAAAGCCCTGTATGTGTCTCAGTGCTTAGGACCTGATTCTCTTTTATGTGAAGGCCACTATATAGTAATGTGACAGAAGGGTCTTAATGTAGGAGCAGATTGTGTTTTAATTCTGTTGCTGCTGCCAAATTGGTAGAGAGTGGCTCTAAGCTGGAGAAGAAAGCTGGTTGTTTCCGTTTAGTGATAGTATCAGAGGCATCAACTTACGTCTACTTGCCCATTTCCAGTTGGGTTTCACATCCCCTTTGGGGTAGCACACGATCCTTAAATCCGCTTGGTTGGAGGCCCATTTAGAAAGTGTAAGGTCAGTGTCCTAGTGCTATAGCTGGTGGCTCCAGGATGCTCCCGTGGGGAGCGCTGCGGGATGGGTGACCGGCTGCCTGCGGGGAAGGGGCCCAATTCCCATTGTGCCATCTCCCATCCTGAATGCTTTACTGTGGAAGTGGTAGGAAGACACTCTTGGAGTTCAGGCCGCTGATGTGCTCTTTGTTCTGATCCCAAAGTGCTCTGCACTCACAGCTTTCACGGGAGCTGGTAAGTGGATTCTGTGAAGAAGTGAGTGAGGGAGAGGTGATTTCAGGGTGAGGGTGTGATGGTTATTACACCAGCAGCAGTGTTGTGCCTGCTTCCAGGCTCCTGGCTTTGAGGCCAGCCTGGCGGATTCGCCTTCTCGGGTATTTTCTGTCACGGGCTGGTGTCGCAGCGTGGCGTGGACGCTGCCGCGCTCGCGGGCCCCTCAGCCACCCCAGGCTGGGGCTCCTCTGCCTGACACCGCAGCCGCCTGCGTGGCCCCTCTGCTGAGGTGGGGTGGGGCAGATGGGGCAGTGAGCAGAACCAGAGGCAGGCGGGTCTGAGGGGAGGCAGGGAGTAATGGAGCTGCCTAAATGAAAGGCGGTTGTCTTGAGAAAAAGCGAGGGAAAAAGTGTGAGCTGGAGGCTCGTAAATTGAACATGACTTAACAGGAGTAAATATGTTGCATTCATCTACATTTAATTAGAGTCTTATTAATGGCTCTTAGCATGTTTTGCTTCTAAAATCCTAAAATAGGAGCTCACTGCAATGAATTCCAGATCTTCATTGTTGTACTTATATGTTTCTTGAGTTAGCATATGCTGGAGAGTTCTGTGTGAGTGTTTAAAATCTATGTAAGCACAAAATGGGGAGATGCAAGTAAAAGATTTTTCAAAGAATCTCTTCAACCTCAAACCTCTGGTACTTCTACTGTAACAGTAGAATGACCTGTGCAAAATGCATCAGAAAAATCATGTGAAGGTAGATCAGGCTATTGAAACAACAAGCTGTGGGAAGAAGAGGTGTGTGCGTCATTGGGTTCAGGACACTGACTGTACAGTGTTCAGAGGGTGCCAGGAGCCCCTTGGATCCCAAGGGTTTGTCATTCTGTCCCTGTATTTGCTGCTATTATCTGTGCAATTACCAGTCTGAAGTCCCTGCCTGCTCCTGAGAAACAGGAGCAAAGTTAAAGCTGTTTTGAGTTCCCAGTTGAGTGCTGGGCTTTGTTGCTGCTGGCCTCCAGGTGGGCGTATGTGCACTGTGTTAACTGAGCTGCTCCAGAGCAGGCCTGCCATTCAGTTAGCTGGGAAACATGGATGTTATCCCTCCAGTTTCTGTGGGTTAGCCTCTGTTCTCCCTGACACTGCTCCAGGAAAGGCAAAAGATTTTTTTGCACCTCCCTTTTTCCAGCAGCACTGTGAGCACCTTTTGAGTTTTGCAGAGTTTATGAGATGGCTGCTACAGTGATGGAGAGTGATGAGGAAACATCTGTAGTAAAAGGTCTCAGATGTCCTTTATGAAAGAAAAATTTTACTTTTTAATCTCAATGCAGTCATTTTGAATTCAAGTCACGCTTGCATATCTGTGGTTGATTAAAGGAAAACAGGATCATACCTCTTATCCCAGTAAAACTCTTTAAGAAGCTTATTCATGTGAGAAGATCCCTGGTATAGTGCTGTCTAGGTCCCTAGAATGCAGGATAAGGCACTGAGCAGGTTCAGTGCAAAAGCTAAATGCAGTTATAAGACTTCTGCAGTTATAAGACTTCTCAGGGATGCACTGTTTCTTCGAGCGTTGACAAAATTTATGTGCAAATTTTAAAGAAAAGCGAGTTTGGGGCAATTCTTTGCTCTTTCAGCTGTTTCATACTTTCTGCAGTGCAGAACACTGTTTCATTCTGTCTTCCAAGTTCCACCTGCTCTCTCCTTCACCCAGGACGTGCAGAGGCCTCCTGTTGCTCTAGCTGCTGTCAGGCTGCTCAGACTGTCGCCGCTGCCTCCCTGGGCTCGGCAAGGACATCTGGATGTCCCACTGCCAGCTCAGTCCCTTCCTTGGGGACTCCCCCTCGCCCTTCTCCTCCACCCTGAGAGGCCTCCTGTGTTGCAGAGATGGCGTCTTCCACCATCCACCAGGAGCCCCAGGGTGGCTGAGGTGTAGATCATTGTGGAAGTTAGTAGTTACCAGCACTAGCTTTATTCTCTTTTGTTTATAAAAGGTGTTCTTGTGCTCCAAGTATAAATATGTACTTTTTTTTTTAGTGTTGGCTTAAACTGTGCTTTAGGGGCAGTTGAAATGCGGCCTTTCATTGAAACGATTGGGAAGTGCACAACAGCCTACATCATCTGTTACCCCAATGCAGGTGCGTTGCATGCATGTGCACAGATTTCTGTGCTTGTATAAGAATAAATATATTTAAGCATTCTGTTTCCATTGGAAATAAGAGTTAGCTTAGCTTGAAAAGGTTGTTGATACCATTAAAAACAAATGAAGAACTTCTTAAGCTTCTGAAAATAATTGTTTTTAGTTCTGTGACAATGAATTCAGAACACTGCATAATTAATGACAGTCTGAGTAATGATTGCAAGGGTGATGAGGCATTGTAATTGTCACAGAAGTGTAGATATTGTAGAAATATTTTGTGTGGAATTCGCTTGTGCTTTTGCAACGTTTTAACCAATTTACAAATTTTCAAGGTCTTCCCAATGCTTTTGGTGGTTATGATGAAACTCCAGAAGTGACTGCCAAGCACATAAAGGTGTGTAATATTTCTCGTAAACATGTCAAATTTAACATTGGTAGACATGGACATCCTGGTATTTTATGTGCATTAGTTAGATTGTGTTGCTTTTTCCCTTGGGTAGCTGTTCATGTTATTTTGTCTGCTTGTAGCCACCAGTATTTTTGAGGTGCCAGAGTAAGAGAAACTCTTTAGGTAACTCTGAAAACCCTGGATACTTTGGGCTCCCTTTGCTTACACTGAACAGCTTTGCTGCAGCTGGATCTGCAGGTGTTTTTCGTTTGCACTCCTACATCCTTGCCTGCCTGTTTGGGAATCGTTCAGGAAGCTGAGCGGGTTTTAGGAGCATGGCAGAGATTCAGAGCTGCGTTTGTAGGGCCCCCGGGGAGGCAGCAGCGGAGGTGGCCTCCTGAGCCAACAGGGTAGTTGGACATGCTGCGGGTCAGCACATCCAAGGAAAGCAGCATCTTCTGCCTGGTAGTTGCCTTGTGCACTGCAGTATCAATGGTCTCTGCATTCTTCCAAATTTTCCCTTGGAATTTGAGCATAAAACCAGCCAGTTTCAAATGCACTTTGCTAAAATTGTGTGTCAGAGTTGTCAGCATTAGATGTCTACATCTGCAAACAAATCCAAAGAAAAATAGTGATGGTGTTTCCTCTTTTTTTTTTAATCTTTTATGATCCTCAAAGTTGCTTAATATGTGGAGAATACAGGTGTTAGTTACCTTTACTAACTTGTAACTAAGTTCTATCTTTTCCTTTTACAGAATTTTGCCATGGATGGTTTAGTTAATATAGTTGGAGGTTGCTGTGGGACTACACCAGCACATATCAGGTACTTTATGAAGCACAACTTGAGGTGCCCTGAACACTTGATAAGTTGCAGTTTCCTTGGAGCAATATTCCCCGGCATGTCTTAGAGTTTCCCTAGAAGATGGATTGCTTGGATGGAAATAGCAGCAGTGTGTGCAGCAGAATAATTTGACTTTCGCAGCCCCATGTGTTTTGAGGAATGGGTAAAGGCATGGTCCTGGCAGGGTTATGCCTCTGCTGATTTGTCTTCTAAACTTGTTCCAGAATCATTCCTCCCTCTTTACCATTGCATAGAATAGAATTCCTGTCTTTGCTCCCTTACTTTCCACATTCTTTGTCAGCCCCATAGCTAGTTGGTAATATGTCAGATTTTCTTTGATAAGTAAAATGAAGACTGGGAGAAGGGAGAAAGGAGAGAAAATCTATAATGGCCTTTGGGAGTGCTATAAAGCTGATGTTAGGTTGGCCAGTTGTGAGAAGTTTTCTCCTTTCTTTCTCCCTAAAAGTAGGACAGGAAAAAAGCCTCACTTCTTCACCCGGCTTTGAAAAAGAAGGTGCTTGTATGATTCATTTTTACCCTTATACAACCTGGGAGGAGGTAGTACCCACGTGTGCAGAGGACAGCTTGTGCTGTTCCTGACTGGAGTCAAAAGAAGGGTAATAGCTCATGAACCTCCTGACTTGTTCTGAGGTCTGAGAAATGCATCTGGACACAGAATGATGTTTGTCTCTTGTTTCATTGCAATTGCCTGTTGTTCAGCTCAGTAAATCACGAGTGCTGCTACCAGCATCCATCAGGCTACCTGCGTGTGATCATCCAGTTGTCATAGTTTATAATGCTCTGTATTTGATAAATCTTCGTCTTTGTACACTCCCTGCCAATAGCTACATATTTCTCTGCACAAAAAGTGAAATGTGCCCATTAGCCTTGTCTGTGACAGGGCTGACTGGGGTGACATGGGGTGACATGGGGTGAATGTCAGAAATGTTCTGTTGGTCTTGCTTGGAGTCCTATAATTCTGCTCCAAGCCTCTGTGAGTCTTTTCTTCCCTCAGGAAAATTGCTGAAGCCGTGAAATTGTGCAAACCTCGTGTGCCACCACCCTCCCTCTCTGAAGGATACATGTTGCTGTCAGGTAAAGCAGAGCGTGGCAGAGTGAGCTTTCCAACTCGAGTAACCTTCCGATGTTAATATATTGGCTATTTTCTCCTAATCAGAATGGCTGCGTGTTTCTGGCTCTACATGAACCCAGCCATCTTATGCAGATGTAAATCTTGCTGCTTTGGCCTGTCCCAGGCTGCATTCAAAGGATTAACAGCACAATTTATTGCAGTCTTGTACAATATAATCAGACCACCATATTTTACTCAGTAAATCTCAGGTGCACTGTAATAGTGAATTATCTTTATCCTTACTCTGATAGAGAGATCAGATAATTTAACTACAGCTGATGCAGAGCTGGGAAGGGATCCTTGTTCATCTGCTGAGGCCCCAGGTGGTCTCAGGCCTGGATCCTCTGCGCTGGACCCATGTTATGGTGCATCATCTAGCTCTATAATGTTGTATTAAAGAAAAAAGAGTTTTTGCTCTGTAGATTATTCAGCCAGGCCTTCTTTTAAGGCACTGAGAAATATTTCCAAATAACAGACCCTTCATTTTGGGTTGTTTTTTATACCTCAGTCAAAACAGTTTCACATAGGTGAAATAAATGGTGATTTCCTGCAGGAGCCCTCTCTGTCTCCCTGCAAGGCTTGTTTGCCACTGCTCTGCCTGTTACCCGTGGGTCCTCCTTGGCTGTGACCTGGCTTCCCTGCACTTGGGCACGTGCAAGAGTTGTTGCTTTGTTGGGCAGCCAGGTCAGTGGGCGGCTTCGCCCTGGTGTCAGAGCACTGGGATAACATAGCTGGGAATGGAGGGCGTGCAGGGATGCCCAGAGCATCACAACTTCGTGGCATTTCATATTGGATGAATTAGTTGTTGTTTACTGTGGGTCAGGTAAATTATTGACTATTGAGGATGCCCTTTGGCATACGTGTTGGAAGTGGTTATGTATTTATAATTAACTTCTTTCATTATGTTGCTTTGAGCTAGTTACTCATTAGATCTGTGCACGTCCTCGTATGCTGATAAACCTTGACTCCCAAGGAAAGATAGGCCTGTGTTTCAGAAATTAGAAAGGGATATTTGCCTTTTTTAACAACTATGCACAAAAATATCTCTTTCAGGTCTGGAGCCGTTCAGGATTGGGCCGTACACCAACTTCGTTAATATTGGCGAGCGCTGCAACGTTGCAGGATCACGCAAGTTTGCTAAACTCATCATGGCAGGCAACTATGAAGTATATATTTTTTTAAACAATGATCTTTATAGATAATGATCTGATCTTCCCTGCTGCGTTGCCTTGCATTAGTAGTTGTTTCTTTTGCTGGCACAAAGCACTATTTTGTGACAACTAGGAGAGGGGAAAAATCAAGAACACTTTCTCATATCCCTTTGTGCTTATCAGTGCCTGTAAAACGTACAAAAAGGTTTCTGCAAGGTGGGGTTTCCTTTAGGTGTTTCTTTGTTTTTTGGAAAAATGTTGTAGTTGCACAGAGTGGTGGTACAGCAAATGCCCTGCTCAGTGCTGTGTTCATGGGCAATTTCTGGGGCAGAGGCAGAAGGAAAGGGATTGCACCTGTAGGAGCCGAGGCCGCCGGCTGCTCCCCGCTCGGCGCTTGCCCTGGGTCCCTGTGCGCTTGGATCGTGGGCTGAGCGAGAGCCGCTGTGGAAAGAGAGATTCACAGAGTGCTTGCCAGTTGGAATGGCTGTAGAACCAAAGCAGAAAGGCTGCCGAGCTGGTTTTTGCTGGTGTACGTCTTCCCTGTAACTTTGTTAAAGCGAATGGTGTGGTTGTGTTTCTTGCTGGCTGAGGTTCTGCCCCCGAAACATGCTCTGCTGTTCCAATCCATGCAGTCAAGATTACAACTTCAGCTTGGTTTTACAAGGGCTTTCGAGGTCTTATGATTTGGGAGGCAAGTTAGACCTATTAAATAAAGAGCTTAAATGCAGCTTGTTAGGGCCTGTGAGCAACTGGAAGCCTTTTTGTTTTGTTTTGCTTCTCCCTCTCCTTAATCTGCAGCATGATTAAAGCAGAGAAAGAGCCAACAGACACCAGTGTTGTTATGTGGGAAAGTAAGCTGGAAGGGAAGCTTTAGTATTTCCTTCTTAATAACATGAAATAACTTTCCTTCTTAATAACAGAATAACTTGGTGGTTATCCTGCAGATGGAAAAAAAAACCCAACCAGCCTCCAAAAATAAAGTACTCTGTGTTTAAAAAGAGCATGGCTTGTGACACCAGACCCTTATTATACAAGGGGATATACATCTCTGTGATGTGTGTATATATGCATCACAGAGACAGTTTTCCTGTCCTTGTTACCATGCATGTCCTAGATCTTTTAAATATATGACCCACTTTGGAAATTAATGGCACTGTCAGCATGTGTAGGTCCCTGGTGCCGTGTTTTTGTGAATAAAACAGTCGTGTGTTGTGCCATGCCGATGACTTCCCTGCTGCTGTGTGTTGAGGACTATTTCCTAATTCTCTTACAGATTGCCCTTTAAATTTTTAATAAAGAATACTTTTATCTTGGTAATTTGTTGGGCTGCACACTTCTTAAGACAGTGAAATATTGCTCTGAAAATGACTAGGCCATGTTTTCTGATGACTTGTTCTATGTTTTTTCTTTAGGAAGCTCTTAGTGTAGCCAAAGTGCAAGTTGAGATGGGAGCCCAGGTTCTTGATATCAATATGGATGATGGCATGTTGGATGGCCCTGCAGCTATGACCAGATTTTGTAACTTGATTTCTTCAGAACCTGATATTGCAAAGGTACCAACTGAGTTGCCCTGAAGCACAATATGGAGCATATTGAGCTGGAAGTTGCCTTTCAGAAAATGTTGTTATTGAATTGTTTGTTCACCAGCTGGAGTTGAAAAAGAAAATAGAAGAAAACAGAGGTATCGGAGCAAGTAGTTCTGATAATGCCTTTCTTGGGGCAGCATTAGACAGCAGTGAAGCAAGGAAGATGGTCTGTTTTAATGTCCTCTGTTTTGAGCTAAACGTAGGTCAGTCTTTTTTGTTGTTTAAAACCGAGTGAAGGCTCCTGCTGTGACAGTTTTGCATTGCAGTCTGTGTGCAGGCAGTGCATTGCTGGGCTGTTCCTCACAAAACCTTAACCATGCGAGGGATATGTGATCTAGAAGGTGCTCCTGCTAAGTACTGTATCTAGAAATGATCGTCTCGTTCTTAAACACGAGACCGTACAGAGAGGAGAAGTGATGGGATAGTCGTAGAAGCACCTGAGTTAAAGTTGCTCCGAGTTTGCATTAAAGCAAGTGACTCAACAAGAGCCATTTAGAAACTCATTCATAAAAGCTAATGAATATTGTGCTTGCCAAATTGGCCAACAGCTCGGGGCCCATTTAACTTGTAACCTGTGTGTGTCACCTCGGTTCTTTGCAGGTGCCACTGTGCATTGACTCCTCAAACTTCTCGGTGATTGAAGCAGGTCTGAAATGCTGCCAGGGGAAATGCATTGTGAACAGCATCAGTCTGAAGGAAGGTGAGAAAGACTTTCTGGAGAAAGCCAGGAAGATTAAGTTGTATGGAGCAGCGGTGGTTGTCATGGCTTTTGACGAAGTGGGTCAGGTGAGTGCTGCTGTGTTCAAGGAGAGATTTTTCACTGGCCTGGGGGACTTAAAGGGGCCACGGCTCTTAGCAGTATTTTTGGTCCTGATTTATAAAGATTTCTTATGTTGTTCCCTCATTCAAGGAATCCCAAGTTTTGCTCCAAATTTACTGCTCTTAGCACAAGCCTGGATTTTTTTTTTGCTTACTCTGCTATGCTGAGCTCTTCATTTCTGCACAAAAGATTTTAATTTGGAAATTGCATTTTATATTAGAGAGGGATCCTTATGAATTCATTTTTAGTCTTTTTTTAATATTAATCTCTGTATAGGATCATGAATTGTTGGAAAACAATCTTTTGTTTGTTTGTTTTATTTTAATGAGTAGAGTCCAGATTTTATGTAACATAATTTTCTAATATGTTCAGATTGGGAATTCTCAATCCTGTTGTCACTTGAGCTGTAAATGATTGCTGGAGACTCTGCTTTTCATGTTGTCTTAGTTTGATGGGAAAACTCTTTTTCGCCCGCAGGCAACAGAAACAGAATCCAAGATTGCAATCTGTACCAGAGCTTATCACCTCCTTGTGGAAAAACTGTGCTTCAATCCAAATGATATAATATTTGACCCTAATATTTTGACCATAGGTACTGGAATGGAAGAACATAACCTGTATGCCATGAATTTTATCAATGCTACTAAAACCATAAAAGTGAGTTATGAGCTTATTTTGACTTAGAGTATTTTACTGGGTTTACTTTAGGAAAAGAGCCCCACTGCTACAAAATACTGAGCGTTTTAATTTAATTGTAGGGCTCTTCCTGTGAAGTGCAGCTGTTCCCCTAAATTGTTTTATTTTCAATGAAAGACCTTTAAATAGTTCTATAAATATATTTCAATCCATTAAGTCTACTGTAAAAATACTATGCTAATTAAATAAGGTAACAATTACATTAGGTGTTCTAGCCAAAAGGACCTCTCTGAAGGTATGTGGAAGCCGTTCCTTGTGATTAATATGGGCTCAATTGCTCTGGTTGGGCCTCGTGCAGTAGCCTGCCTTTTTGTTTTGCCAAAATGTGTGCGTCAGGAGATGCAGAAATGAAGGTTAGTGCCTGAACACAGCCACGGGGGCTGTGCTGAGGTGTCTCAAGAGGCAGGTACCAGGGTCTGGAGGTGCTGCTCCACAAGCACCCTGGGGCTTGGTTACCTCGCAGGGCGTTTTGTCAGCACGTGTCCCTCTGGAAGGAGGCTGCTGCCTCCAGGTTAGCTGCTCAGGTAACTTAGGTTCTCAAGTTTGAGTTCAGCCTTATCCCCAGCTCAAGTTCAGGAAGAGCTAACTCATTCCTGAGGTGTGCTGCTGGGCACGGGGGCCGAGGGATAGGAAGAGATGTAGTAGGTCTGCTGGGGAAGCATCTGGAAGGCTGCTGGGCTTTTAGAAGAGCACCAGAGCCTGCAGAAAAAGAGGACATTAGCAATGCACCACAGCTCAGTGACCACCTATTTCATGGACTATTTGCTTTACTTAGATTTCTTTTTGTGCAACAGCTTATCTAAAAATTTGCATGCAATTCCATTAGGAGACCCTGCCAGGAGCCAGGATAAGTGGAGGCCTTTCCAATCTGTCCTTCTCCTTTCGAGGAATGGATGCTATTCGAGAAGCAATGCATGGGGTGTTCCTTTACCATGCAATTAAGGTAGGGTGCAGTTTTTTGACCAGGGCTATGTCTGGGAGCCCTGGTGAAGGGATTCTGTGTGACTTTTCCATTTCCATTGCAATTTTCTTTTTTTTTTCCTTTTCTTTTTTCTCTCAGTGTGGCATGGACATGGGGATTGTGAATGCTGGGAATCTGCCAGTGTATGATGATATCCACAAGGAATTGCTGCTGCTGTGTGAGAATCTGATCTGGAACAAAGATCCTGATGCAACAGAGAAACTTTTACATTATGCTCAGGTACCTTCCCATGTTAAGCTTTGAGCAGTGGTTAGCTTAGCTGCTGAATTCATCACGTTCCTGCTGCTGGCAGGAGAAACATCCTGTAAGGTGTGTGTCAGTTGAACAGCGAGTGTTAGAAGTTGCTGCTGATACTGTGTGCAGTTCAGTTGCTGAAAAAGAACAGAACGTGGCCTTTATAACAGATTGTTCCTGTTCAGTTTCACAGGTGCCCTGAAAGGACCTGCTCTGGTGTTTCTCAGGCGCTTCAGCACATCAAACTGCAAACATATTCTTACAAAATTAAGATAGGAAAGGCTAACCCACAGCCAAGTGAGACCTGTTGCTGGAGCACAATTGTCAGGTGCCCTGAGGGAGGCAAAGACGTTAGACTCTTGGGTGGTGCAGATTTCTCTCAGCACTGGATGAGAGGTTGGCCCCTGTTCCTGGCTGGGCCATAGTCCTCCAGCTCAGGATGTCACTCTGGTCAAAATGGGGATCATCTCATTAGTGTTTATGAGATGCTGTCATGATGGTAGTAATAAAAGATGCAGATTACACTCATGGTGATTTCCAGATGATGAACCAAGAGGCTGATGAAATCCTGTGCTGAGCAGAGCTAGCAGGTGGAACCTGTCCGGGTGAGTGAGGTGGCTGCTGGTGAAGGAGACGAGCGCACCCGAAGGCTGCTCGGCCCTGGTGCAGCTCCTCACTGCACTGCTTCCTTTGGTCTGTACCTTGCTCCACAGTTACACGTGCTTTTCAGAAACAATGGCAACATGATTAAAAACCATACAGGAAGACTGTGCCTAACCTTTAGGCCTAGGCTATTTTGTAACTTGCTGCTCATGTCCAAGCAATTTGCTTGTAAATGTAGACTTGCTTCACTGTGTAAGAAGGTTCCACTGTTGGATTGTTAGTGTTGCATGAAGAAGAAGAAATACATGTGTACACACGTATGGAAAAGTAAAGCGTGGTGGAAAGATGAAGGCCTGGAAGGACAGATCTACAAAGCCATTCTTAGAGCCTACTCAGACCACTGCCTAATGGATTTTTTTTCAGAAATATTTACATGTGTTTGGGATTTTAAATACCCTCTGTATGAACCCCTAAGGGCAACACAAGAGGCGTGTGTTCAAGAGCTTAAAATGGAATGTTTCTGTTAAGGAAGTCTTAATTTGAAGATACTTTTGAGAGGGTTAATCACGTAGTTAAGTATATCTTAGTCTAGTTTGGAAAAGGATTGTTTGGGTATTGCTTCCGTGGAATGTGGAGCCAATCTAAATGGAGCGTGAGAAGTAAAACTGTGAGCAGGCTCCTCCTTTGAGGTCTATGAGTGTGGGAGACTCTTGCTGATATTTCAAATATTGAAAGCTCTGTTCTTGCTTGTGGCAGTTATTCTATGGCACAAGTAAAACAGTGCCCAGTTACAAAAAAAACACCCCAAAAAACTCTTTATTTGCATCTAAGAATAACCCCTATATAATATAAAGCTTTGAGGTTTGGAGCATTTTTCAAAATACTTTTCCTGATTCTTCTCTTGATTTAGTGTACTTGAATAGTTCTAAATTCTTCTCTGTAAAAGCTTTTTATTTATTGTGTGTGAGTTCTTTTTCCTTTTTTAAATGAACACAAACATTTATTTACCAGTCAGTAAGTGCATATGTTCTTTTTATTTCTGATTACTGCAGTTTGTTCTTGCACATAGAGCATAGAATGTGCAGTCCCATTTCAAGCACTGCACCTCTCATAGAGCTCCAGTGAAGTGTCCTCCTAATTCCTTCAGGTAACAGTGCTTGCCAGTTCCTTGCATATGAGACCTTGGGGAAAGCAAGGCAGTTGCTCCTGTAGGAGTTCTGTTTGCGTTTGAAGTTTGAGATGAAAAAAACGTTTTCCATCATGTGCCAAGTTGCGGACGTTCTCAAACTGTGTCCCTCTTACAGCAATGGGAGTCGTGCTGCTGAAGCTGTTTTTTGTCATCTCTAGCATGCAGTGCAATAATCCTGTTTTTTCAAAATCTGCATGTAGTGTTTGCTGCTGTGGTCCCTGCATGCCCACCCTACAGCTTCATGGGTTGGTTAAAGGAGAGTTATCTTAGATTAGGATGATCTCCTCACTAAAATGGGTGGCCAGAGGTTGAGGAGCCCTTGGCACTTTTGAGAGGATCATAGAAGGGTCACTGCAAGCAGGGCCATCCACAGGTTGTGCAGAGCTGTGCACAGTTGTGCTTTAATTGTCTCAAAGGACAGAGACTCCACCACCTTTTCCTCCTTTCATTCTCTCTTCACAATGAGATCGGTGAGGGCTTTGATAAGAAGCGATGAAGGGAGCTAACACTTGTATCAACTCAACCGAGAACTGGTTGTTCTTGAGGATGAGATCTTTTGGATGAGGTTCTCATGACTCTTTTCTCTGGCTCTGTCTTTAAAGAGTTGCTAACAAGGGCTCAGAAATACAGGAGGGTACACAGGGAAAGAAAAGCCTCAGATTACAAAGAATACATGAGGGAGAAAAGGGAGTAATTTGCCTGAAGTGTGGTAGCTGAAATAAAGTACAACGTGCACCTCTGTGAACTTGCATCATGGGTGTTGAAGAGCTTCCTTGTGCCAAGAAGCTTGTTTGGCCTTTGCATTCACAGAGAAGTGGAGGAGAAAGGGGATGTGAGGCAGAG
>JAUBOD010000433.1:425538-438579 GCA_032353885.1 Nothura maculosa | reverse complement strand
CTGACCGTGTGGAAGCCCCGGGACAGTTTTAGCTGCGGAGTGTCCGGCGGTGCCACCGGCACCGTGTTGTGTTGGAGAGTGAGTGGCTGTGGCTGTGCAGCCCTGTCCAGGCTCTTTAAAAGGAGCTGCATGGATCTGTGCCCAGAGCTTGAGGCCAGAACTTGAGGAGCTTCTTGCTTGGGGCTACTGGAATTGGTTTGCTTTAAACAGAGTTTATGTAAAATAGCATGTGCCTTGGCACATACTGCTCGATGCCCAACATAGATTTTCCTTCTTATTTGCAGATCCAGTCAATTTCCTTCCTTTGGATATCAGTGGCTAGTTAAATCATGAGTAGCTATTGGATATGATACGTATATATAGTGATTATTATTCTTCCCAAAATCCTGGATTACTTTTTTTCCTAGTTTTCTCTTACAGTACAGCACTATATTTTCAGCTGGAGGAAATGAGATTTATGTCCAGAAGTGCTGTCCTAATAAACATCCATTTTGTGTTCTCGGTTACCTGATTTTCTGAAAAGATGAGCCCTGGGGAGATGTGTTCCCCAGCAGAATAGGTGGGGATGTAAAGTGTCAAAAATGGTGTTAGAATCATGGGATGTGTCACTGTCCCTCTTGGGAGTATAGAAAGAAGGCAATGCAAGTGCATGAAGGAGAGATACTGGATAAAATCCAGAGTGAATCACTTGCTTTAATGAAAGGCTGAATCCACCAGCAATGTCATCTGCAAAAGAGGCAAGTTCGTGGATAGAAGTTGGATTTGCATTTTTGCATAGACTGCGCTCAGGCTTTCCCTGTGTATAAATGCTGTAACAAGTAGCCTGTTAATCCCTTTTGAGCCTGCACAAACTCAGACATGTCACTGCAGTAGCCTGGAGCTGCTTCAAATGACTACACTGATTATGCTGCTAATAGCAGTTATGAAGGCCCATGGCCTAGTGGAGAACTGCTGTGATGGGGAGCTGCTGTCCTGCTGCTTGCAGCCCCATTTGCAGGGTTGGAGACTGGCTAACTTGGGAACAGCCGGTGACAGCAGAGCTTCCCTTCCTCAGGGAGCTTCTTTTTCCAGCCTGTTTGCTCGGGCGGGATTGTCTGAAGTTACTTAATCAGTACACGGAAATTTTCTGAAGTTTTCCTTGCTAATGATGTTGCATTTTGAAAAAAATAAAAAAAATAATAAAAAAAAAGTGTTGCATTGGAAGATTGCCATGAATACTCAAATGGCTGTGTGATTATGAACATTCACACCCTCCAGTTCTAAATATTTAATCCATGTAAACTATTTATCAGAGAGGTTTGAAGCAGGAGTACTTTAGAGGTTGGAGCGGCGCACTGCACAAAAGCCATCTGTTTGAAACTTCTTATTCATAAATGTTGTTAAACCTAGATATTTGAATAATATGCAAGACGATTTCTATTTATTGAGTGCAGGTTCTTATGACTAGAATCTTTTATGATGCTTTTCCATACTGTTTTCATCATACACACTATGTTTTACAGTCACAGGTGTTAAGATGGCTGCCTCAGTTGTGCATCAGGCTTCCCTCATTGAAGAACTTGTGCAAACATTTTAAGGCATCCGAGCAACTTAACCCCACTGTCATTTGCTCCCCTTCCAGGATCCTTACCATGGCACCATAGTGCTGGCCACTGTCAAAGGCGATGTGCATGACATTGGCAAGAACATCGTGGGAGTGGTTCTGGGCTGTAACAATTTCAGGTAAAGAGGTTGTGTTGCTGGTTATGGGTGTAATGTGCCAGAACAGCCCGTGTGGGAGGCTGCCTGACCCCCAGGTGAGCCCGGCCGCAGCTGTGCTGCTCCCAGCAGGTTAGAGGTGGATCCGTCGTGCTTAGCAGCCTCCTCTGTGCCCATAGTTGTGACTGGGGACAGAAGTCCTACCAGCCATTACTAGTTCGGAGGCAAGAAGGAATATGGCTTTCTTGAACAACCTTTTTGCGAGTAAGTTGGTATCCTGGATGAATCAAGTTTAACATTAACGGAAACATAACTGAAAAACTGATGAGATCATCATTTTTGTACTTAAGAAACCAAGACAATTGAATGGGCAAGACTGCCTGCACCTCATGTTGTGTCTTGGAAGAAAGGAGGTGGTGTAAAACTTTAGTATGCTGAAATTCTTTCCAGAAATTATTATTCTAGAAATTATTTCCTAAAATCAAGATTTATTTTGTTTTTCCTAGCTTCTGTATTAGGTCAGTCATTTACATTAAGTGTAATGTTTGCCCTTTAGCAACAATATTTAACTACTTTTTTAAAAATACTGTCATCTCACTTCTTTTCACAGAGTTATTGATTTAGGAGTCATGACTCCATGTGATAAGATATTGAAAGCTGCTGTTGAAAACAAAGCAGGTAGAGACAGATTTCATTAGTATTCCTAAATTGCTTTGTTTATTTCTTTTTGCTACTCACTGCATTCCAGTGCTTTCAGTTATTTGGTCAGATACCTTCAAATGTTGTAGAGCAATGAAGGTGATTAAGGGACAGAAAGATCTGTCTTATGAGGAAAGTTTAAGCAAGCTGGGCCTGTTTAGCCCGGAGAAGACTGAGAGAGGATCTGATCAACATGTACAAATGCCAGAGAGGAGAATATAGGGGGAAGATGAGGCCACACTCTTCTCAGTGATGGCCAGTGACAGGAGAAGGGATAATGGGTACAAGTTGAAACCCAGTAACTTCTCTGTGTGAAGTAGTTCTTCCCTGTGAGGGTGACAGAGCCCTGGCACAGGCTGCCCAGGGAAGTTGTGGAGTCTCCTTCTCTGGAGATCTTCCATACTCACCTTGATGCTACCCTGTGCCCGGTGCTCTGGGTGTCCCTGCTAGAGCATGGAGGCTGGGCTAGATGATCTCTGGAGGTCCCTTCCAACCTCAGCCCTTCTGTGGTTCTGTGAAATAAATCAGAACTTCTACGTTATCAGCAGTAATTGACACTTACTTGAAACTTATCCAAGGAACTGAAAACAGTCATTACAAGGATAAGTCTGAGAGAGATGTTTTTGTTATTTGTTTCACAGATGAATGAGTGGAGGCTTGGAAAGGTTAAGTAGTTTTATATTGAGTCTTAAATCCATAAAATAACTTGACATTCAGCCTTCCAAACCAGTGAGTGTGAAAACTAGGATGAATTCTTCTAAGAAATAATAAACCTTCTGACCCAAGCTACAGTTGCTTTCAAACTGTCTGTTGAATCTTGAAGGAAGTTAATTGTGTGGAATGTAGGTGGTGAAGTCTGAAAGTGTTTGCTGACCGTTTCTAAGAGCGTAGCCTATAACTATTTTGTCTTGCTTCATATCTCGATGAAGTTCTTGGCACGCCAGCTAGCAACGAACCTCAGTGAGGTGTGATACTTGGTAATCAGTAGTAGTGCTGTGTACTTCATTATTGGAAAGCTTTGACTTTTTAATTAGGTCAGACCTAGCTTCCTGATTAGCAGTTACCATGCTTGTGTCTCACTATGTGTGAAGATAGAAATGAAACATTTTCTATAATACTTCTGTCTTCATGAGTATATTTGCTAAATGTTTTCTCTATGTGTTTATACATTTGAAATAGATATAATTGGCCTGTCTGGTCTCATCACCCCTTCTTTGGATGAAATGATCTTTGTCGCCAAGGAAATGGAGAGATTAGCAATAAAGATTCCACTGCTGATTGGAGGAGCAACTACTTCTAAGTAAGAGGTCTGGGTTGGGAAGGCTGAAAAATGTGTATAAAAATCATGGTAGCTGGGGAAACAGGAACTTTGTAGCCATTTCTTTCCCACTGACTCTCATTTTCCCCCCAAACAGTTATGTCATGCATTTAGGTAAGACTGATGAAGCTATTATATTAGGTACTAGATTATGGAGAGAAGATTGTAATTGGGACACAGCTAATGGTGGACACCTCAAACGCTTCCTTTGTGCAGGAGACTTTTGTGCTGGCTGTCATGGACACGCACCTAAAAATAGAGGCCAAGGGATCCAACAGCCTGGTTCTGAATCAGCGGTCAGTAGGCATGTTCTTTAGCCTGGGAATGGTGCTGTTGACCCTGGGCGATTAACTCCCTTGAGGAAAGCTAGAGTGTAATGCAGCCCTTGACCTTGCTGAGCCCCCATGCTGCTCAAGCTGGCTGGCAGAGCATGTGTTCTCCTTGCAGGCCTTGAGGTTGTTATATTTTTGCACTTGGCAGAGTGAACTCTTCTGTTGAGATCCAACTCTCCCAAATACATTCAAATGAAATAATAAAACTGGATGGATATCCTGAAGATCAATGTTGACAGCTGCCTGACACCTAGCCTTAGTCTTACCACAAGCATGTGTTAGGCATGTGTAGAGGCCTTGGGTTAGACTTTACCAACTGGTTTTGATCTAGTATCTTTGAGTAGGTGACAGCTCAGGGGATTGCAGAAGTCATTTCTAAAAGCTGTGAGTGGTGTTTGTTTCTTTACCAGAGCAGTGCATGTTCTAATCAGAACCATTAGGTCCATGAATTCTCTAGGTTTGGCCTTAGCAAGACATTAAAGCTAGCATTTGAAGTTATCGTAACTTTCCAGATGGTGAACAGTAGGATTATTACCTGTCTCTGTGGCTTCTGCAGCAATAATGTAAGGCTAGCTGTTTCCTTTTGCTCCTTTTTCATGGGAGCCTCTTTTCGTCTGGCTTTAATACTTTGAGAACAAACATGGAATTTTTGTCTGCAAAAAAATCTTTATTCTAAGTGGATGTCTTAGGTGTCTTCATATCTTTCTGTGCATTGGACCTTGTGCCCTAATAACCAGTGTCACATAGTTTTGCAGACTTATTGGAGATTAGTGTAATCAACAGCAAGACAGGGTAGGTTCTGTCTCTGACATTCTCACTGAAATTTTCTGAAATTCAAAGTAAGCTTTTTGCTGACTCTCACTCAACTGATAAGACAGGGAGGGTAAGTTGGCACCTTGCTTATAAATGTTTTGATCAGGATTATCAGGATTTATCTGACTGTACAGGGAAAGATTTTGTGATTTTTGTCTCTTTTTAATTTCAGTTATGAAAATAATCTTTCCCTTTCATTTAAGAACACACACCGCTGTTAAAATTGCCCCGCGGTATAGCGCACCTGTCATTCATGTCCTGGATGCATCCAAGAGTGTTGTGGTGGTAAGTTCTAAATTACAGCTTCTCATCCCTGCAAAAAAATGTGTGTGAGTGTTTTTTTGTTTGTTTTCTTTTTCCTTCTCTGTTGTGCCCCTCATCCTTTCCTCTAAGACTTAATATTACAGCAAAAAAAGAAGATATACTGCAGAGACCAGGGTTTCCAAACTGCTGTTGCTTGAGCTTGTTTGTTTTGCTGTTGCTTGATTATTTCATCAGACTCATTTTAACTGTTATCATTGAGAACCTTTACTTAATGTCCATTTCTGCAGTGACAGTGACATGATTCATTTTGAGGCCTTTATTGTAAATTTCAGACATTTCATAGTGAGCAGTGATGTAGTTTGACACTTCCTGCTACTTATTCTCTAATCTTTCTGTTTCTTAAGTTAGAGATATGTCAATAAACTGTTAATGCTGGGAAATGGCTGACTGGATGTGTAGTCTTAACTTGCACATGCTGACTGGAAAGGACTCAGCCAAGCTGTGGTGGTGTTTCTGAGAGTATTCAAGCTCTGATGTCCTGAGATATCTTCCTCTCAGCTTCCCAAAGCCAGATTGGTCTCTCTTAATACTGCCTGTTTAATAGGACATTACTTACAGTAATAGTTGTCATCTTAAATGTGCTGAGTTTAGCAATGTCAAGTTCAACTAGATAAGTTTCATGAAATCTAGACTTAGAAAGACTGATGGTTTAATCTGAAGTTCATGTTCCGTCCTTACTATTCCATGTTGTGGTATCTATTGAAGGCTTTCTTTTTGCTTTTTTCAGTGCTCCCAGCTTCTAGATGAAAATTTAAAGGATGACTTCTTTGAAGAAATATTAGAGGAATATGAAGAGATTAGGCAAGAACACTATGAGTCTCTCAAGGTATGAGTTTGATTTAGCCTCTTGTCGGAGTGGTTGCTACATCATTATTAACTCTCAATTTGAGTTTCTGTTAATGACTTTCAGGTCTGTTTATGCTGATTGAAAATGAACAGTAGAATTGAAGGAAAACCTGTGAATATGAAATCAAAACTTTCTAACCTATAAGGAAAATTCTGCATGACCATTATAATGATCTTGGGAAAGTCTTGATTACCTTCGGTGGGCAACCAGTGGTATTCAGGACACAATCATGGAGCTAGCAGTCATGCCAACCTACGAGAGACCTGTGCTGTCCTAGAACAGTAGCTGGAAGCAGGGATGTGCATGGGGAGCTATAATGGCAGTAGTATATGGTAGCTGAGCCATCCTCTAGTGGATATTTTATACCACCATGTTCTCATGATGTTTTCATGTTGCCTAGGTTAGAGTCCTCAGCAATTTTGAAACAACTGAGGTTTTAATTTTAGGTGAATTAAGAGGAAGCAATGAAATAGAGAGATAAGCTGTTGTGCAGACCAACAGTGAGAAACAAATAACAAATAACTTGGGCCTCCTCTGTAATGAAACCCAGAGGCACCTGAAAGTCATCTAGCTTTTACATGTACTTTAGATAAAGAAAGATAGATCAGGAGACCTCTTGTTGTGAACACTTTATACTTCTGAGCTTAAAACTGTCTTTGGGCAGAGGACTCAAAGCATTAGCAGAGCTTGCAATGCAGTTCAGAGGAACTAGAGATCTTACAGGCAAGTTCCATTGAATGTTTGCAGGGAAAGATACTGGTAAGGTATAGATTGCAGTGATGTCATCTTACCTGTGTGAACTGGGAGTTGGAGGAACTGGGGCGTTTCTCAAACACTGCTTTGAGTAAAACTACAACAGCCTTCGTGGCTACCGTTTATCCAAAAGAGGCTGTGTAACTGTGCCCTTTTTGTCCCTACAGGAAAGAAGATATTTGTCTCTGGAGCAAGCTAGGAGAAAAGGTTTCCACAATGACTGGCTTTCAGGCCATAAACCAGGTGATCTTTTATCTTTTTGGTTTTTTTTTTGTTGTTTTGTTTGTTTGTTTTTGTTCTTGTTTTTAATTGAAAGAGATTTCTCAGGAAATGTATTTATCAGGAAGTATATTTCCTGATAAAAGTTGTGCTGTTACCTTCTGTTAAATATTTTGGCCAATGAAATAAGTTCAGAAATCTAACAGCTAGTTATCTATATGGATGAGTGAAAGACCTTAGTTTTCATATTTTGATTATTTTTATGCTTAGCAATGTATTGTGTTACAATTTTAGAGTGTGTTATCACATGGAAAGAATAGGGCAGTGAGATTCTAAGGCACTGCTTTGCAAGAGGTCATTTGTTGTGGTGGAAGTTGGTGAGCATTGGTTATACTGCGAGTGTAAGAATAATATGCAATTATTTCCTTCATGTCAGATTGTACTTCTGATTTCTACAGTTAAGCCAAAATTCATTGGCACAAAAGTCTTTGAAGATTATGACCTGAAGAGATTGACAGAGTACATTGACTGGAAGCCTTTCTTTGATGTCTGGCAACTTAGGGGAAAGTATCCCAACCGAGGTTTCCCCCAAATCTTTAATGATAAAACTGTAGGTAAGTATTGAAACTGGTTTTACCTTATATAAATAATTGTAAGTGCATTAAAAATTCAGAATGTTTTAAAATATATAGGGATAGTAGAAAATACATGAGTTATTTAAGTTTCACAAAGATCTTTATCTTCTATGTAAAGTAAACTGACTGAAGGAGCTGTTGGGATGTGAGACTGAAAAACAATGGAAAAATGTTTAATTATTGTGTTTCGACCTAGCCTAGATCTCAAAACAGAGGAATCCATTTTAATGACAGAAAATGGCAACAGGACACTGAGAAGGTCTGCGCCCCTGTTGTGAACAAGGGGGACAAGAGGGCTCTGTTTCCTTTTGAAACTACTCAGTACACCCTGGAATACCAGATCAAACTGGAAGCGTAGCACTCAAGTTAACATTGGGATTTGCTGTGCTATGGAAGGGGATGCACATGGACATTTTTCCTTATCGTTCATCTTGTTCTGCACCTTCTGCCTCTACCACACTAGTTCTGCTGAAACATTTATTTCAGACAATCTGTTCTCATAGCCGTATAGATATAGTCACAGTTAGGTCTTCTCTATTTGCTGTAGCCACTGGATTGTTTTAATGATCTGAGTTATGTGGAAAATGAAGCCATCTTTTAAACGAATCCAGCTCTTCGAAATGGCTATGAAAATAGGTGTTTTCTAATTTTTTGTCATTTTTGTTTTTCTGATAGGTGAAGAAGCAAAGAGAGTTTATAATGATGCTCAAAATCTGCTGAAAACATTGATTAATCAAAAGAAATTACAAGCCCGAGGTGTGATTGGATTCTGGCCAGCTCAGAGTGTTCAAGATGATATCCATTTGTATGCTGTAGAAGATGCAGTGGGATCTGTGGAACCAATAGCAAAATTTTATGGCCTGAGGCAACAGGTATAATGAAAGAATATTCGTTAAAGTTTAAATAAAATAAAATGGAACAAAAAGGTCCTGTTATAATCTATGCAGAAACTGCTTGCTGTTATCTGAATTCATTATCTTTTTCCATTTTTTTATTTTAGTAATAACAGGATCATGTTAGCAATGACCCAAGCCTAATAGAAAGCTTGATAGAGTTGACATCCTCAAATATGACCTGTTTTCTGTCTTCGTTTTTAATATTTGAGCTGTCCTAAAGCACTCTGCTCTGTAAATCCATTACATAGGTCTTATGTGCTAAATTAGAACCTAATGAACCTAAATTCTCTGATAATATCCTTGGATTCTGCCTTAAATGAGAATTCTTCTGGAATGTGTTAAAGCTTAAAAACATACTTACAATGTGTGGAAAATAAAGCTCAGTGAAGGTAAGAGTTCCTGTTATCTGTAATGTTAGGTAAATATAAGAAGGAGCAGTTTATAGTTATTTTGTTGGGTGGTGCTTGCAATTGAGGGAATCACCATTGTAAGTATTGACATTTCAGTTGTACTGCCTTAGGTTGGCACGTACTTCAATAGGTTGAGCAATGCTTGCAAGATATGTTACCCCTGTCCTTCTCCCCACTAATTCTCCTTCATAATTTGTATATTCCAATTCATCAAACGTAGTGGAAACGAATTTAAAATACCTCAGTTTTGTAGTGCAGTGTTGTGTGAGCACAGCCCTGTGCCAATATTGCAGAACTGTGATAAGAAATACGTGGCTTCAGGATTATCTATTCCACTTCCTTGCATGGATGCAGCTTGAGTGTCCCTTGACATGGCAGATGTTTATATAAGCTGTTCTCACAAATATCCAGGGAGAGCTGTCTTAAAACTCCTCCCGGTAGCTTGTTCTGAGGTTTTACAACCTAGTTAGAAGTTTTGATAACTCATCTAAATAATTTTTACTACAGTTTCTTCTTTTGGCCTTTTCCCATGCTCTCTCACAGGCAATATCTATTTAGACATTCCTTTTCAGTGTTTTTTACATACTGGAATGCTATTATTTTCTTTACTCCATAGTCTTTTCATGTCATATGTTCCCCGTTCCTTCAGGTTTTCTCAAAGGTGAAGGTCATGAAACTCCTAATGCTTTTGTGGGTACCATTCCTGTGGACTCAGATCTGCATCTCTCTCAGGCCTGTGCACACAGTAATTCAGCTGAGGCTTCACCAGAGCAAAGCAGAAAATAGTTGTCTCTTTCTACCTGCATAAGAGATTTCTTTCACTACAGAGTTCTCTCCGTGGCACTGACACTAGTAATGAGTTGATGTAAATCTAATATTTGTAGATGCATTTAGTATTTTGGAACTGTGGTCATTAAAAGGAAACCTCAAAATTAATTTGAGATTATCTACATGGAAAAGGTTTTGTATTTCTTCACTTTTATGGTATGTTCTACAGCATTTTTGGTTATGGAATAAGGCAAGCACTTGATTGTTTTCTTTCACTTTGCCCTTCCTTCTTTGCTGTTGTTTTTAATAGCAATTGGGAACTGGATAGAAAGTGTTTAATGCCAAAATGTTGTGCAGTGCAGCAAACCTTTCCTTTGACATTTTGCTCATCAGTGATTCAGTCGGCCTCGCAGGAGGAGAGATGTTGTCCTCTCAAGCACAGCCAGGGTGTCACACCACAGACACCAGAGTAGATATTCATTAGAAACGAGTCATGTTCCTCTCTTAAAACTCTGTTATTTAGGTCAATAGTGATTAATTACTGTTTTTTAAAAGGTTCTCATTTATTGCATTATTTTTATTTTAGGCTGAAAAGGACCCTGCCTGCACAGATCCCTATTTCTGCCTCTCAGACTTCATAGCCCCACTGGGTTCTGGCGTCTGTGATTACTTGGGCCTGTTTGCTGTGGCCTGCTTTGGAGTGGACGAGCTGTGCCGTGAATATAGGGAGCAGGATGATGAGTACAGCATCATAATGGTAAAGGCCCTTGGAGACCGCCTAGCAGAGGTATGGGGCTCTATTGTGTGTCTCTGTGCACGTTTTCTCTGGCTGTTTTTGACAAATTGCCATTTCAGGTTCCAGATTGTTGCCTTTGAGCTGCGCTTTTTGTTAAATCTGAAAATGAGCTGCTTCCACTGAGCTCATTTTGAGAGGAGAGCTCCCTTCTGAGCCGCAGGGGAGTTTGCTGTACATATATTTCAGTTGCAAAAATGCCTCCTAGTTCTTGGTGAAGATTTTGATAGAATTTACTAGATTTTAAAACAAGACAACCTTAAATAAAACAAGCTTTAAAGATTTTTTTTAATGAGAATTTTTGTCTGAGGTGTGACCCACTGGTTATATTTTGAATTGCAGACAGGCCACCTTCTTGCTTTAACAGTAGCTGTGCAGATGTATCCAGGCTGAAAGTTTTTGACTTAACAAATCTTAGGCAGAGGCAAAGCTCAGCTGACATGACTTATGAAGTCCTTGTCCAGGCCTTTTTGCACCGTTCTCCTGGCCCAGCTGACAGCCCCACGCTTACCCCTAAGTAGTCATGTTAATAACTAGAGCAACATAAGTGCAAAGTGAACAGGGTTTATTTCAGCTGTGTATCTTTAGCCACAACAGATGCCATCTAAACATATTTACTGAAGTGGGAATTTGGCCTGAATCCTAACCAGCTGTAGGAGCAGATAGGAAAAGCTATAGCCCACTTGCACCTAGAAGAAAACTCCCCTGCTAAAGTGAAAAGCAGTGCTTATTTACACTTGGATACTAGTATGGGTGCAAGAATGGTTTGGCCTTCCATAGCTGGAGCTGGAGGAGTTGTCCAAAGTAGTCAGTGCCTGATGTCCTCAGTGCTGTAGTGATATCTTGTCACCACATGCTTGTGTGCTCAATCCTTTTCTCCTGTTACTGCTCCCATCTTTACCTCTTCAAGCAGATATGATTTTAAAGCAGGACAACCAAAAGGCTAAGTCTACTAAAAAGAAAAAAATCTAAAACATCTAAATAGGTAAAGTCATAAGTGAATTGAAATTTGATCCAGTGTCTCACCTGTAGTGAGATCCCCCTTAAAGAATGGGAGAGGGGCAGGGATTGTCCATACGGATCGCGCGGCTGTGGCATCAGCGCCCACAACCTGACAGCTCTGCCCTCCACCCCAAGGCGCTGGCCGAGGAGCTGCACGAGAGGGTGCGCAGGGAGCTCTGGGCCTACTGCAGCGGGGAGCAGCTCCAGCTCTGCGACCTGCGCCGCGGCAGGTACGAGGGAATTCGCCCGGCGCCCGGCTACCCAAGCCAGCCGGACCACACGGAAAAACTCACCATGTGGAAGCTGGCGAACATTGAGGAAAGCACAGGTACGTCCGTGCGTTTCCGAGGATTCCTTGGCTTGTCTTTTATTTTTGAAAGCAAATTAAAGATTGAAATGCTAACAAAATGACGACATGGGTAGTGCAGGGCTGTGTGAGAAATCACACTGAAGCAGTTGTGGGAATTGTTTGTTTTTACCTTTTCATTGCCATTTTTATTTTGCCTTAATCAAGGACGAGTTTGCAAAATATTGCCGGTTCTGTTGGTAAAGGAGATATGTCCCTAATGAGCAGATTGCAGGCAAACAGGGTTCTGCGGCACACAAAGGAAAAATCCAGCCTCCTTATGGCTACAAGAAGTTATTCCAGATATGAACAGAATAAAAACCATTCATGAGTGTCTCTCCTGGACCACAGAAACCTTTGAGATGGCATCTCTTAAAGAAAAAGTCTTCTGATATCTTAAATATCAGCTACTTCACTGCTAATACTGCAGTCCTGGAATACCTTCCTGTGTTTCAAAGCTCTAGATGACCTTTTCAGTTGCCAGAGTGTTCAAGTTTTTCCCCTCAAATTCTCAGTTACTCTACAGTAACTCCATAATGAAAGACTGCAATATGTGTAAAGCTATCACCTTTTTTTACAATGGGTAACAAGCGGAAAACAGTTTTATTTTTTGAGTGCAGCTGAAAGCTTCTTGGTTTTCAGTCTTCTGGGAGCTGTCTCAAGATTTCCAGTCTGCCCAACAAGAGGGTTGGAATTTGTACTTGTTATCAATTCCAAGAACAAAAATGATCTTCATTCTCTTTTCCAGGAATTGGCTTAACTGAATCACTAGCAATGACACCTGCCTCTGCAGTTTCTGGTCTGTACTTTTCTAATCCCAAATCGAAATACTTTGCTGTTGGCAAGGTATGTAAAGATCAGGTAAGTTGCACTGTGTGTTACAATACTGTTAAAATATTCAAAAATACCTTATGACCAGATGTCTGAAAATTTTGGGGGAACAGTGGAAGTTGGAGGTTCCAAAACTTGTTTTTTTGCTCCCTTTGCAGGTTGAAGACTATGCACTGAGAAAGAAATTGCCTGTGTCAGAGGTGGAGAAATGGCTGGGACCCATTTTGGGATATGATCCTGAATAACTCGGTGCATGTGTGTGTCTGTCTGTGTCTGTGTGTGTGTCTGTGTGTGTGTCTGTGTGTGTGTGTGTCTGTGTGTGTGTGTGTCTGTGTGTGTGTGTGTCTGTGTGTGTGT
>JAUBOD010000433.1:405521-425438 GCA_032353885.1 Nothura maculosa | reverse complement strand
TGTGTGTGTGTGTGTGTGTGTGTGTGTGTGTGTGTGTGTGTGTGTGTGTGTCTGTGTGTGTGTGTGTGTGTGTGTGTCTCTGTGTGTGTGTGTGTCTCTGTGTGTGTGTGTGTGTCTCTGTGTGTGTGTGTGTCTCTGTGTGTGTGTGTGTGTCTGTGTGTGTGTGTGTGTCTGTGTGTGTGTGTGTGTGTTGGGGGCAAACCTTTTCCTTTGATCAGTCCATTCCCAGAAGGAAGGATAGAGTGGTGTATCTGTAATCTTAAATTATTGTTCTTTGTGTTGTTTTTCAGTGATTTGTATTGTATGTCACTGGCTTGTCCAGAAGAAAACACCTCCCAAAAAATGCTAGTCCAATAAGAAAATCCTTCCCATTGAAACTAGTTCTTTCTCTGCCCTCCAGTATTTTGATTATTTTTATTTTTGAATGGAGAACTCAATATTTGAAATCTCCCCTGTGTTCTTACTTTGGGACTATGAGTGCCTTGGAAATCTCTTAGCCATAGCAATACATTTATTTTTATTTTTTTCACAAATACTCTAGCTGAGCTAGATGTAATGTGAGATGTAGGAGTCACAAAGCTCTCCTGTACCGGCTTTGAGATGGGGAAGAAAAATTTGTATCCTACTGACTGTGGATGTACATAGGAAAAAGCTCTTATTTTTTAAAGTATTTTGGATGCTGAAGGTACAGAAATATGATGCATTTTTGACTGTGAAGTCAGCAACAATTTTATAGCGAGTGAACAGGAACAACTGAAGAATTGCAAATTTCCTTTTTTTTTTTTAAATGAAAAAAAAATCTCTGTTCTTTATTTAGAACTTGTGGCCTGGAATGTAATGTCTAAAGAACAACTCAACTTTTTTAAATACACTTCGCAGTGATGGTTGTTGTTAGACCTCTCAAAGCCATACACTGTACAGCAGTAAAACTGCACGCTGTATCACAAACATTAAGACTTTGTGTCATAAAACATTGAACGAGGTGTCGGAGCCTGTGGATTGTCACCCTGGCAGTCCTCATGCTTCCTCTGCCTTTCAGCAAGCCACAGCCTGTGTCCACTCCGTGGTTATTTTGGTATTTCCTACCTCACAGATGTGCTGTGGGGCCTGGTGCACCTTTATTATTATTAATATTTTCTTTTTTTCCTATGTAAGAAGTATGAGAGCAGCCGGAGTGCTGCTGTAAGCACACAGACAGCTTGGAGGTGTCTTCAGTGGTTTACTTGCTCTGGGTACGTGGACTGTAAAAGCAACCAGTAGCAGTGGTGCTCACTGTGCAGAAATGTTTTGCAGGTTCCCATATTTGTGTTCTCTTCATTTCATGTGGAACAGATGTTTTAAGTATGTTAAAGATGTAAATTTCCTGCTCAGTCATACCTTATTACATCATACTAACATAAATAATAGCAAACCTTGTGGTCTTGTTCTTCACGTGCCTAGTTAACTCTGAGTTAGTAGTTTACAGCTTTGAATAAAGTCTGGAAAGTGGAACTAGTTTAAATCAAGATTTAAATTGCAATACACTAAAATGTTATGAGGGTGAAAACCTATTTGTCTAGTCTCTGATCATCAAAAAAAGACCAATGCTATGAAGGGGATGTTCTCCTAAATAATTTATCAGTAATTATTAATATTTATATAATTTGTTTCAATGTCTTCATCTGACTTCATACAAATAGACTCATATTGCATCAACAGTTTAATAAAGGTTAAGCTGTCAATAGTGTTATCCTTCAAATGGCAGTAATAAATTCTGTGCATTGATCTGAACAGATGATGTTGAAATGAATATTCACATTGCAAGATTAATCTGAAAGTACAAACCTGCTCTTTAAGTGGTTTGCTAAGTGTGTCTTGACTGAATGCTTTGGAATATCTCATTCCTTCATGACTTGCAAGAGTAATTTTTAAATGAGTCCCTTTCACCCGGGCTCTTTTCCCCTTGTGCTCACCATCTTTCTTGCAAAAGGAGATTTATTTAGAGATGATGTATTCATAACCCAGCCTCAGTGTTGCTGTGTGCCAGAGCCTGCTTTCAGGTGAGGGGCAGGTACCTTGTCCTAGCAAACGTGTGTAATGCACTGCCAAAGTCTTCATCTCTACTTGCATCTCATGTTTTTGAGAACCCATTTGTGAGAATTTTTCAGTGTTCTTATGCAAATATTTTTAAACAGGACCATTTTTTCAAAAAAAACATTTATTCCAGTGTGTCAGCAGACACTTGGAATAAGAAAATTCTTCATTCTCCTCCCCAGAAAAAAAGGTAAATTTTGAAGGAAAAAATTCTCATAGTTCTACCAGGTAAGATGATTTCACTTGAATGAAACTGTTGAAAAACCATAACTCTAACTGTTTAAAACAATGAAGTGGTAGTGTCCAAGAAAGATCAATAGTTTTAGAATATATATTTTTTTTACTATACTTTTTCAAATGTAACTAATGAAGATGCAAAATGTAGGAGGTGAAAACTGATAATGGCTTGCAAGTAATTCAGTTTTAATCCCTGTGGGTAATTTCTCTTGTGTGCTCACTTTTCTTTTGTGTGCTTTAACTTTTTGAGTGCAAGGTGGGCCAGCAGTCAAGGGAGATGAAGTTCCAAGGCACCTGTCTCAGCTGTGGATCTCAGGAGGGGTTCCTGTCCCTAGGTCTACACCCTCACTTGGAGGTCTATTTCAGTACTGCTCTTACTACCTGGCAAGATGGTAGTTTGGTTTATTCTGTGCACCATAGGTTAGAGTCACCCTTCTGAACAAAACAAAACCCAGATTTATTCGTTATGCAAATATTGTTAAAACTTGAAAATCATCAGCCTCCTTGTTCCACAGCACAAATATCAGTGTACTCCCTTTCCATTTTTTGTGGGAGCTTCACGTGTTGTGCCTGATGCCACAGGTAGAGTAATTCGAGGTCCCAGATCTCAAAAACACAGGTGATGCCCAGAAGCAGGAGGAGTGAGATGCCATTGAGGCTAGTATATTAACTTTTGTTATTTAGTTAGTTTGGAAAAGGGCTGAAGGGGTCAGTTATTAATAACTGACTGGGCTGCATCTTTGAAACTTTGGCTGATTTAGCTGAACAAAGCATGACAAGAACAGATGCAACACGTTGGAGGCTGAAGCGGGAGGTGAGCAATGAGCTACTCTTTAATGTGGAGAGCCGCCCTGTGCGGGAGCAGGGCCACTTGCTCTCAGTTGATGCAGAAATGGCTCCATGGCTTAGAGAGGCACAGCCAGTTCTGCCTTCTTGCCAAGTCACCTCAGTTGACTCTAAAGATGTAGGTGTCTTTCAAAACAAAATATATTGGGGGGGAAAAAAATGAAATGTTTATCTTGCTTTCCCACATCTCCTATTTGTTGACCAGCTGAAAGCAGGGCAGGAAAAACAAATGCAACAAGCCTGCATGTTCTTCTGTTCTCCTAATGCCTCCATTGCTGAATATCCTCTATCTTCTTTGACCAAGTGGCATGCCTGATATAAATAGCTGGTAATCTCAGTTGCACTCTGCTTGCACAGACTTGGCACTTCTGTGTATTTCAGCTTGAACCAGGATGCTTAAAAAGCTAATACTGCTGATCACCAGCCTGAGGCTGCCAGGATGACTGGTACAGGCCAAGTTTGCAGGACTCTCCAACACGGCACCACTTTGATTGATCCCTCAAGCCCTTGGTCAGGCCAAGTTCCCAGCCCTGGGTGCTCTCTGCCATTCCTTGCTGCAGGCAGCATGAAGCGGGGGGAATGTGGAAATTCAGCCGTACTCCATCTTAGCCCCTTTTCTACCCCATCTTCCTGCCAAATCAGCCTTTTCCTCCTACTTTCCCTTCTGGCAGTGCCTCTTACTTGGGGGTTTTGATGTTTTCTTGGTCAGGGTTCTGCCCAAATGGAATTGTAAAAAGTTGTAAAATCTAAAGTCAGCAGCAGTTATCTGTGCACTCAGGTGTTCTACCTGTAACTTAGGCAAATCAAGACTCAGACAAGCATTTTCCAACTGGCTGATTTTTAGACCTTGACTCCAAATTATGATGTTACTTAAAAAAAAATCCAACTTATAATGAATTTGTACATCCATACAATATTATGTTTTTCTAGAAATGATGTAGCAACAACAAAAAAAATATCTGGAGAGGTTCATGTGGCAAGGACTGTGGTCTAAGTGGGCTGAAATTTGGTGAATTTAAAACCAAAGGCAAGTAATTTTTTTACTGGAAGATGGTGGATGACTTTACAAAAAGATACTATTAGCTCTGTAGGAGACTTTTATTATGTTTATATTAATTGCAGCCTTTGTCAGGATGCTCTTTTAGCAGTATACACCTAGTAATTCCTGGTAACACTAGTAACTGATGTGACTTTGGATTGAAGTATTTTAACAGTATGACTTCTGAAGATGAAGTGGAGAAGTTATCCACGCCCTCACGTCATTAATGAATGCTTTTAAAAATATTTACAGGTAGTTGGAAGCTTGATTAGTTTATGGTGAAAATTTTTTGGCACAAATTCAAGTTGCAAACCACCTCTCTTGTGATTTAAATGATTTTATCACTGGTGCCTAGAAGTGCTTTAGTTCAGAGCCTGGAAGATTGACTGCAATACTGCAGCTAATTATGGAGCTAGAGGGTTGCCTAAAGGTAACAAAAGAAGCTAGAATAGGTTGGGTTTCCCAGAGAGTAACATGATTACAGAATTATGGGTCTTAAAGCACATGGCAGTTAAGTCTGTAGTCCATAACTTATGTCTACTATCAGAATGTCAGAAATGCAATTTGAGAACAATTTTAAGAAGCATTCAATCACCTAATGTATACTTGGGATTCATGAGTTACGTTTGTGTCCTGGAGGAGGGAAGCAGCAAATGACAATAAGCTTGCAGTCATTTTGCCACTGCAGAGAAGTTACAAGCTAGTGAAGGGAGTTTGTAAGATGCAACAGGTGGAAAGATGAGGTGAAAGCAACACCTGTTAGGAGTTACTGGAATCATTGCATTGCTTGTCAAGAAGAAAGTTCTTGACAAAATACGTAGTTGACATTGGTGTGTCCTGAAGTTGGCAGAATATCTGGCAATATTCTGCCAAATAATATCATGCCAAAAAAAATCATATATTTTCTTTTCTAGAACTGTTGATTTTAGATGTGTAAGAGCGCTGCCTCAGCTCTATGTCTGCCCATGCACTTCATCAGCAATTTTGATTCAGTGTCTAATTCAGTCAATGGCACTGCCTGTATTGTGGATTTAATCTTTTTATTTTTCCTCTTTGAAGGGGTTTAAATGAGTTTTTTTTTTCTTTATGTGCAAGTACATTTCATTTTGATGTTTTGCTCATACCTTACTACTACTATGCACTTGGTCTGTATTCCTTCCACAGGCATGGAGGTGTAACTCAGAGCTCTTGAAAGGCCTTTGAGTGCCACCTTTTTATTTTTATACAAAATACATGTTGCTTTGCTTGCTGGTTTTGAGCACAGTGCTTTTCATGTGGCCTCTTCCCAGAAAGTGGATGTCTTTATTTATTTTCACCTGGGCCATCCGTTTTAACACTAGGCTGAGTTTCCCAAGTGAAATGCAAATAAGACAACTAGAAATTGATCAGTTCTTTGTGGCTGGGAGACTCCTGCCCTTCTCTTCTTGTTATGACCTTGTGAGAACAAGTGTGTGGGTATCTCTGTAGATAGGGCAATAGCTCTGCAGGAAGTCGAGAGATAAAAAGCTGCCCTGGCCAGGGAAGAGGCTTACTTTGTAAACTGTCCTTCAGGGATACACAACGTGTACTCTGGCTCTTGTCCTAGGTCATGCTCCATTTTAAGCTCTTGCCTCAATCTGGTCTGTACTCAGCAGCCTTTTCTTCAGGAAATGACTACTTGTGACGTCTCCTGTTTGCTAAATACTGCACAGGGTCCTCTTCACCTAGTCAGGCTTTGCTAGTGAAGGGTTTTGCAGGAATGATCTGCTGCATTTTGGCTTTTATAAACCTTTAACTAAAACAGAAGTATTTCTCCAAGATAGTGTTATGTAGTAAATGCATACACTGTTTCTCTACTAAAGGCCTTTAAGAGAGCTTTAATTATCAACAGCTGACTAATGAACCTATTCACATGGCTATTTATTTGCAAGACCAGTCTCCTCAGTCAAGAACTTTACTGTCTGCAAAACTGTGACCATCTTAATGGACTTTATGTAGGAAGTAAATGTAAGCAGTTAATTTTTCTGCTGTGTTACTTTGTTCCAAATATTCCTCACATCAGGAGAGCCTAAAGAAAAGTTTTGAGGTAGTTACACTGCGGTCTGTACACATATGGTGAGAAGTGCTGACATCAAGAGCTAGTATGATGTAAGCACACCGTGCACTTACCGAGGAACACTGTCTTGTCTCTTCAGATACTCGTTAAGTGCAGTTGCTATAAAACAGGAGGCAGCAGTCAGCCAAGGTTAACTGAGGATTATGTACTTTCCTGTACAGGATCAGCACCATTTCACGTCATTTTAGGTATTGCTGCATGGTTTGTTTCACCCTTTCATGGCCATGTCTCTCACAACAGAATCTTCCTGCTGCATCCTAGTCCTCACTAGACCCATATTATGAAATAACCTGATTATTTCATCCCACATGTGGGTGGGTTGGGGGTGTCCATAGGGGACACATGCCAGTCCCATATTCTGAAATAACCTGATTATTTCATAAGAAAAATTTAACGTGGATTCTGTTGAAGGTTGTGCATGTTGAGATTATTATTCCTGAAGAGTTTAAAGCACTACCCTGTTCACAAACATTGCAGATTCTCACACTTTTCAAGTGCTTGCTCTTCCCCCAGAAGAGAATCCCTAGTTAGTAGTGCAATTAGCACTTAGTCAGCCTAATCGAATAACTTGCTTTTCTTCATAGCTCCAAGTGTGTTGGAGGACAGAGTGAAGAGAAGGAGGCAGTTCTATGTTTCTATTTTATTCTCAGACCATGACTACTCTCCTGTACATTACTTGGAGCTGAAGTGAGTGCTTTTTAAGAGCAATTCTGATGTCTGATCTGGATGTTATTAAGGTCTATGGAAAAATTACTGCTTACTGCAGACACAACTTGGATTAGTCCAAATGCAACAATCAGGAAAGAAAATTCAGAGTTCAAGTCATGTCAAAAAAGCATGAAGATTTAACAGGATGTGCAAGTAAATCTCCCTCAGTGACTCAGCTTCGCTGAAATAGATGGCTGGGACTATAAAAGTAATTTTTATCCTCATTTTGAAATGCTTATCTGACACAAAGTGGTACCCTATCAAGCCGAGAGGAGCTGAGCTTTTTCATCTGCAGGCCCAACGTGATCAATTGTGGCCATCCATCTCAGGGAAGGTGGAGGGAGATTGCGGCACCAAACTGACAGCCTGGGTATTGATCCTGTTGCGCGGGCGGAATGATTGAATGTGTGAAGGCATCCTGATGCAACAGGCAAGGGCTGGCATATGCGGGTGGTTAAGATCCTGCTCTGAACCCATGTCCATGAATTCAATCCTCCTGTGACTTTTTAAAAAAAGTAATACTCTCTAGTGGGATTTTTAAGACAGTTCTTTGAAGATGCATTAACTGCCTATGTGCTGTTGGAGTGTCATTTGGCTTTACTTTAAATGTGTACTGCCTGTTAATTAATTAGGTTCCCTTGTAAACTTCTTTCTCTTTCAGATTACGTAATTCTGACAGTATCAGTAAAATAGCTGCACTGTCACATTTCTTTCATGCTTGCAAAGTGCTGAAAAACAGTAAGGCAGCTGCTGAACTATGACTCCCACTAATAAGTCTGCAGAAATTTTACAACAGCAGTGTGTTAGGGGTTATCTTCAGAGCAGTGAGCATGAGGCATAGCAGAATCCCTTGCTTCTGTGCTGGAATGAGGTCTGTAATGCTAGAAGGTCTCATAGTGTGAAGATCATGATGCTTCTGAAGCATCTGATTGTGATCTATGGATGTGTAAGTACAATGCGCCGTAGCATAAGCAAGGTAGCATTTTTTTCCCTTTTCCCATGATACTCCCAATGGCTGTTTACCTTTTGGGACACAAAGTGCTCTTTAGACAGCGCTGGTGCTGCGGCACTGCCCAGAGCTCCCGCGGCTCCATGTGGTGCTGGGGCTGCGCTGGGATGGAGCTTCTGGATGGCTGCATTTGGCCACCGTTTGCCATGAGAGCTTTGCTGCAGGTGGACTGGATGTTGACTGCTGGGTCCTGCCTCGCTTCTCTCTTCATGTTCAGCATGTCCTGATGCCTGAACATGGGAATGAGAGCCAGGCTTGCACTTGGAGTGTGCTGCAGGCCTGATAGCCAGAGCTCAGGGAAGTGCAGTCCAGTATGACCCCTCTTGGTTTACGGTGAAGCTGCCACCAAAATGGGCACCATGAAAAGCAGATTCCTTTCTTCTAATGGTTTGCATGGCTTGTATCCTTGGGGATCTTCCACAGGGATACTGGGGCTCAGGTGAGTGGCTGTTGTAGCAAGAGCTGTTCCTTCTGCTGCCGGAAAGCAGAGCAGCCACCGCGCAGGAGTGGCCGTGGAAGCGACGTGTGGCACAGCAGGAGCTGCAGCTGCTCCAGGAATGGGGAGTCGCCGCATGGATGGACACCCAGCCGAGCGCCTTAGGTGGCCCCACTGCCTTCCCACCAGACTGAGCCAAGGAAGGGCCTTTTGAAAAACTGTTTGATTACGTACTTGTGAATGATACATTCCCTGCAGTCTTGTGATCCTTTAATCAGAGCTTGAGCATTCGTTGAACTCCAACTTGGAATAGAGCCCTGATCCATCCTAGAATGTGATTTGCCTCACTTTAAAATATATTCTGTAGATAGAATGTAATTGGACTGACCTTTCATAGTAACAGCCTAACTTGCTTAATACAAACCCTTGTTTTCTACAGAAGCCAGATCCACTGAACGGTAGCTACATGCTTTCTTGGCCAGAGAACTTATTACTTAATTATTAATTATTATAATTACTAATTAATTATCCCCAAATTTGAAATCACTTTTTTAAATTCTAGAATATATGAACAAGGGATGTTGGATGAGCAGACTATAAAGCTTAGCTAAGCATGTTCCTTTTCCAAAGGCAGGGTAACTTAAGTAACTCCTTGACAGAAACATGGTGCACATACGTGAAATCCTTCCTGCTGCTGGGAAGGCAGCTGGGCAGTGTTTATGGAGCAGATGAGGAATATGGGCTGCGTAGGCCTGACGCATGAGGACGGGCGGCTAGAGGAAGGCTTTGCTGCTGGCCTGGCAGCTCTGCAGAAGGGACACTTGGGGAAAGAAACCCCACAGCTGCATCCAGTTTTATTTAATCAGCACCTCTCTGGCGGATACCTGCTTAATCTGGACAGCCAGACTAGATTTTATTTCCTCAATATGTATTCAGCTGGTGGGCCTTCGTACAAGCCCAGCCTTGTGCTCCATGAGGGAGGGCTAGCGGACCATAGCATAATTAATCACCAATGTTTGTGTTGATCTGTATGAATATCCTTCAGGAAGGAAGAACAATTCATTTGCAGCTTGAATATTTACTGCTTTTATAAGCTGTGCCCGCAGAGTACAGACAATAAGAGCTCACAGGTTTTGTGGGAGCTTGTGTATTGTTGCTGGTGAAACAGAAAATACCAGCCTCTGCTGCAACAGAAATGTTAATTAGGATGATTTGTTTTTCCACTGGAGTGTGAACATAGTCTTAACCACAATTGATTGTCTGAAGGATCCGAGTGTCATATGAAGAAGGGATAATTAAGAAGAGAAGCCATTTGTATGGGAAGAACAATCTGATTTGGTTGACGTTTTAATTATCAAGGTCCTTATTGAAAAAATCCTATCATCCATCAGCGAAAAAATTTGGTTTTCCCTGATAGCAACTCTGTTTTTCATGTTTCCTTCCTCACGCTTAGTATTGCAACAAGTAACGCAGATTTATAGGACAGGCACTACATTGTTGAGAACACCTTGTGAAACTGCTTAGCATCAGTGAGGGTAAATAGGCTAATAAGCACAGGTACTGCTGCATGTAGAAGTCAGATGAGCAGCTTGAACCTCTCCTTGCAGCTGACCAGAAATCAAGGTTGATATATCTGTAGACAAGCTGTGAGAAGAGACAGCATGTTGTCCTCCTTTCACAGGTAACTCTACCTGCTTCCCTTTACCTTTAGGCTATTTTTGGAGTTAGTTCAGAGGAATACAATCTGAATTTCATGCTTCCAGAATTTCTCCTTTTGAGGTATGCCTAGTTACAGAAGTTATGTATTTTAGCTTTACTTTTTCATGAGGGTTTTATAGCTTTTTGTACATATACAAACTGTTTGTATTTTCTAGACTTCTTTAAAATGGCCATATTCATGTTTACTGCAAGGCCATGAAATAACAATGGAATTATATGAAGAATTAAGTCCTGTAGTTTTACTATTTAGCAATGAGGACAAACTGCTAAGAGATTCAAGATGCATTACATCAGCTAGCTCACATGCTACTGAGCTAATTGAGATTATGTTCAGATATATTTCTCTTTGAGTACTTCTAGTTCTCTCTTTTTGATTTTCATTGCATGGGATAATCTTCTTGAAAGCACTAGAAGTGTTTTGGGTAGGATTTATCCAAACACTGGAAAAAATAGTTCCTGAGGTTGCCTCCTAAATTTTGCCTTTTATAATTTCCTACTTGGAGTGAAGTGTTCTTAGAATGGAATTAATGTTGACGTTGAGGGAGGTGCTTGGACTAGGCGATGGAAGTCCTGCCAAATGCCTCTGTGAGGACACGAGCGCACAGCAGGTTGTGCAGAGTGCGAGTCCTGCCAGTGACTCCTGCTGTGACTCGTGCCCTGAGGCCGCTGCCATCAGAGCCTGTCCCCAGCTCCCCCCCCCCCGCCCAAGGGGAGGTGGGACAGGGATCTAGGGAATCTCTTGTGGCTGCAAAACTCTCCTGACCTTACTAGGAAACCAGTCTGGCTGAGAAAGAACCTCCTCGTTCTGCTGTGTGGCTGCTTGCTGTGGACTGCGACACACACAGATGTGCACAGGAGATGTGCAAGGGAAAGCTGGACAAGGCACAAGGACCATTTGTATGTGCTAGAGGTGTCAGTGTAAGCACGTATCAAAGCAAGACTTGGTCAGCTCTCTGAAGGGGAGAGCCACAGCTCCACAGAGCTGAGGCTAGAGAGGCAGTCTGCACCGCAAAGCCCAAACGTGTAATGCTGCTCATTGAAAAGTAGCATTGACATCCCGCAGGTGTTATCCCTGTTTTTGATTGTTGTGATGTTTGTATTTGTGGAGTTTGTTTTGCTGCTTGCTCAAGCTATTTGGAAATGCTTGTTTGAAAGGTGTGGTAATGAGAGCCTGCTGAAAAGTTAGCAGTTCAGATGTAAGCTTGCCTTTGATTAAAAATTAGAGGCTTAAACTGCTTTTTATCCCTTGAATTAAGTATATAGTCAGTATTGAAACACTCCAACAGCCAGGGACTCTATCATGGTGCTGCAGTGAATTACAAATAAAAACGTATGTGGAAGATGTCTAAAAGCAAGAAGTACTATGCAAACAAGTATTTCAGGCTCTTAAAGCTCTTCTCTTCTATCACATTCAGTTTATCATAGACACTTAACCATAGTGAGAGATCTCAAGTTTAAGCTATAGAATAACTTGCTAGAAAGAGCAGCTTGAGCAGAGAGGAAAGCCAGTTGTTTCACATGGCCTACACTCCTCTTCCTCCTCCTCCTGGCCCTGTGGGCTGTGGGGAGGCAAGGCAGGAGAGGCTGCTGCCTCTCACAGCCTTGCTCCAGAGCTGGTTTGAGCACACAACAGGGAGGCCAGAGGGGCTGGAGCCACAACCTGCTGCCTAGAACAAGGCCAGCAATTACAAATGCTCTCGGTCATCTGCTTAAAATATAACTCCCCTCCAGCAGATCCGTGGAGTCTCCTACTCTTGGGAAAGCATTGCTTTCTTCAGCCCCAAAAGCTACCTTCTCCGCTGTCCCTACTTCCTCCAAACCACTGTCTGGTTTAGCGCTATAGTGCTGTCCTCTCCCAGCCTGAAGGGCCCCACTGCCTTGTCCTGTGCTGCCTATGTGACTGAGAGCTTGGCTGGCCCCACTGGGAGGAGCAGGGATGTGGGGCCCAGGTGACGTTACCCCAGATGAACTTTCTGGAGTGGCTGCCCATGCGAGAATGCGCAGATATATGAGCCGCCTTCCTGTGTCCCTGTCCCTCTGTAGTCCTAGAGCGTTGTGTTAGTGGAATGGAGGTGGTGCGTGGCTTACTGGTGTGTGTGTGTGTGTGTGTGTATTTTTACAGGAGTATCCCCACTCTTTGGAGCCCTCAATTAGGACCTAACTGTGCTAGGCTCCCTGTATGGTCAGAAAAATCCTTCCTCGGAGAGGCTTGGGGCAGCAACTGAGCTGCTTTTCCATTCAGCACAATAACAACAGCCTAGTAAAAGCTCCAAGCCAATAATTACTTCACAGCTTCTTCAGTCTGTTATGAATCTTTTAAAGGACTGTGGTGTGCGGAATGGAAAATTAAAACTATTGATTTATGAGTTGCTGCTTTGCCCCTTTTGGCCACAGAAAGATACTCGTGAATGTGAGAGAGCAGCAAAGATTTAGTCATACAAATAACCGAGATAGTTATATCTGGGAGCAAAAGGAACAGATAATTCATAAGTCTAATAGTTTTTATGTGCTAGAAGAGACTATATGGTTCTGTAGCAGAGAAGAATTAAATAGAGAAGCAACCCCAGTCTTTGGAGCTGCAGGGATTGGACAAGTGCTGAGTTCCTGCAAAGCAACTTTACAGAAGCTTTGCCAGTCTGACACAACAACAGCCAGCAAAATGACAAGTGCAGTAGGAACAGAACAACCTGTGCACATGAAAATACACAGTTTGGTAATGCACACAGTTTGGTAGTAGTAACATACAGTTTGGTTTCATCAGTCAGCATAAAAATTATTTTTCTACATTTTTTCCTTAATTAGCAAGTGTTCTAAGTGTTTTGAAAATCCTTATAATATATGCTCCCTTGGGACTTGTCCAAATATGGCAAAATGCACTGCAGTCTTGATGCTCAGCTTGAGAGAAAAATTAAAAGGCAGAAAAAGGCTACCATAATTTTTAAGCTTAGAAGAGACTATTAAAATCATCACCCAATCTGATCTCTTGCAAAAGAGGCTATACAACCTTTTCAGTTAGTTCTGCATAATACTTTCAATTAGAATTGCATCATCTCTCTTAAAAACTCACATAGGCTACAGAATTAAATTCTCTGTCTCTACTCAGTATATATTTCCTTTCAGAAATGAAGCTCTTTGTTGTTCTGCTGTGTGCTCTTTGTGAGGAAAGGCAGAGCTGAAAGGCTCCAGTTAAACTTTCCCCCTCCTTGAGTCTTGAATTTATTTTCTGAGGGTTGTGCTCAAACAGGGTGGCAGCCCAGGGCCCCAGCACAGAGGATATTGCTGACTTTCTTAGTTCCTGATCTCACTCAAAGACCTCTGGGTCTTGGAGACGATTCTGAATAATCAGAATTGTAACAGATAGGGGAAAAAAACGAAGATAGTTACAGAAGGACTAGCAATTATAAGAAGACTTCACTTAAGTGTATGAGGTAGAGAACGTAACATGCTGAAGTTAGCTTTTGAGAACTGAGGGAACTAGATTTTCCTATATGAGCTCAGATTTCTGTGGGCTTGCCACTATGCAATTATTCATCACCTCCAGTTGGGATGGCACATTTTTGATATTGATTGTAACAAACTCGGAGTTTGATTTTGGAGATTGTATTGATTTGATCATGATCAAAATGGCGTCAGCAAATATTGAAGGCTGGCATCTCTGCAAACAGGCTAACTATGAGTGACACCATCAGCTTGATTATGCCCTCACTTTGGCTCATGTTACTTAGAAAAAAATAATCCTGTAAAAATCACTAAAGTTTCCATCTGTACTGTCAAAAAGAACCAAGTCATGGGTTTTTTTCTACAGTTTTGCTAGCTGAAAAAAAAACTAGTCTTTTTTATCTATTAATCCACAGTACAGTAAGTCTTCTTTTTTTGCAGAACTTGAGTTTCAGAGGCTTCCTACCATTGAATAAACTGTTTTCAGTGTATTTGCTTCAGACAGTGAGGGGCCAGAAGTGCTGAATATTCTGCCTGGGCACCTTGGTATCCATCTGTCTTCTCATATACCTCTTCTGGGAGCTTGTGGAGTAACACTTTGACATTAATCAAATGTCACTTTCTGTGGTGTTCAAGCAATTTAGGAAAATAACTTTGAAGATTAACCATAGTGAATTTAACCTCAGAGCTGAATGTATGGCTTCATTCTCAATTTCAGAGAAAAATGGTTGTTGGTTCAGTACATGAAAAATTACTGCCTCTAATCAGAGCTAGACCTAATGTGGTTCTGAAACCATAAAAACAATTCTCACAAATACCTGTTTAACTAAATGCACTTTTTACTATATGCAAAGTATCCCAATGTATTTCCTTGCACACAGTAATATGTTTGTGTACATTTGACCATTCGGCAATGGAGAGAAATAAGGAGGGTAAAAGGTAAAAATCAATAGCCTTTGCAGGTAGAATTTAAATTGGATTAATGAGTCAGTGCAAATAGTGAGCGGAAGAATAAAGGGGGTCACCAGAAATGATAAATAGAGTAAGTACACTAAATTATGTAAGCAAGAATTTCAGGCAGGTAGATGAAGTTTCAGAGTGACTTTTCTAGAAGATATAATTTGAAAGGCCTCAAGAACTCTTATTAGCTAGATAGCAGCACTGAAATATTATGGAGCTATTAGAAAGTTCTAGAAGAAAAGAAACAGGACTGTCCAACATCTTAATCACATCAGTCATTTAAATGGGCTCGGACTTTAATTTCCTTTAGGCAGTCAATTGCATCTCCACCTGCTATCTAGATCTGAAATTAGGCCTTTGTGAGCTTGAAAAACTGGTTATTCAGCTACCAAATAATATTACTGAAGGAATTAAGGCTGCTTTGTATCCAAGGTTTTGTTCAACTTCTATTTCGTGAAAGAAAAAGCGTACATGCTGATTATTTCCCTTTTTCAGTATTCATCATTGCTCAGCAAAGGCTACAAACCGCTGTCTTTAAAGCGACTCCGAGGAGCTTGTAGGAAGAAAGATCCTTTCATCTCCTGCGGCCCGTTCCTGGGGGGCCCTTGTGCCCTGGCCGGCTGCAGCACAGGCTGTGTAGAAACAGTGGCAGGCTGTGTGGAGGCAGGATCCTTTCTTTACCTGGTTTTAGTTTTACCACAGGTTAAAGTATTTGTGTAGGAATCTCTTTTATGCAGAATGTGGATATCTTAGTTACAGCACCTTCGTGAAAGTCGTCATAAGTTGTAGCGTTAGTGCATTATTTCTTGTGATTCTCTCAAATATGTCTTTCCTTTGTTACAGGATCAACAAACAAATCACACATTAATATGAGCAAAAGAAGCATGCTTCTTTAAATGAAAAGAGAGAAGTGGTACTGGTCAAGGACATCATTTAGTGCATCAGTTTCAAATTCTGGATTTCTGACTGTTCAAAATGCCTTATAAACTTGTCCTTGTGTCTTCTGTCCTCTCCCCATAAATCCTATACTCTTGATAATTAGTCAGGGACAACATTCAGGGACTGAATTACTTGCAGCTTGAAAGTTTCAATTTTGAGAATGTAGATACAGCACAAGAGACTAACAACATTGGTGTCTCTATTGTTTAGAAAAACAAGGTCAAGTTACATTTGTTCTTATCACTGGATGTTCTTAGCTAAACACTCTTTCAAGATAGTGTTGAAATTTATGGGCTAAAAATATCCTATATAACTGACAACTAAATGGAATCAAACCTATAAGGCTGTTTTATGTAACAGAGAAGAGAAGAGAAAACTAAAAACAGCAGACCCAGCCTGAGGAGGAAACTTGCCAGTAGTTTGCGTAGTAGATCTGGTGATCTTACTCCAAGTTTTATGTTTACCACTATCTCCAAATTCATGTGTAGCTGGAGATGACTATCAAGGAGCAAGCAAGCAGAATGTACAAATATTCTGGATATCAGAAGGAAAACACATAGCTCTACACTTAGCCAAGGCCCTGTCTAGGGGAGGGCTAAAGCACAGCTCAAAGTTGTTTTTCAAAAGCTGTAGTTTTCGACCTGTGACAGAGCTATATGAGGTCAAGCATCCCCGAATCACAGAACGATTGAGGTTGGAAAGGAGCTCTGGAGATCATCCAGTCCAGTCCTTCTGCTCAAGCAAGGTCACCAAGCCAAAGATCGTGTCCAGATGGCTTTTGAACATCTCCAAGGGTAGAAACTGCATGATCTCTCTGGGCCACCTGTGCCAGTGCTCAGTGATTCTCACTGCAAAAATGTTTGTCTTAGATTCAGGCAGAATTGCCTGTATTTCAGTTTGTGCCTGATGCCTCTTGTCCGATCATGGGGCACCACTGAGAAGAGTCTAGTTCCATCTTCTTCACCCTTCCTTCAACTATGTGTATGCCTTGGTTAGATCCCTCTGGACCATCTCTTCCCCAGGCTGAACAAGTCCAGCTCTCCCAGCCTTTCCTCAGAAGAGAGAAGCTCCAGTCCCTTAATCACCTTAATAGCCCCTTACAGAAGGGCTTAAAGATCATCTTAAAGAAGGAGGGGTTAGTGATGGCTGAGTAGGAGAGAAATAAAAAATATTTGGGGCGTAGAAGGACAACTATAATGTAGTTGTCTTTATTCTGAAACACGAAAGTAGGAGCCATCTTTACAATGAAGGTCATACAAATTAATCTGGACAAAAGGAGAGTAATATGGTCAATAATACTGTGGTAGCAGGTAATCATCCTACCTCTAAGTGTACTCTTTACTAAGCCTAGATTCTGTGAGATCAAACCCAAAAGAACAATAAATCCAATTGGGTTTTAAACTAGTGCCTTCTATATGTTATGGGGCAAATCTTATAACCTAAACAAGCTAAGAAAAATAGATTTTTTCTATTTCTCTGAAAAATACAGAATTTGATTGTTGCAAGTCTTAAGGAAATGACATGGTTATCTTAGCCTATGCTGAATTATTTCCTCTGCTCCAGTTCCAATGATCTATTTGCTTCCATGTTGTTTGACTAGGTAAGCAGTGCAAGATTCACTTTTCTTTTTTCTTTTTAATAATGAAGGAGCAGAATACATAAAATACTCCATTGTGTGAAAGCATATCAAAATACGGGACTGACTGTTTGCTCTTTCTAAAATAATTAAGCATGGTGAGTAAATCCACTGTCTTTTCCACTTTCATTGATCCTCTGGGCTTAAAAATGTTGAAATTAAGGCCAGGCACAGATGAGATGGGAGCTTTAGCATCTGATCCTGACAGATGCCCTGTTCAGACTCAGCTAGGGAGAGAAGGAAGAGTGATACCAGCCCCCTGAGTGCAGCTAAATCTATGATAGCAACTGGAGGGTATATAGCAGTTAGGAATAGGGCCTCACCATCGCCTCCTATCTCATGTGTCCATTTGCTTTTCTTCCCTGTTATTTCAAGGCTTTGGCCTTGGTGGGAGTGCATTTTGTGAGGAGAGCCTTGGCTGATTAAAGGCTGTGGCGTGTCTGCTCTCACTGCGGCGAACACGGGGCTGAAAGGACAGCTAAAAGTAGCCTCTTAATCACCGGAGGCAGCTAGAGGTTTGCCAGGGTTTTGAGTGGCCGATAAGGCCGTGTGATGGGTCTGCCGTGTTCCATGTGTGAGTGAGCACCAGAGGGAAAGCTATTTGCCTTTTTACTTTTTCCTGCTTTCTGTTCTTTTCTCCTCTCCTGTGCCCTGCTTTAAAGAAGGAGTGCTGGACGTTGTAAACAGTTTCCAGATCCTGCTGGTTTTAGCTATTTCTTTTTGTGTCTATTTAGGAATAGACAATTGTTACATTCTAGAATACAAACTAGCAGGGATTTTTCCTTATGGAGACTCTCTCTGTAGCAGAAGGAATACAGTATGAAAACTGTGTTGACTGTTCTGTTTAAAATGCTTAATCTTTTCCCTTTTCATCCCTGTTATTTAATCAAAGGTTCAAACCGTTTTAATGGAGTGTGACATGATAGATGCTTTGAAACTCTTAATTTAGCTATTACATGTTTTCATGCCCACATTAATACTTTTGTTTTTCTATCAAACAATCATGGAATTATACTGATCTTGAAAAAAAAAAGAAAAAAGTTCTCTCAATCACTTAGGGAGTGACACAACTATTTGGCCATCTGCCTGATTGGTGCCCTGGACTAGATTTCTCATAAAGCTTAAGAAGTAAGGCAGCAGTTTGCATTTTACCCTTGACTAGTAGGAATGATTCTCTTGTAGACCTCCAAATATTACATAACTACAGAAAAGTGAAGTAAAATACATGTGCAAAAAAGCTTTCTCACATCTGTATCAGAAATCAAAGTACCTTCTTTCTGCAGGAGACTGCTCTAATACATGATTTTCAAATGAGAGCAGATATAAGGTTTGATCCAAGACTTTGCTTTCCAGAGTCTGGTGCATGGGCAGGACATGGGCATAAGCAGGTTACGTCACTCTAAGGTGTTTTGCTTTTAATTTGGCAAGGTTAAAGCTGTGCAGTTCTCTGTATGTGATGAAACAGAAAAGCCAGGGCTCTTTGGATGAAGTTTGCTTTCTGTGTCGCTTGAAGTGGACTTAATATTACTGTTCAGCTGCACTCGTACTTAAAAGGAGCAAAGCTTGGAGAGGGTGGTTATGCAAGCACTGCAAGGGAAAATAAATGCATGGAAACGTCACTCCAAATAGCTGCCTCCTTGAAATGCAGTATATATTTAGTTCCCAGCTTGTTTCTTTCTTTCACAGTAGTGAAGGATAATGAGCTTCAAGGACTGCGGGAACCTGCAATTGCAGCAGCACTGAGACATCTTGCAGAAACGACATCAAAGGAACAACGGGGAATCAAATCTGAGGGGAAGTGATGAATTACCTGTGTGACTACTCGAATGACAGAGCTTCATGTCAAAGCTTATATGTCCTGCTTTGTGTTTCCTATCCTAGACTACCACTAACATGTTACTTGAATATTTTATCTTGTCAATGAAGGATTGCTTGATTACTTGTTCATTTTGCAAGCAGATCCAAAGGGGCCACGTGGGCCACTGCATGCAGAAGCTGCACTTGCATCCCCGGTAGTTGAGTGATGCTGGAGCAGACCTGAGGAGCCCAGCGCCACCAACCACGTTCCCAGGAGCCTGTGAGCATCTACATGAGGAAATAACAGTGTCACTGCTACCCTAGAGCAAACGCTGCCTGGTTTGGGCAAAAATCTTCACAATTCACTTCCTTAGACCCCTTATGTGGCTCTCTCTAAAAATAAGCTCAGCTTGGAGTTGAAAATATGCTATCTGGCTTAAATGGGAGCTTGTCTAGGGGCCATTTAAGCACATTGCTGGCATGGGAGCAGAGGAGAGCAGTCTTGCTTCCATCGTTCTGAAAGTCTAATTCTGAGCAGATTTGGATTTTGCTGTAATTGCACTGCTAGTTCTACCCTTGCTTAATGTTAGTGCACATATATTTGTAGTCTCACTACACTCGGTCTGTGTTATAAGACAGGTGAAGAATGTGAGCTTTAGCATCACTAGGCGGGAACTGGAACGAACTACTAATTATTTATTCCTGTAAACAAGATGCACAGCGAATACCAAACAAATCATTGCCGTCTCCTAAACCAGCACAAGCCTGAATGTTGCGCTGTTAATTGTTTATGAGCTTGTTCTAATCATTTTCCATCGCAGTCAGCTCAAAATCTACTAATATTGTTCCAAAACATAAAATCCCTATTCTCTGCTGCTTTGCCGTGATATACATCTGGGTAATGTGGGTGTAAAACACTATCATCCTGGTGTGGGAGAGCTTTACACCCACTCAGCACTGGTGTCAATGACTACACAGGCGAAGA
>JAUBOD010000433.1:380248-395823 GCA_032353885.1 Nothura maculosa | reverse complement strand
CGGCGGCGCCGCAGCCCCCATCCCCGCGCGTCCCCGCGCGCCGGGACCCCGCGCAGTGCGGCTGCCGAGGCGAGCCGGGCGCCGCCGCCACCCGCGCGCTCCCCGCAACTTGCGGGTTTTCTTCTCGCTGGGCACGAACTGACACATTTTTTTTCCATTTATTTATTTATTTATTTATTTATTTATTTATTTATTGTGGGAGCCTCCGTTCTTGACTTCTCTTTCCCTCGGTCCAAATCGTGCTGAGGAGGCGAAGTGTTTCTCCCCCGGGTTGGGTTTGCGCGTTAGGCATTAATTTGTGTGCCAGAACTGGCACATTTGCGCTCCCCTGTTTTATTCTTTTCCTCGGGCAATGCTTTTAGTTCCCTTCTGGGGCATCTCCCAAGCGCTGTTTATGTGCACAGTCCTCACAAGTTTTGCAGATGGGCACATTTGGCTGGTGCTGAACACAAATCCTGTCACCGTTTTAGGGAAAGACTGCTGAGAATTGCTCTTGTCTTTGATATGTAGACACATTGAAACTGTTATGGCAAAACTTAGCTTCATTTTTATTTAGTGCAGGCTGCTTTAGAAAGTGTTCCTTGCGTCGTATGAGAAAGTGCATTTAAGCGGTGGAGGGGACGAGGTTAAGGCACCTCCTAGCTCACATATGTGAAGCCTGTTCATAGTAGTTTTGCAGCACCGAGAATCCTGCATCACCCTCGTCTCATGCTTCTGATTGAAATAAACCTGAACATCATATACATGATGTAGATACACATCCCAGTCTTTATTCATCAATTTGAATTCATGGAGAACCTAGATTTACCGGGCAAATAGCTGTTATGCAACACTGCCACGAAGACGGCCAACTTTTCCCCCACCCTGCAGTATGTGGCTTCTGTTGCGCTCTCACCCAGCGTTGAAAGGCAAACCCAAAGAGTTTCTTTGAAAGAAATGGCATGGTGAGGTTTATTGGTAGCGCTTCCCCCAGTTAGGTGTTTTTTGGAAGGTGTCCACTATGGCAGGCTTGCTGCAGGAGGTTTAAGTGTTGAGCTGAGCTCACGGGAGGGCTGGTACCTGAATGCTGAGCAGGGGGAAGCGGTGGCGCGCATGCTAATGCCGTGAGGAGCCGCCTGCGCTGGCTGATGTGCGGCAGGCCTAGCCTGGCAAGCCTGGCATGTGGGCAGTGCTGTGCCAATGGCAAAGTGACCTTGAGCAACTGGGTAAACTGAGGCTTCTTTTTTTTCTTAATGTAGTGAAGGAAAAAGGGCCCAAGACTTCCTTTGCTGGCAAGTTTTGACTCTTTCATCCATAGCTGTGTGTTTGTGGTGATTAAGTTACAATATAAGTTGCAATTTCTTCTTGGAAAAGTTGCTTTTAAAACATTCTCAACCCAGTCTTTCTTTTGCCTGTTCTTAGCTTTAGAAAATATGCATCCAAACTTCCTATTAGATGCATTTGACTTCCTGCTGAATGGGATAGATAGAAAGCACTGGAAACTGAGTATTACCTGGAAATTGCTGCAGTTTTAGTTGCTGTTTTTTCTAGTGATAATTATGGAACAACAAATGTACAAATGGCTTGGTAGATAAACACCAAGTTTTCAAAGAACACACCCAAATGAAAAAGGGTTTTGTGCTTTTAATACTTTCAACCATGTTGTGTATAGACCCAATCACTACATGTAAGGGGTGCTCATTATATTTTCTCCTTGTCTGCAGTACTGCTCAACTCCCTAAAATGCAGGTTTCTTTTCTTGTCTGATGTTTCAGAATTATTCTAAAGTTAACCCTGAAATGTAAATGCAATATAGTATTATAGGGTTTTCTTCACAAACTCCAATGTTTATTTGCATTGACCTACTGCATTGAATTTATATTTGCCCTCTGTTTTGATTAGTTTTCATTGGTAGTTTTGCTTTGTCTTTTGTGTATTCTTACTTTGTCTAATGATTCCTCTTTGTTGGGTGATATAGATTTTTATATCTATTTATTTTGATAAAATGGTACCTGATTTTTTTTCCCTACAAACTCACTGCTGGACTTTTGTTTCTCTTGGGAACAATCTGAGTTTGACATATCACGTTGGAAAGTGAATGTGACCTGTGAATACCTTGGATTTCTGGATGTGTCACTTGTTAAATGGAAAAGCCTTCAGACAGACTAGAATCCAACTGCTCTGTTATTTGGACTCACCCTGAGAAAATCTGTTATAGTCCTGTGAATTTTATGCTTTCCCCTCATCACTTTGCTGTCCTTTTCATACTGCCTTGGACCCACTTCTCCCGCTGAGTGCCTTCATGGTGAGCAAGAGGAGTGGCGAGGAGCAAGCACCTTGCTTCTGCTTAAATTAGTTGTGAGGGGGACTATTTCCCTGCACAGTTTTTAAGAATATTAAAAGACAGCTCCCAAGTGAACTCCCACTCCTCAGTCTTCACATCTAAGAGCATAAAATATTTACAGCTAATATAGGAATGACATGTTTATCTTTTTTCAGAATGCCTAATTTGCCCACAGTGAAAACAAATTAGAGTTCTAGGAGAGAACAGAAAATGCTTAAGTCAAAATCCCTGGGCTCTTTGTGTACCACCTACATGATTTTTGTGGTGCAGACTCCCCATGTCATGGTGCAGATTTGTAAGCTGATAATGGAATTAAAACAATTGCAATAGGTCAGCAAAGCACTCCCTGGTGGTATCATTTATATGGGATAAAGGTGTTCCGAGTCTTGGAAGCAGTTATGTACTAGGAGTGACAAATGGCATCAGAATCTACCCAGAGCTGGGGATCTTGCTGCTACCTGTGCCTGTGGTTCCTGGAGCGACCTGAAGGCAGATGTGCCCTTCCTGTTTGTGGTAGGATATGCCTGCAAGCCCCACCGAATGGGGACTAGCCCAACTTTGGGGCGGTGAAGGCTGGTGTTTCCCTGAGAAATCAAAGCCCAGTCAGAGGAGCAGCAGACTTGCCCATGTCTGCCTCCCTTTCCGTGCCTTTTTTTTCAAGACTGGCATGCTAATATGGTTGAGGTTGGCAGGGTTCTTTGAAGATCATCGAGGCCAGCCCCCCTGCACTAGCAGGATCACCTAGAGCACGTGCCATGGGAAATTTTTCTCTGATAATGCTGTCATTTTAGTTTTCATTTAGTTAGCCACTTCATTTATTTAATTAGTAACTTGCAGTAAAGCAGAATCTTCTCCTTGCAGGAACATATTCTGTGCTGTCTTATTTGCTACACATTTATAATTATTTGAGTGTGGCTTTTGGGGGGAAAAGTATAAGGGTAGTCTGCAATGCTAGAAAAGGACTTAGAACTGAAATGGAACATTATTTAGGATTCATGTTTGGTGGTCAAGGGATTTTATCTCATTGATGAAACTTCAGATATAAATTCTCTCCATTCTGTTCTCTTATTTTCTTCAATATGAAATAAAGAAGGTAACATGGTCATGTTGGAAGGACAAGAACTCTGTGGTTCCTCATTTACTTCTGTCCCAGATGTCGCTTGTTAAGATCCCATTTAAGCAATCAATGTTACTTTATATCTGATTAAAACCATGGGCTCAGGTGTGATCCTGAACCACCATATCGTGTCTATGGGACTACAGACAGGTAAATAACTAGGACAAACACAGTCTGAAGATCTTGTTAGTTGTTCCAAATACTAAGCAACTGAACATAAACAAGTGAAATGTTTCTGTGTGTATCTCGCAGTTAAATGGAATAGAGATGATTCTTTTCGGTAATGTTTTTTTATACACTGCATGTTTTAAGGTGGTGGTTTATCATAGTATGTTATGTTGCTGCAGTCATCAAACACAGCTGCTCATGTGCACGGAGGATAATGCTCAAAAGCAGCCTTGGATATAGGGAGAAATTTTGAAAGGAAAGAACACCATAAACCACTTTGGCCAGACTCTGTTTGTTTTAAAAAGTGTTTCTTGCTGTTGTCACTATGTGGTTTCTGGAGACTTACCAGGGACTGGCACAGGAAACCCATGTTTAGCAGCTCATAGGAGGGATGGCAGGGCTGAGATTGCAGGTTTGTGCCTCCCTTTCTGAGGCTCTGCACTGCAGTATGGATGCTGAAAATGCTCCCAAATTCTGTTTTGGAATAGAGCTGGATAGACTGCTTGTAGCAAACAGATTTTAGCAAGGACATTTTATCCCCCCCCCACGTGTGTGTGTGTGTGTGTGTGTGTGCGTGTGTGTGTGTGTGTGTGTGTGTGTGTGCGCGCGCGCTGGGGGAATTATGTGCAAACATTTTATGTATATATGTATATATATATCATTTTTTTGATTCAAAAATATCTCATAAGTACTTAATGCCACCATTAGGATGCTCTTACTGGATAAAATCAGTTGTTGTGTTTCTGCACTGTCTTACACCTTGCACCTGAATGGTGTTCAGTTTCTGGAGACTGTATCCCGTCTGTCAGGTGGAGGTTAAGGAACCTCTGAAACAGCTTGGTCCGCCTGGGAAGTTTTGCTTGTCCCGGGAATGAGTTGGCAGATATTCTGCAGTGTAAACCTTTCCAGTGGCACCTCTTTTCAGTGGCCAAATATGTTTTAATGCATGATGCTCCTTAACCTCAGCAAGGCCTGGGGGCTGTTGGTGGCAGAAGTTCAAGCTGTGGGACTGGTTAGACAGAATCCCAGTGTGAAAACGGAAGAGTTTCTGGATGAAGATGTTATACAGGGTCAGGATCTATATCCGCCTTTGACTTTCTTATTTGAATGCTACATTATTACAAGCTTTAAAGGTGGTTTTCTTCCTGGAGAGTTGTTTGGAAGATGCAGGAGAAGATGAAGGTTCAGGAAAGTTCACCACTCCTCACATGATACACGTGACAGGTAAATAGCCTCTGCTGAACTATAAAATGAACATATGTGGGGAATTTTCTCTTAGGGTGGCTCTTGCATTTAGACTTTTGCTTGATGAAGGATGTCAACCAAGTACTTTGTATGTATCCATTTTGATCTTTTTTTTCTTAATTTGCACACAAAATGAGTAGTATCTTTTTACTAGCAAATAATTGCTTGCAAACGTTATAAAGCATCTAATACTATGAAGCTCAGCTTAATTATCATAAATGTGCTATGCATTTACTTCTGTGTGTTGTTAAGAATAACTAAAATATATCAGTCAAATGAACAAAGTAAATTTTGTAGTATCACTCATTAATTGTTTGCTTAGATCAATTTGCAATGGGTCTCGTAATTGCCATGAGTTAATGAAGTTCTCTTCTAAAGCTCAAGGTTGAGACTGTGATCCCCATGAAGGTCGAGTTACTGTTGATTTAGATGGAATTAGGATTTTGTCTCCAGATTTATTTTGCAGACACAATAGCCAGAAAGGTGCATAATACTTATTGTGTATTATTTTGTAAATGTGTGTTTGGTTCTGAAAAATACTGCAAAAAATCTATGACAATAGATGATGACAAATGCTAGATATGGAATTCAGAGCTAAGCTAATTCTTGGAGAATAACGAGTAAACAATTGAAACAAACCCAAGTGGAACAGAAAAGCAAGGGAAGCTTTTAGTCCAAGTTATCTTTTTGGTGCCTTTTCTTATTAAGATAAAGGAAAAAAAGAAAATGTTAATAGACTTTATATCATATATTACATAAAGTTATAAAACCTAGAAGTAATTTATTTCCTTTTGATGGGGGCTGCAGATGGGGAAGCCTGTTACTCAGTCCGTCAAACAGCCTGAAGATGCCAATTTTAGATCTTAGCCATGGTCATGCAGAGGAGAGAAGAGTTAAGTTTGGTTGCTGACGCACTTCACAGCCTGGAAGCTCTTCCAGATCAAAGCAAGGATGGCCCTGGGCAATTCTACGGTCCATGCCTCTCCCAGGGCCTGTCCTGTGCTTGGCCTGAGCCTGGCGTGTGGGCCTCATCTGCCTGGGCTACCCCGAGGTGTGGAGCCCCTCGGGAGGAGGCTGCTGGCTGCTCCTCTGCACAAGAGATGCCTTGAGGGAGCGATGCAGATCAGGGTGCAAGCACTTTACAGGCAGATCCAACAGCACAGAGCTGCTTCCATGTCCCGCAGCCATCCGGGGCACAGGGGTGGTGCTTGTTGACTGTCCGTGCAGCAAATCACACTCTGTAAGGTGGGGCTGCCCGCAACATCTTCATAGGAAAGGACCTCCTGGCGTCCTAACAAAACCTGCAGGGACCTGGACCAGCTTCTGAAATCTGCTGTAACTTTGAGAGCCCAATGAGGTGTTACTCAGCTGTAGGTAACTGCAGATTCAAATAGCTGTATTGGCAAATTCACATTTGAAGCTGAGACATGCATTGCCACTTACTTGCAGCTTTGCTTAGCCTCTCAAAAAAGAGGCAAGAAAGACCAAAAAGGAGGAGGGGAAAAAAAAAAAAAAAAAAAAGACAACAATGTCTTCCACTGCTGGGAAGTTAAACTGGCAGTGAGAAGTATGAATTTAAAGAAGATATCATAAAAGGAACTGCATTAACTTATTTTGACAGTTGTAATTATAGTTGTTTGTTTACAGAGGTAATAGTGTATTTCTAAAAACCTTACAATAGTAGCTAAAATATAATTACTTTTGAGTGCTATAGTCCGTTTTGAGGCATAAATTGGTGTTAATCATAGTCAGGAACAACTTCCTGAAAATTATTAAATGTTTGAAGAAAATTGGAAATATAACAGATTACACAGTAATATAATACACTCCTTAGTTAGATTTTGTCCAAAGCAGACAGGATACCATTCTGCAAGACACCTGGATTTGTGACATTTCAGCATGAAGGACATTTGATTGCAGGACAGGCATTTTTTTTTTTTTCATATTCAGAGTGCAGTAAAGAAGTAACAAGGTCACTCTGGTGAGATCCAGCTTCCCAGAAGACTTCAGAATAATTCTTTCAATATAAGGACATACTTCCTCTTATAAGGTTATCCTGCTCTTTAGCTTGACCATGGGAAATAAAATCCAACTGATATTGCCTAGTGGGCTAGTTAAGGAGCCAAGTGTAGAGCAGCAGGGCCTCGTGTCTCCACCTCTGTGGAAACTTCTCTGGAATCCCACTGTGAAAGCTGAGCAAGCTGGGTTTGGAGGATGGCCTAACTTAAATCCTACTTTCAAATGATGGTGGAAGGAAGCAACACAAAATTTGCATTGGCTCTCTCAGCATTTTCCCAGGGACTGTCAGAAAATGAGTTGTATTAGTGGAATCAAGCCAGAAATGGCTGTCTTATGTAGCTATATTGCTTCATTGCTAACAATGCAAATGTAGAGAAAAAAAAAAAAGATTGCCTGGGCTTTGTGTGGGATGCCTTCTTTGGGTTCATAAAAGGAAAAAAAGAGGGAAAAAAAAAGCTTCCTTAGATGTATATATTAGGCGTTTTTTCTTGATATACGAACCTCTCTATGATGACTAGATACAAATGCTTAAGTTAAGCATTGAGGTGGAGGAATGGAAACAATTTAAAGGTACTCAGAGTACACTGAAGTGATTGAATATATTTAATTAAAAGTTAATAAACTATTGGATAGATGGGTTAATTTGCTCTTCATATGTCAGGGATGTAGCGATGCTGATAAACAGTTGGAAATCATGAACGGAATTCTTGGTGAGTTTGTCTGGTTGCAAACTGGAACCATTTCAGCGACGCTAGGAGAGCACAGGCTGCATGATTAAATCTCTTTACATGGACACACCACGTCATTGATCCAAAGGCAGTCCCTGGTAAACAATATGGCCGTGAGAGTGACAGTTGCCACCTGCATGTGGCTAAGAGTCCTTTCACCCCACAGCAGTTTTGTGAATGGACGTTGTTCTGACATTGAGGGGTCACACTGAAAATAAACAGGAACGGTGACTTCATCGTCTTGATTATGCTTATTGCATTGATAATGCTAATGCTCAGAGCTGTGTAGGGGTTGAGTTTACTCAGCCTTGCAGGAAACATCAGGGATATGGAGCACTGTTTTTCTCAAGGCAGCAGCTGGATAATGCAATTTCCAATGTATGATGCAGCAGATATGCAGTAAGAATGAAATGAAGATAGAGAAGGCTTTTGTGTTGCTGTCCCAGGTAATATAATAGCACTTCGTTGCTAAAGAGATGGATTTATAGCCTTTCAGAAGCTTGCATTAAATACATGTATTCGTCTTCTCCCCTGCTTTCCCACTCCTTCCTGACTTTAATAGACATCTACTGAAAGCCGAGATACGCCTAATGTTTTGTCATGCACACAGGAACACAAAACCCACTAGTTTAGCACATAAAAATGGCATAAGGGTGATAGCTGTATTGGCAAAATGAGACATCTTCCCAAATGCCATAGGAGTCCTATCAGTGTTGGCGGGATTTCTGCAGGGTGCGTTTCATAAAACCAGCAATTCACATTGAGGTGATAATCAGACTGCTTGATCAGGTATATCGGCCCTTATTGACTCTCTAATCTCTTTTACTATATGTGACATAATGAATATTATACATTTTAGAAGCTGCTACTTTAGGTACTGGTAATTTGGTGATATAATCTTAAAGAAAACAAAAGAAGTGGTCAGTGAAGTGACAGTGCAAAAAGTCAGTGACAGTGAAGTGCAAAAGAAGTAGGCAGTGAAGAACTGATCTTTAGTATTGACCTGAGCAGGGCTCTTGTAGAAAAAGTCTATTCTGCACATTGTGCCCCTCCTGCTCCCTTCCCTCTGCACGCCTGTCTCTTGCCCTCACTAAGAGAAGGGACCCTAAAAGCTTGGCTTTCCGCTGAGCACAATGAGGGAGGGGTGTCCAGTCTCAGGTCATTTTTCGCTGCCTTCTTTAGACATAGAGCCTGTTGCCTGGCTTGTCTCTGGAATGAAATAGTTGATTTTGCAACTGAGTTTAAACAAAAGTAAAGACGAAGGCTTTCCCTGCCTCCCAATGGAGTAAGAGGAGAAAAAACTGAGACCCTACTTTGTGAGTTTGGTTTTCCTATCCTTAAAGCTGAGGGGAGGTGTCTTTTTGTAAGGAAAGTGTTGCTGCCTAATTCCATATATGTTATACAATTGCATTTTTAAAAGGGGAAATGCAAGTACATCTCATGGACTATTGCTGGCTGAGGATGTTGGAATTTAAATTTCTGCTGACTTGGGACTGTTTCTGAATGGTCAGAATGGTCTGAATGATCTCGCATCTGTTTTAATCTGCTGGAAAATTTTAGTCAGTCTATTGATTTTTAGATGATAATATATTTTATTGAGAGTGTTATGGGCATTAATTTCTTGATTATTTTGATTATATCACAGGTTTATATATATATGTATTAACAAAATACATATTTCTAGATTTTAGTTGATCTCAAGCTTATAATTTGGGGACCTACTGCAAACATAGCTCGGAGTTGCTTATTGCCTGCTTCCTGCGGCTGCTAGTGGGGCCAAATTGGACATTACCTGTTTTGTCTTTGCCGTGCTGCCCTCGCTGGACAGCTGCAGAGCTAAGAGAGCATCCCGGACAATATTATTCCTCTCCTGAGCAAGCTGTTCTGGGGACTGGTTTGGTGAAGGTGACCTCTCTGTAGAAGTCCAGTTCCTCAGCAGAGGAATCACGTAGGAATTAGGAGTCGAACCTTCTGCACAGAGATGAACTCTGTTGGCTCAGAGAAAATCTTTAGGTGAGAGAGGCTGTATCACTTTTCCTAAACCTCTTATCCTGAAAAGTAATCCAATTAATAAATTGAGAGAGAAATGCTCAGCCTTCAGACTTTGATGGGGCAGATTTTTTTCTTTGCATGGCACTCACCTATCTTTTTACATAAAGATCTTGCTTCCCTTTTTGATTCACTGATTTTTGATTAACTAATATGGATCAGAACAAACCTTCAATGAAGGAAGGAGTTAATTGAATAGTAAACTGTGTAAGGTTATGTACTTTACAAAACGACCTTTTTTCTATGTGCTTGTGATTTCCTACTGATGTGTGAGGGTTTTTTTTTATGCTGATTTATGTCTGCTGCAGAATTGCAGCTTGACAACTGGAACCACGTCTAGAGCTTGGGAAGCGCATGTTGTTCTTGTAAGTTCTTACTCAAAAGCTGCATTGTGCTATTAGGTATTGTGCCATAGTGGTCTATTTTCATTTTGGGGAGGGCCAGAGAAATTAAAGAGTTCTGAGCTCAATACTGATTTGTAGCAGCATTATATACCTTTAAATACAGTAATCAGCTCAAGAAAAATCCTTAAACTCCTTTGGAAATGTCTAGCTGGATCTCATTTTCCCTGCCTACCGAACAAATAGTTTAAATAAGGTAAATGCTTAAAACAGGCAGGTTGCTGTAATGTGCTGCTAAGGGTTGTTTCATTAGTAAAAGGCTAGGGGAAAATACTTATGGTGCAAATATAACTTGGCCATAAGCCTGAAAACAAATATTGTATTACAAAAGCTGCTTCAGGTAAAAACCTGGCTCTCTGACCTACTGCTTAAATGCTACTGCAATCTGAATATAAATTAATTGATTTTAGTTTAATATCTACCAGAATCATCTGCTCTCCATCCGTTCAAGATTGTATTAACTGGTTTACTGCTTGGTGTCTGCAAGAGATTTAAAATAGGCAACATTTTCTTAAATGTCTAACATAATCTTTTGAAAGAGCGATGTAAAGGTCATTTGTGGCTTCATCATTGTGCACAGCAGTTGGTGTCAGTGAGTTGATACCATTGAGAAGGACCACGTTTCTGCAAGTCTAGTTCTGTTCTCACAGGAGTTATTGTGAAAGCCCCTCCTGACTTTAGCCAGTCCTAAATCATACACCAGCTTTATGTACCTTTCTACGTAAGGGTCTCAATGTGTAGAATGCATATGCTTTTACATGCTCTTTTTCTGCCACTTGAAGTACAATTCATATTTATGTTAGGCACCAGAAGTGTGTGCCCTGGCTTTGTACTACCAGCGTAAAACCGTGTAGCATGTTGCTGTGCGAACGCGTTTACATAGTGAGGAGGCAGCTCCAGTGCTGCTGCACAGATATACAGTGTTGTCTGCTTTAGCAAACATAATCATCTGTCACCGCTTTCTCTTTTCTGAGAAGAAAGCTAGAATTATCTTATTGCACTCAGCTCCTTGAAGTCTTTGTCTGGAAACTATATTCTGTATTGCACAGTAGTATTTTAAGTGTGCTGTTATTGTGTCCAGCTGTTTATGTCATGTGTGCTCCATAGTCAATGCTAATTTAGAAGTGAGATAATGTTTACTATGTAATGTACTCAGAAATTACATATGCTGTACTGTTTTGAGGGGGAGTACTGCCTTCTAGTTTCTTGATATGCACACAACAGTTTTTTTTCCTATTCTATTTCTCTTGCTCTTCCTGTGTGGTATCTTTATTTCTATCTTTTGAGAAAGAGAAACCCTTTTGCTTCAAATCCTTGCATGTATATTGAAAGGTTGGATACTGGTGTTGTTTTGAAGGTCATATTTCTAGATAAATATGTTTACTTACAGGGGAAAGTTTCCATCACGCTTCAAGTTAAGAAACAGTAATTTATCATAGATAAGTCCTGAAAGGTCCTAGGCTCTCCTGTCACCACAGCATCTCCAAGTCTAATAACATCCAGTTTAAGTTTGGGGTTATCAGCACTTTCTGGAACTGAATTTTCACTGTGTAGTGCTGCTATTTTAGACTCAGATGTTAACTGCAGTAGTAAAATAGTGAAAATTAGACATACTTCCAGCTTAACTGTAAAACAGATGTACTTTTTTGAGTTTAGCAGGATTACTTATGCTATATTTAGAATGTAGCAAAACATGTGATGAAAAAAGGTGCAGACATAGGAATATTTAAGCCTTTACCTTCTACTTTCATTTTTACACTCTGCTTATCCAGCACTTTTCCTCCTGGCTTACAGTGAAACGGTGACCATCTCTATTGCAAATGTCTTCAACCAGGTGTAGTTACAGATGATTGGAATGGCAGTACCTGATAAAGGTCCTTTTCCAGCTTATTTCCTGCTAAGGTGTCTCTTTATTGAATGACTTGTGTGTGGAACCAAACCTGCACAACACGTTTGCACCTGGTGTATTATAAAGGAGTCGTTGCTTTCCTCTTGAACATTACCCAGGTGTTGCCTAATTGTGGTTCATTATTTCAGATGATATAGATGTCATGTTTTCATGACTGTATTTGCTGAAAATATTGTATGCCTACTACTTCATCTTAAGGAGCAAAAGTAATTTGCATCCAAGCGAAAATAAGAAAATCCCCAATATCCATACTCAAGTGAAGTATGTTATTACTTGCCTTTTTCTTTCAGATTTCTTTCTTATTTGTGATTCATGTTTGTTCTTGACCTAGTTTGAATTTATGTTTGGATTTGCTGCCTAAATTGACCTTTATCTGGATTTGAACCCAATTTCAATCTTTAAATTCCTTCAGAAACACATCTCATTTTCTTTGAGGAGCTGTAGAGATGTGTCCTAAATACTATTCCTGCATCTTAAGGAAGATAGTAACGCTGAGGAAAAATAGAGGAGTTTTTATATATAGTTATCCAATTTCTTGTCCCCCTTTTCAAAAACTGATCTGTTATTACATATTGTTTTTTTCTCTTGGTCTAACTCCTGCGTAAGTCAAAGTTAATAGTTCTTAGTTTGGATTAGGATGTTATCCACCATACAAGACTACATTTTTGTATGAAAAAGTATATTTTCTAAAGAATATGGGGCTTAAAAAGAGCTTAGTGTATTGTAATAATCTTAAAGTCAATGCAGTTTTAAGATAAAAAAAATGAAATTGTTTATCACTTTATCATGCTTATTTCTTTAGAAGTAGTTTGAAAAATTTTACCTATATAATTTCCATCTCCTAAACAATAAATTACTTTTATGTATTACTCAATGCTTTCTGTCATCTAAGATTTTTTGTGATTGTTTCTCTCTGCATTTCTATTCTTTCAGTTACTCTTTGGTTTCTATTTCAGGCAAATGGTAGGAGAATCTTTTCTTTGTCCTACGAAATTTTGTTCAGTTTCTCTCAAGGTAAAAAAAAAAGCAACCAAAAATCCCAATGTCTCTTCTCTAATTTTTCTCCCTAGGAAGGAAATACAGTATGATAAATGCACAAATGTATACATTTTCTAAGACATGTCATGGTTTTGAAAGCCATATCAATATTGGGGTCAGAGAAAAGAATAGAATTTGAATTGACTTGGTTGCTTCTGATCTGGAAGATAACCCAAAATACCTCTTCCTTCCACACCTTATGAGGTAAGGGAAAACGTCACGCTCCTCAAATGTCGAGATGGAAAGCAGAGAGCTCAGTCAGACTGCCCAACTTTGTCACAAGATTTACAGAAGGAGCTCATTCCCCGCTGGCGTCTAATGTCCACCTTCTAATTTCTTAGCAGGAAGAAAACACTGGGTGGTACTTGATAACTTGAACTAGCTCTTTGGTCTGTAGGAGGCAGTCCTCTCCCTTCCTGACCAATTTTTTGGAAGGTTCAACTGGATTCATGAAGTGGTTGTCACAGTGGTACCAGAGGATTTTGAGTTCATGCTACTTGGTTGCTGAGGGTTTCCTCAGATGTGTAAGAATTCAAATAAGGAATTTGGTCAGGCAGCAATATAGTATTCAGTGTGTTTTGACTGTGCAACCTCTGTTATTTAAAACGTGTTCTTTTAATAATCCATTTACAGATTGTTGCATCGTTTAAGCTGTTTATCTTAGTTTTACCTTCAAAGTAGTTTGTGCCATGGATGGTATTTTTGCATGCTATGTGTTCAGACAGTGTTTAGCAGGTAGCATATGCCAACAGAACCAAAAAAGAAAACTAGTGCACTGTCATCAATCCAATCCTGCAAGGCAATAATTGTGAAGAATAAATCTTTGTAGCTGAAAGGTGCACAAAGTCCATCATTAGCTTTGATATTCTGTCACGTGCAGAATATAAATCTGATATTCTGTCATGTGCATTTTATGTCCCGGGCAGTGATGTGTCAGATGCAACTATAATTGTAAGTATTATAATCCCGATGTGGTGTTCATGAGCTGTCTCTGGTGTGAGTACTCTTGAGCAGTCAATGTGGTCTCTATGAACCTATAACATGGCTTGCAGGGTGGAACGGTGCTATCCAGTCCTGTTCTAAAATGAAGATTTCTATGAGAAAAGGCTTATAATATATTATAGGAAATGTTTATATATAGCTGAATTACTAAATATATGTATATGTATAAAAACAGGATGCTAGATTAGTCAAGTTACTTAAGGGAATAAGGGAAGTATTAAGCTAACAAGTTTGAGACTTGAGACTTAGGGCATTAGAGGTTCTGCTGCATTGTTGTGCTGTATTTCAGGGCATTAGCTGCACAGCTTAGCTGGCATGGTTTTGTTGTTGGCAACAAGACTATTCAGAGGAGATGAATCATCCAGTTTCATAGTCTTGAGACTTGGAAGATTAAGAGCAAAAAGGTATTTTTTATTTTTCTTCTTGGCAGAGAATTGTAAAACATGAGAAATGCAATGAGTAATGACTGTTCCTGACTGTTTCCCTTGAATAGAGATTGAGATTGGGCTCTGCGTGTGTATGTATATGTATACATATATTTTAACAACAAATATTCTGGATTCTGATTCTCCTTCTAAACTAGCAGAGATATCAATAGTATTCACCCTATTGTTTAAAAACAAACAAACAAAAAAACCCGAAGAAATCAAGCATACAATAACAGATTTTGTGTGGCTATGTATAGACTTCCTTAGGATTTCCTTTAGAGTAGAGAGTAGGAAATCTAATGTGAGAGTTTGCAATTACTTTTGAGTCTAGATAACTATGAAAAATTAAGCGCTGTCATTTTTAGCTACAGAGCAATAGTAAGTGGTGCATGAGGTGTCAAGGATCAAGTCTATTTGCTCAACGAATTTGGGATCTTTGAGGTATAGTCCTTGTGGTCTCTTGATTCAGCTTTTGATTGACCCTTGCCTCTGTATCTTGATTCTCTGGCTGTGCATACCCAGATTTCGACCTATGATTAGAGGGTGAAGATGTTAAATTTTAGGGAGAAATATATATGAAATGTTTGTTCCAGCTATCTGTGCAGAACATGTAGTCTTTCTATATCATATTCAGTACAATGCAATTGCTTCAGCAGCCTAAAAATGTTTAAATGTCTGGAGCTGTCCATTTGGCAGCAAGCAAGTAGTAATGAAGTTCTGTGCTAGTGCAGACAACCTGCCTAGAGGTTAATTGAAATTTTCCTTAGTTTTGATCAAAGAGTACTACCTGCAGTCACTTAAAATGGCACAAGGAGCTTTTGGATGTTAGGGATGTTTATATGGCAGAGGTTTATACTTTCCTTCCACCAATAGATGCTGTTATGTTTAAGTAAGTGACCAGTGGAAAGAAGCGGTTGATGGCTATGGTGGCAGAAAAACACAAAAAATTTGCTTCAAAAACATACAAAATTTGCTTCAAGAGCTCTGGCTCTGTTTTGATGCAGAGCGTGTGTGTGTGTGTGTGTGTGTGTGTGTGTGTGTGTGTGTGTGTGTGTGTGTGTGTGTGTGTGTGAGCATGGGCATCTTTTCCTGTTTATTTTCTTGTATGAATAATTTAAGGTTGTTTCAAGGCTCTGTGGTAGGATAGG
>JAUBOD010000433.1:368474-380148 GCA_032353885.1 Nothura maculosa | reverse complement strand
GAGCATGGGCATCTTTTCCTGTTTATTTTCTTGTATGAATAATTTAAGGTTGTTTCAAGGCTCTGTGGTAGGATAGGAAGCTATTGAAATAACCAAAAAGAGTGTCGTAACTCCCAAACAGAGCTGAAGGACCTGCCTCATGCAGGGTCTTCTTGTTACTCTTTCGTTTGATGAGAATTAAATCACTATATCATTCCATATAACACACATTTCAATTCTGAAACATATTTATTGTGTTTACTTCTTGCTCCCTGAAATTATGTATTTAAAATAGCATAAAGTGCTTTATATTGGCAATGAAAGAATACCTGAAGTAACTGAATTTGGGGAGAGGCGTTGAAGATAGCCAACAAGTGTTTGTGTCTTCCTTGGTGACTTGAGTGAGATGCTCCTGGACTAAGGAAGAGGGGAAGGAATAGGCAGAGTTGTTCGTGAGACAGGATCTGGGGAGTTTCAACGTGCACTCAATGTTACTGGAGCAAAGATTGCGGCTGTTGGGTGCACTAGGAAGCCAGGGACACAACTAATTATTATTTGCATTGATCGCTTGTGCTGCGTGGTGCCCAGAGGGCTCAGTGGAGGCCAGGACCCCCCTGCGCTGCTGGCCCCACGTGCTGTGAGTAACCGCTTGCTGCCTGGAAGAGGAGACTCTCAACAGGCGAGAGGCAGGAGCCCTGACAGGAGATGCAAGGAAACCAAGTAACATTCCCAGCAAGATAGAGGACATCTTGGATTCATTAGGGACTTCCCTAGGCTGGTGTTGCCACTGAAGATGAGACGACGTAATTTGGACGTGATGCAGGAGGAGGCTGCAAGTCAGGGAGAAGATTCAAGGCCTAAAGGACAGAAGAATGGACAAAAAAAGGTGACTATTTGCAGCTCCTAGGGTGATCTTTACCAAAACTATTTCTACAGAAACATTTTCACAAATGTGAAAACAAACTGCAATTGCAGTTGCTGAATTTGAAGCTTTAAATAGTGGGTGCCTGATTGATTTGAGATGCTTCCTGGTTGGTAGATGTAGTAATTAATTTTGCATAATATATGTTACCGTCTTGTGATTATGGCATATTGGAATAAAACAAAAGAACATCCCAAAGAGCTGGGAAAAAGTTACTGTAGAGAAAGGGGTAGAGAGGGAAGGAGAATTACAGAGAAATTGTGGGGACTTATTGAGAAACTATGGTCAAATAATACAGATGTAAATCATGTACCTATGAAATGTGGTAGCACTGAGTGTTCATTTACTGACTGTTGTGGGAGTTGAAGTGTGCTTGCATCCTATAATGCATGAAAGACAGCGCTTAGTTAAAAGTGCGTGTAAACAGCAAGCGATGTCCCAAGTTTCGAGTGTTGATGGCTAAACAGTAAGCTTGCTCCAGCACTGGACTAGGAGAAGGGAACTTCGGCAGCTATGTTATTTTTCTAGATGCCTATGTCTATGTATATGGTATCTATCTTTCTAGGTGCCATACATTATTTATTTAAGTTACAAATATTTCTCAAATGTCAATTAGAACAAGGATGAACAGTTTATATTCTGTGCTGTTAGGGAAGTATTGTTTGGCCTAATTTTGGATTTGTTGGAGGCCTAAAAAGAGTGTGGAGTTAGGGCTGACTAATATAAAATTTCTCTGAGCATGTTTCTAAGGTGATCTGAGTTGACTCCTGAGGCATTTTTTTTGTTTCCTTTGTGTATCAATAAAATGTGTTTTTCATTTTTTATCATGTTTTGTAACAGTCTATTGATTTTTATTGTGTCATTCCCTATGTTGCATATACTCTGCTATTAAAAGTGGTCAGCAGTCAGTTTTTCATTTGTGCTGAAAGATGGGCTTGTTTAAATGCTTTTTTGAGGTTGTTTTCTGTAAATAGACATTACATCTCTCTAAGGAGGAAAGCACGTCTTTGATGAAGTATGATCAAACTTCAGTCCTAAAGAGGTATGCAATGGAAATGAAGAGCATTTAATGACAGCATAACTAAAATTCTCTTTTTTTTCCTCTCTAAAAGTAACCTCTGAATTATCATAATCACCTATTACGTTCCTAGCTTTGTGTTTAATGTATTATCATTATTGTAGGAGATCTTGGATGCAGTATCAGTGGTGGACAAGATTTTTTGAATGATGGAAAATAACAAAAAGGCAATGAATAAGAATGTTTTTTGATAAATCACTGAATTTGTATTTGGAAGTTTGAGTAAGAGAAGAATTTTTGATGGGTTAACTCATCTGAAGTTTTCTCTGCTTTGTAAAATCAAGGGAATTTTTTTTTTATTTTGGTAGGTTTCACATAAAACAAGATCTTCAAATGTTATCTCAGTAGAGTGAGAGAATGCTTTTACAGTTTTTTTTTTTTTTTTTTTCTCTCCATGTTAAGCTGGTACACAGCTGGGTTAGAAGAGGTAAAAGGGGTTATATTATGTGATGTTCAGTTCTCAGTGAGAAGTAGGACTAGGATTTTCTCTAGATTCACCTCAAATTTGAATGCAGAACTGTACTGTTGAATACAAAAGGCAAGCAGAAGCACAGATCTCCAACCTGCAATGTGCAGCGTTTCTAAAATGAGCAGAAATACCACATAAAGATGGAATTTGAAGATTTAAGCAAAACAGAGGTGTCACTCGACATGAAGTACCAACTGTTTTCAGCTTATTTAGTATGCAGGAGCACACTTTATGGATGACTCACAGTTAAAATGCCTTATGTAAGGTTGCCCAAGTATCTAGTTCACTTTAGGTGATGGAAAGATACCATAAAAATAGTTTTATTTTATTATTTTTAAAGGCTCTACCCAATTGCTTTTACTGCTTCATGGGCTATTTTTTTGTCAGGTTCTGTATTATATCCATGTATTATACATGCTCATTATTAAGCATACAGATTAGGTGGAGTCCTATTAATTGACTGTTACTGAATGCTATTGTAATGACACCAATATTTTTCCTATCCTTGTGGTCTTAAAATTGCAAATTTATGACTTGAGTAGTTTAAAAAAATGTATATAGGAAGATGTTTTTAACTTAACATTTAATGCTACAGGTCCACCTACCTCAAGAAATATAAATAGGAGGCTAAAGCAGTGTTTGATATGTTAAAAAAGACCTTTTTAAGACTTCAACTTTTGCTAGCATAATACATTTTAAAAATATTTATATCTTTTATTTGATTCCACGTCAGTGCTCTCAGTGTAGTAAGCAAGAATGCTTTTATCCTTAATTGCAAGGCCTTTATGCGTCGCCTGTATTTATCCACTATAAATTACATAAGCACTTAAAAGTAACTGTGGGAAAGCAGACCAAGGGGTCTGTTTAGTGCAGTATTGTGCCTCCAGCAGCAGTCAGTAGCAGAGACCAAGAAGACAAGAACAAACAGCACAACAACACAGTTTTTTTATCTTTATGCTGCCAGCCTGTACCGATTTGCGGGGCAGGGAATTTGACTCCGAAATAATGACGTTGAAGTTGGTGTTACGTTGAGTTCTGCAGTTGAAAGGGATGTTGCATGAGGAACCTCTTGTTTGCTGTGAAGCTCCCGTGTGCAGCATCTTTTTCATTCTGGAACTGGCAGGGCATCGTAGATTGAAATATTATGTAATTATTTGCCAAAAACAAAGTTGTATTAATTCTGGTTGGCTTTATAGAAAGGAAAAAAATGTTTGGTATTTAAAAATGTCAGTTACATTTTCTATTACTAAAATTTAGTTTTTATCCTGTCTACTTTTCTTCCTTTTTCCTGCTGCTGAAAAAGCAAGAACAGAGTGGAAATGACTTGTAAATGTTTCTCAAGCCTGAGGACACGAGCAAAACCTTTAGAACAGACAATGATTGTAACAAGATTCACTTTTTGTAAGGAACTATTTAAAAATTGTTACTTCTCTTTAGAACAGAAGCAATCTTTGAAGAAAAAAGGATATACAGAAGTAGCTTGAATTCTTCATGCATTTCTTAGACAATTTTACATTCCCAAGTACCTTCTTCTCCTTTTTTGTTTCTTAATTTGAGCTTTTGAGGACGGATTTGAGCTTGCAGATTTGCAGCCCTTCAGAAGCACTGGCGCAGGCAGCGGGATCTGCCTGTCGCCTGCTCTGGAGGCTGCCTGGGCACTGGGGCTCTCACAGAAAGCCTTGAGGGAATTGAAGTCACAAGGGAATTGAAGCACTTTCAGTCTGCTCCAGTTTTCACCTCAAAGGCGATGGTTACTTTTTGCTTGTTGCGTTTTCTTTGCTCTATTGGAAATGTTCAGCTTGGAGGAATTTTGATTCCCTTGGAGGAATTTTCATTTCTGCTAGATTCCTCGCTCCACAGTTGCGATGTGGTGTCCTGGTGGGGGTTCACACAGCTGGGTTCAGGCTTGTGAGGCCTGTTGGGGCAGCCCCAGGAGTGGCCCGGCAAGGGAGTGTTTGTGGTGGTGCTGAGCTGGCCGCACCACCAGACAGCTTCCACCACAGCCCGAGCAGGGCTTCCAAGCAATGGCAGGGAGAGACGCCGGCCCCTCTCACCTTGGGACAGCTCCATGAACAGAGGCCCTTTTGGACGCTGGCTGGAGAAGTCCCCAGGAGCCGTGGTGAGAAACCACGGACGAGACCGTGCCGCTGTGCAGGGCGTGATCTGCCAGGCTATACAGGCCCTGGTGTCCCCCAGGGCAAACCCTTGCTGGGTGCGTTGCCAGGGCCAGGAGTGGTTCCAACGGCGGCCCTGAGGTGCGGCCCTGTGAGCAGGGTGCCTGGGAGCAGACAGCACAGACAGGGCATGGTGCGGCGCTCGCAGGGACAGGCCGTGTCCCTGGTGCAGCACGGCCAAGCACTCAGTCCGTGCCCAAGTGCAAGGGGAGGTTACAGTGTCAATGCTAATAAAGGCAGTAAAATCTCCTACGTGTTCTGCATGGATTTGTTTTGTTTGTAGTAATGGTGCTTACCAATTACAGGCATCTTATGAGTGCTGGGAAGCATTAACTAATATGTGTAAGTGTTTGAAGAGTAAATCTCTTCAAATATATATTTTTTTAATCTATCCATAAACAATGACAATGAAGCAGTATTTTAAAATTTGATTTTAGTGTAAAGAGCAAGATGAACTGCAAACTGGATTCTATTTACCTGTGAAAAGCTATGGGCTTGATGAATATTAAAAGTGGGTTGCTGACTTGAATTTGAAAGCAACAAGAAATCTGACCTCAATTAGAAACAAAAATTATTAGTCGCTGCATCTGCATTTGCTTTGAAATTGCTGCTGGTGATGAGCTACCTCTTCCCAGTCAGATACATTCCGGCGGCAGCTCTTCCTGACGCTCCCGGCCTGAGGTTAGGCAGACAGCGAACCACCAACCCAGCGGTGCTGCCCCTGTACCTGCTCGCTCCCCAGTGCGTGGTGGGGATCCCAGGCAGCAGGTGGGGTTGGAGCAGCCCCTGTGAACGTGTAGAGGAGAAAAGACAGCAGCTGCTTTTGTTGGTAGCAGCACACTGCAAATAACAGTGCCTGGAATGAGCAGGTAACCAAGTGGCAAACATCTCTGTGCTCCTTATGCTCTGAAATGGAGGTCACTAATTCCCACCAGTCATGGCACTTAATGCTTGGAGATCTGGAGAAGTGGTTATTTCAGTGGTCTCTGAGGGACTGAATTGAAAAATACCAGGTTGGCTAAAAATACTGTTAACTTTAGAGAAAAGAAATAGAAGCTCTTGAATTCTTTTCTACTGATTTTGTTGTTGTTGTTGTTGCTCTTGGTGGTAGTATTTTTCTTTTTATGAGAGACACCCTAGTTTAAAAATTTAGCACAGATCTTTTTCTTATGTAAGATATAGGATTGCACCTTCCAGAGCACCTTGGTCCCACCTTCAAAAGCAACGTGTGTAAACAAGATTTTGAGCTTTAGAGCATGGAAGGAAAGGAAAAATGAAGTACTTGCTTCTGTCCTAACAACAACACTGAAAATGGCCGTTCTCTTCAGTGTAATTTTATGCAGGAGTCCATACTACCAAGCAAGTCAAAGAATAAAATTTATTTGCATCTATTTGAAATTTCCCAGCTACATTTATTTCTTTTGAGTCATGAGGCTGCATACTTATTTTAAATGGGATGTGTATGTCCTGAGGGATCTCATGTACCCTTTCTTTGCTGGATGCACTTTTCATGTTCACAGACTAAGAGACAAGGATGCATTTGTATTACTGCTCCATTTAAACAATAACTGAAGATAAAAAAAAAATACTTAATTTTCAAGTGATAACTGCAATATTTAAGTTTGGCAAGTTTTCAAGAGGATAGACATGTATTCCATGTTAAATTACTGCTGCTTTTCTGTGGAAAATAATGAACTGTGTCATTTGAACAGGGACAAACTGACTGCTGCATAGGGGCAATTTCAAAGAAATTGCTTTTAATAATAAACACCTTTTCCGAAAGTCTTCCCATAGCCTGTTTGTAAAATAAGTATTGTGTTTCACCTAGGGGAAGAAATTGAGGAAATGTGAGTAGGAAGGTCATTCACACTTTCTGTACAGAATTACAATCTTTAATAATTTCTTTTTTATGTTTCTGATTTGATTTGGCTTGGGCTATTCAATACAGTCCAGCAGTTATATTCTATGTTAGCGCATAACATAGCTCAAGCAGATTTTAACATACCCCTGTGAGCTAAGTGTCTCCAATTTACTCAGCTGGGAGCTGTAAAACTTCTCTTGTACATTGGAGGAAAACAAATTGGCTCAGAGATGGACATATTTCCAGAAACACTCGATAGCAAGGGTGCTCACTCCTTTTCACTGGCAGCTGTACCTATCTACAGTCTTGAGAATCAAATCTTGAATATTCAAGAGCTGAAAGAGCTGAAGGTAGACACAATTTATGCCATTCCTGCACTCCCAAATCTGAACATATTGTCTCTTGACATTGTCTCTTCACACCTTGCCAAAGGCCCTGCTTTTCAGCGAGAGATGTCCTTGCTTGCCTAAAGCTGAATGTTCAGTGACGCCAGAGGGGTATTTGGTGCGGGTGTAAGTGAACTGTCCAAAGACCACTAAGATGCGGTTAAATAGAGTCATGTGTTTGAAAACAAAACCAAAAACTCTAAACAGCTATTTTTTTTTTTATAAATGAATCGTTATATTTGAAAAATATGTTCCAGTGTCTAGTTACCTTCTTGCTTAAAATTCCTTCATGTTTTTCTCTTTGGCTTTTCTTTTTTTCTAATTTTGTGTTCTGGCAATGCCTAATTACCAAAGGACAAACTTGGAATGAGTTAATAATATACAGCAGGGGGATAAATGTTTGCAGTCCTCCATAGGAGGACGACTGCAATCTACACCATTGATTGCATCCAAATAGACACAGCATTTTATGTTCCCTTACCACTTTTTATTGCAGCACTTTTCAGAGAATATTTTCTACCTTAGGAATTTATTGTAAAGGCAGTTTCTGCTTCATAACAGTTTCTGTTTTAAATGTAGTCATCTTGTTGCATTATTATTTTTTTTTTGTGTATATGTGTGTTTTTTCTTCCTTTGTAAATGGCTGCCTTTATTGTGCTAACTTTTACATTTCCTCAGACATTTCAGTAAAGCCTTATTTTTGGTTTTATTGTGGATGTTTTTTCAGGATTTTTTTTCAGAAAAAAATGAAGATTTTTTTTAGATCTGTTTCTTTAGGTCTGTTTTAGATATTTAGTTGCAGACAGGTGTTTAAAGAACAAAAGCTTTTCAACTTTTAGTCACTGTGAGTAATGTTGTGTTTCCTTTATCTGGTTTACATTGCTTGGATTATTTGATTTTCTGAATTGCTTGGCTAGGGGTGAGTAAATTATCATTTTCTGTTTCAGAAGAAACCTATTGTAATTTACCTAAATAAAAAGTCAGTTAAGTGCTGTTCCAGTGAAGTGCACGTAGGCACTTCTTCCTGGGCCTTGATGAGACACACCTTGTAACTTGTGTTTGTCCAATTTGTTTAGGTGATCCCTAACCTGCTCCTTTGCCACCAAGAGTAAGTCTTCATTGATCTGGATTTCCTCTCTGGTGCCCGGGCTTGGGATTCAGAGGGCTGACTAGAATGGTAGAGATGTACATGCCCCCTTGTCACCAGGGCCCCTGCCCCATTCAGTGTGGGCCCATGTTGCCCTTAGCCTTCCTATGCTGCAGAGGAACTTGGAGAAGCTTTTTCTGTTGCCTTTCACGTCCCCTGCAGTTCAACTCACATGGGTTTTAACTGTCCTGACCCCATCCCCGCAAGCTCAATGTCTCTGCATTCCCCCTCCATCACCTGTCTGTGCTTCTACCTCTTATATGCTCCCTATTCATACTTGTATCTCTTTGTTTAGCCAAGCAAGCCTGTCATTGCTGTGGGATGGACCACCTTTGTATGTGTCCAAAAACAGCAGCTTGGGCTACCTCCTAGAAAAGAAACTATTTTTTTTACATTACCTGCATATGTATGTATATTATTTATCTTATTTGTGCCACTAATCATATTTTACCTCATTCATCTTACATTTTTTTCTGTGTATTGAGACAAAGAAGGTAAAAGGTTTTACTAATCAATCTGACAACAGCTCATCTACCCTAAAAGCATGGGGTATTGATCTTGACCTCCACTACCAACAACAGGCCTAAACGCAATCTGGGTGTAACACGACATGCAGAATGCCCCATAATAGAGCATAATGTGGGGAGAAGGAGAGGGGAAGGGCAAGAGGGCGTTAATGGCCTTTAAAACTTTCCAGCAAATCTGTGCTGGAAAACTGCTTCATTTTTCAGTTGTTGAGGGAGTGAATAGAAAATGAGAATGGTTACCAGATAGTTTGTATTACAATGTACATCTGGATTGTTATTAAATCTTAAGACACTTAACGTGAATGATTTCATAAACCCATTTTCACCGGTGTTTTGTTTTCTGTTGATGATTCTACAAGGGTAATCTCAGTTCATCTCAACACGAAACTATCTCAAAGTTGTTAATTCTTGCTTGGGTCAGCTAGGAAGAGAAATATAAAATACTGATGAGGTATATATAGTATTTCTTTATAGACCAGCTTAAAAAGGTGCCTTCTTATGAGCTCATGTTGTGATCAGAATATGCCCATCAAAATGGTGTTTCAGTTTTCAACGGTCAGTTAAGATTACTTGGGATTTGATATTTTACTTGAAAATATGATAGTATAAATTTGTCTGTTTTCAGAAATTGTACCCTTTACTGTGGGCTTCTTCCTGGGTATGCTATGTCTGTGTATCTCTATTTTTCAGTTTTGTTTATTTTCCTGAGTGCTCAAGGTAGGTGATTGGGCTTGTGAGCATAGTGCCAGTGCGTTGCAGCCACAGACAGTTCCAATGTGCTTCTGTAAACCCCGACAAAAGATGTGCTTAAGAAGGAAAATCCTCATTGCTTTTTACATTTTCAAACCCATAATATATTCATAAAATACTTTAAATTTTGCAGCATCTTAGGAACAACACAGTGCCCCTCTGCTGCTTTTGCTGATCTTCCCCACGTTTGAAGTGATGGATGCTGCTTTGGTGCCTGTGTTGTTGGTAGCTGTTGCCCTGAGGCTTCTGGGTTCAGCCGAACGGGCTCCAGTAAGTGCGGCTCCTCTCTGAGGAACCAGAGATGTCTTTTCATTTCCAAGAGTTTTGGTTTACTTCGGGAACAAGTTGGTGCTTTCTAGCGCTGTTTGCAGAGGATTTTAGTGAAGTATATGCTCGATGAGGCTTCTTGCCTTCTGGGCCAAATGAAGTTCTAGATGTATCATTTTTTTTTTCTCCCAGCACTTGGGTCCTTTTTTCAGCATAGTTAGCAGTATTATAGACAGACAGATCAGGGTTTGCTGGTAAAAGGATTTTTTTTCCCCTCTAGATTTTAATGCCTGTAACTCTCTGTGTGATCTGCTCTATAGTTACAGAAAGAGGTGAAAATTCCTGATTTTACTGAAATTAAAGGAAGATTTGCTACAGCTATAAGTGAGCCTGGTGCTTTTCTCTGCCCATCAGTACACGTTAAACTGAGAATGCTGAGATTGGTTTCTGGGCTCTGTGCGTGAGTGCCTTGGGCTCCTTTTGGTTGCAGGCCTTGCTGCCGGGAATGCTCCTGAAATATTTAGGCTCTCTTGTGAGCCAAGGTTTTCACCCTCGAGTGCACCAGTGACAAGAATGGAGATGCAGACACCACAGCGAATGCTGATATTGCTCAACTCCAACTTTGGAATCAGGTTTGTTCTTAGAATTTTGGCAGAAAGCCGCTTGAGAATATTAAACTAGTGCTGTCTTTACAGCTCCATCTGCTACAGTATCGTGCTCTGCGGTAGTGCGGACAGTGCTGATAACTGAGCAGCCCATCGAGGGGTATCTTCTTTTATTCCATAATGAAAAACATCTATTTAAATGGTAGGTGTTTCTTATGTTTTGTCTTATTACTGTCTGGTTGTAGAAAAGTGAAGAGTCAAATGGAGAAATGATTTTTTTATTTCTTCCTCACTAGTCAAAGATCAGAGTTTTCTGGTTGCACATATCTCTTTTAATTGACTGTCTTCAGTTTGACTTCAAGTCTGACTGATTAACTGAAAAGCATGTTTTTTTTAAAATATTTATTTTTAAGGCCTTAAAGATATTTGAGAAGTTTGATATTCCCAGATATGTCTGCTGTGAATTGTGCCAATTTGTAGACTCTGTTTTCTGAGCTTGGCCCTTGCACTCTCTGACTACACTGTTTGCTGAGGTGCCATCAGATTGCCAGAGAGGCAATATTGATTGAAGCTCTCTGCCTTGAAAAACTCACAGCTTCGGAAGCTCTTCCTAATTCCTTTTTATCAGATCAGATCAACTGTCTGAAATTACTACCTCGACAGGAAAAATATAGCCTTCCATCCCTGCCCAAAGCTGATGCACATGTTGCTTGTTCAGTTTAAAACCTGTCAGTGAAAGCATGAGCAAACACTCTGATAAACTTGGCTTGCTATCTGTGTGTACCTGAAACCTGCTTGGAAACTGGAAATTTGGGAATTTGTCTGTGGGTGAAGCAGAGGAGCAGGCCCTGGGGCTTGTGCCCATTGCTGCAGCTTGTCCACTGCTTTGGGCTTTATCTTTGGGCTTCCCAGAGATGTTCCTGTTTTCTGCCGGGGTCTAACATGAAGGACCTGGATCTGATCTGGAGAAATGCTACAGAAGCCAGTCAGGGTTAGATTTGTTGGAACACGTTAACTGTTGCACCCCCAAAGCACTAATTCTGCCCAATGTGTGTTGGATGCACAAGATTAGTTATTTCACCTTCAGGTTGTCTTCCTTCAGTTTCCCTGCTTCTGAACTGAGGGCAGTGATGTTTCACCTTGGAAGCTGTTAAACGGGATTCCTCAGTGCCCATGAGGCTGTGACGGGCCCAAGCGCCCCGTCCTGTGGAGGAGGCACCTGGTGGGCCAGGCCGTCTGCTGGGGAGGCGCAGCGAGGCCGCATGTCGTGGGCAATCTGCCCTCTCCCTTCAGTTATTCCAGCGCTCATTCCCTGCTCTGCTTCTTCCTGCTGTCTTATCTGCAGTTATTTCCTTCTTGCCTCTGAGAGCTGTGTGCTCAGTTGAAGGTAGTTCCACCTCTGCTTCTCTACCGTGATTAAACTAAAAAGTGTACAGTAGCTCAGCCTGACATTTGGGATGTAGAGAAACCTTTAATGGAGTTGCTTCTTCACATATGTTTAGTGATGCA
>JAUBOD010000433.1:348759-363995 GCA_032353885.1 Nothura maculosa | reverse complement strand
CCTTTTTCCCATCGATTACCAAACAGAAAGTTACTCTCAGGAACATGTTTGAAGGCTTTGCTTCACCCATCTCAGTATAGCTGTGTGGGCTGGAATGGGACTCGAAAGGCTCAGGAGCGAGGTAAGAGCACAGCCAGCCCAGAAGCTATTGCTGGGCATTTGGGCATGGGTATAAAGTGCTTCAGATCACTTTTCTGAGACAAGCATAACATTTATGTGCTTTTCACCTGGTAACACATTTAGCACTTCTTTTTCTGCTTCTTTGAGAATAAAGAAAATCATGTGACTTTCTGCTGATATAATGCAATTCAGGTGTTCTTTCAAATATAAAGGGTGATTATATGAAAGTTTATTTTAATTAAAAAAAGGACCTTGCAACTCATCAAATTAAAAGAAAATTGTGAAAGATGAACATAGCTAGCATTTATTTAGATACCTAGTCCCAAAACATTAATAGCAATTGATTGTTGCTACTTTGGTCATTGATGAAAGTAGCAGACAATTAATGAAGTGACCTTCCTGTGTGAAGCAATGCTGAAATATAAAGATCTGTTAATTCATTTATTATGCAAATGTCATTTTGGAATCCGAGGCACTCTGACCTGTTCACTGCTGCTGTTGGTGAAGCTCATACTTCAACTTTGCTGGCCAGCATTTTCAGAATTGAGAGACTAAAGTTAACCTAACTTGATCTTGATGCTCTGGTGAACCTGAGCAAGCTAATGGTTTTCTTGAAGGATACACGGAAAATGTTGTGCCCTGACATTCAAATCTGTTTTTTAAACTTATTGTTGCTTTCAACAACCTCAGTTCCTGATGCAGAAGAACATTTACAGCCTTTCTCAAGACTGAATGCGTTTAAGGTACATACTTGAAGGCAGGACATGTCTCAATTCCCTTTTGCAGAAGAGCATCTTTGCAAAGGTTAAAAGATAATTCTTTGCTGCGGGAAAGTGTTGTGCTGATTCACAAGAGGTGAATCTTCATGGATTTGCACCCTCGATGACCAACATACAATAAGGGTCAAAAATGAGAAAGCAAAATTTGAAGCGATTCCAACGCGACTATGTCCAAATTACATTTCTCGCATCTTTTAGAACAGAAAATGATGACAGACTAATAAGAGCTCTTTCTTTGCTTTCACAATATAATAAAGCTAGATCTGGATCTTCAAACTTCTGTTTCTGCCATTGTCATCTGTCCAAATGGCATTTTGGAGATGAAACAGTTAATTTCTGTTAGCTCCTGAAATCACATAAATGCTAGAAAAGGATGCAGTTATATTTGTAGCGAGGCATTACTTCATCCAGCCTTAGGTCTGAAATAATGTCACTATCTGATTGTTATCTCTTTTCAATCTATAATATTCTGCTTTTTCAAAACCCATCATAAAATTATTTATGTATTTTCTGCAGAATTCATTCCCTTCTTCACATCTGGTTTCAATAAAGATAATAGCAGTCAGGGACAAGACAACACTAAATGTCTTCATGCAACGCTGCTTTGGTGTGGTAAGATAATCTTATCACTTCCAGGAATGACACTGAGCAGGTTATGGTCAGACAAGCTTGCAAGTGAATGCAGAGTTATATATGTATAAGCTTAGTGGTGATTAAAATATTCAGTGAGTCAGCCAGGGCTGGGATCTGAGACTGGTATTCTCGCATTGATATTTACTTGAGGAAAAAAAAAAATAGAGGTAACTTTTTCTTTTCTTTTTTTCTCAGAGTTCTAAAATATCAACATCTCATTCTAAAATGTTTAATTTGGATGTTTTATCCCTTTTGTTATAATATATTTTTCCAAGAGCCTGCAAAGTTAGACCTTTTGATAGAGGCCAAGACCACCTCTTCAGGTCTTTTCCTTGAAACACAGCTCTGACTCTGTGGTACCCCAGGATAACACCCAAATTCAGTGGCTTCTGATTTTACAAGTGTGGGAAAGACTAGCGGGAGGCTTCTTCAATCTTGATGGACCTTCACCATCCCTTAATTGAGTATATGTTGCTTGGGCTCATGAGAGATTGAGGCAGCAGATACAGTGCGATGCTCCTCACCCTCTTATTTTGCTTGCCAGTAAAATCGCTGTGTGTCGGATGAGGTGACAGAAATGCAAGGGAGCTGGGTGGAATCTGGATAAGCATGAGGAGAGGGTAGCTGGCAGGGGAGAGAAGCACCCGAGATCTGTCGGAGACAATATCCGACGCAGTGACTGGAGCTGAGTACCCTCGGGCAGCTGGTTTTCATCTGGACACTTGGTGAGGCTCCTAGATGCTGCTGGATGGCAGCAGTCGCAGCCACTATCACTTTTATTTCTGTGTGGCCATCTGGTCTGTGTTATGTGACTTTTTAAGGAGATTAGTGCCGTGTTCTTCTAACAGCAGCATCTTGTAATTCGTTATGTGGCTTGCTTTTCCATGAGTTCGGTAAATCCAAGCTGTGATGTGTCGATCCTTCTTCAAAAAGGCAGAATCTGCAACCTGAATGCTCATGTTACAGGAAATAAAATGATATAAACTTCTCTGTTATCTAAATGCATATGGAGTGTCTGTAGGCAAAAAAGACTGCAGAAGGTTTTTAGGTCTCTCTGAGTTTGATGAGTAAGTTCCCATTGGTTTTCACGTAGGCATGCAGTGAATTTGAGTTGTTCAATCATTCCTCCAGCCAAGCAGTACAAATAACCACGCAACATGTACGCCCCATTCTGTGCCCACTCTATCACAAAGGAATATGTCAGGTGTCTCTGCCTTCCACCAAGCACAAAAATGTAGCACGTCAGTCCTTCACATTAAAGAATGTAAGTGTTTAAAAATAGAAGGTGGTTCTAGAGAATTTCCAGGCTCACAAGTGACAGACGTGCTCAGGTTTATCTCTGTCTCCTAGAGGAATGTCATCCGAGCCGTGAACAGAGCTCTACCAGAGATAGAGGGGTGTTAGGATCCAGACTGACTAATGCCGAGCTGTGGGAAGTACCAGGCGAGGTTACCAGTAGGATTTTGTATGAGGGATGTTTCAGAGTGTGTTAGAGGGGTTGGTTGGTTTGAAGAAGACCATTTGTACCATTTCAGTAAGCGCCAAAGTAGAACTGAATATTCCTGAAGAAAGCTTATTCTGAGCTAAAAAATAGCTCTGAGACAGATATCATAAAATAGCGATGTTTAGGGTTTTGGAGTTGATGTTTCAGACCTTTATTACAGTTCTTCTAGTCTTTATGTAAGATTCTGGAAAGAGGTGTAGGGGTAGATTAATAATAATTGTTTCATTTTCTCACTTGCTTTTATTAGCTGGTTTTGGTGTCTCAACATTCATGGTTTTGTGAGTTTTTCTTGAATTATGCAAAGGGAAAATGTTAGGTCCTGATGAATAATATATTGAACCAATATATGTATTCGGAGTGTGAGTGTGATACATCAGAACTTTACTACTTTTGTGATCCAAGACATGGCATGTTTTCTTTTGAATTACATCCACTCTAGTCAGGATAATGGCAGGTTACTCGATTGGTAGCTGTTTGAAGAATCAGAAACATGAGATGGAACAATAGTGGAAGAAAATGTCTCTCTCAAACATGTTGCATGAATAGATCAGATTGCTTCATATCTCATGCTCTCGATGTCTTTGCTGGGCCAATACAAGCTTCTTGCTTGTAATAGCTTCTTCTCTGGTAACATCTGAGACTCTAAACATCTAGTTGCACACATCGGAGCTATATGTGATGGGAAGTCATGTGGCCTGAGGCACAGGGCTACCTTATTAGGCTAGGAAATATGTGTTATCTACTTTAGCTTATGCCAATACAAACCCATAGGAGGGAGCCTATTCTTAGCTGGAATGGAGCAGATTTTCCATTGTTTTATAGTCCCCTTGATGGATTTCTATTTTATTTTACCTAGAAAAATATACATCCAGCAATGTTAAGATTTATCTGAGGTTGTTGTCAGCAGGCTACTCTGTCTGGCTAATGCTTACTGGCCAGACAGGCAGGAAAAATAGAAAGTGGGGTCTGTGCAAGTCCAGTACAAGAAAAATAACGGTTAGTGGTGGCACTGAGGAGAGCTGGTGGCCTTGGTGCAGCTCTGGGGCAAGCCCAGCCCCAGGGGCACTAAAGTGCCCCGTGATGCAGCTGCTCGGCCCTGGCCGGGACTGCAGAGCAGCACAAGGGGCTCTGGTGGTCGCCATTTGCTGACCCTCTCTCAACCCTCTCTCCCTGACGAGTGTGCGGACATGTCAGCTATTCTCCGTTCTGTGCCTTTGAGTAAATTCGACACTCGCACCTGAGGTTCATCCTGTGCTGTTCTGTGTATGGCTTATTCTGCAATTACTCAGTTCCCTGAATATCTGTGTGATCTTTTTTTTTTTTTTTTGACTTTTTTTTTCCCTCTTATTGCTGTTGTGTAAGGTCTTGGTACTGTATTAAAGCCCTGCTGGTGGAAGTTATACCAATTGCTACCTGTTAACTGGGCTTTACCTGGTCTTAATTGAGGCAATTTCATCTACAAGGAGGCTTTGCTCTTATTTATTATTCTCAAATTGAATTTGTGTGCAGCAGACTGCGGTCAAAAACTTCTAATGAAGATGAAATCCCCCACCAGAACCTCTTTTGCCCTGCTACTTAAGCATGGAACTGGCTGTCTCCACCTGCTCTGTGGTGACTTAAGATCTATATGAGACAGGGACACTAGCTTGGGAGCAACACAGGCAACATTTCATGCTGAATTTCAGTATATACTAGGTCTCAGAAGCCCAGATGTGTGCGCAAGAGGCAAAGTGTTGCCTCTGGACAACCAGCAAAATGCACTGAGTTACATATATGTTATTTCTGCGAGGAGAATCTTGATAGACATGTTTGTACTTAACAGTAAAAGAGATTTTTAATTTAAACAGTTCCACATTCTACACAATGCATGTTCGGTTCAGACATTTAGTTATTAAATTCCTTATTAAATTTCTTCTGCAGAGTGTGAGCTTAATTCTTATGAGTTCCACAACATAAAGGAAGATTCCTTATCTTACATCTCTCCTTTTCTCTGTTCTCTATGCTTGAAACTTCCCTCTGGACATGTGTTTTACTTCTCGGTGCTACTGAAACATAGGCACTGTCCTTTCAAGCAGAGCCTGCTCCATGGCCTGAAGAGGCCTAACTTGAGAAGAAGAATCGACTTCTACTGTATCTTCCTTGCAGCTACATCTGCAAGCGGTGTCAGTGTTACTTGTCCTGCCCCTCCTGGCAGGGAATGCAGCGAGGCTTCTTGTGAGCTTTGGGTGGGAAGATGTAAGACAGGCTTGTTTGATATCATCTTCCCTGGGAGGACTTCCAGTCCCCCTCTGTTTTGGTCCCAAACTCCTGCTTTCTGCAGTATTAGCATTATTCTGGAGCTCTACTGAGATCTAAGAGAGAATGCACAGATAAACATGTGCCATGTGAGTTCGGAAGTTTTTCACATAGATAGGCTTTATTTAACCTTAGCCACACTTTTGATGCAGGCAAAAATTATTATCAGCTAAATAGAAAAGGACGTGTCTGCTTTCTTTTTTTCCTCTGAAATCTGTGTTATGCTTTGAAAAGCTGAAATGCACTATTAAAAAATGCAAAGTCAAAGACATGAGAGAAGAGACGAGACTCTTGAAGTTACAAATCAAAAAGTTGCTTAAAAATGCACAACCAATTCTATATCATCTGCTTTAGTTCTGAATATAAAATTCAGAAAAGTCACCTTTTTAACTAAACCTCTGAAGGCTCACTGGATTATTACCAGAATTCTAGACAGAAGGGCTTCTTTTTATATTGCAAAAGTGCTTAGGAAATACAGTGGTAACAATCTCATCAGAACATTTTTAGTTTATGTTTCTACTTTCTTTGCTGTAAAGAATGAGCAGTTCAACATCTGAACTTTGGAGTTTTGGAGAACAGAATACCATTATGCATACAAGGCATCAAGTGTATGTATTGTAAAACTTCTTTGCTCAATGATAACTTTCATGACAGATTTACATGTGGATTTGTTCTGTGCATAGATGAAGTAGAAACAATTTTTGCCAAATTTTGGCATTTGGCAATTTAGCATTTTGTGGTAGGTCGCTGTTAACCGCAGTGAAGTATATACAAAATAAATTACAGTAAAGAGCATAGTTCTTGATAACTGAGCACCCATATTTGAGGATTTTCATTTTTTTCTCCAGACCACAATGACAGAGCTTTTTCCAGGTTCTTCCTGAATGTGTTGACAAATTTCCTTACCTTACTCTAAATTAAAATCTCAATTGCCATATCTTCCAGAGGGAGATTTATTAACTTTAATGTGGGCCATCAGGAGAACTTTGCTCAGTGTAATATCTTGCCGCTTGAGAGGAAGTATGTCAGATGAAGCTGCAAAGCTATCAGGTGATTTAAGGATTACAAAATCGCCACTCTAATAAGGGATAGCCTTGGATTAGTCCCCTTTGAAAATATAAAGGGACAACTAAGCATCCCTGTGGTCACATTTGCATTCAGTAATAAAATGCAGCTTGTATTGAAGCCCTACAATCATATATACACCCCATTACTGTGAAAGAAAGAAGAAGCTTTTGTGCATTCGGCAGTGATTTTGCAGCTGGCTTTACGGCACTGTATATAGTGAGAGATCTAAATCCTTGCAGAAGGCCTCCAAGAGAGGGAGGCTGCCTTTTCTTGGAGAAGGGAAAAGAGAGCAGCTGCTTAGTTTGATGTTCTCTTCCTTTCTTCCCACAATCTTGCCCTCCTGCAAGGACCATTTTTTTCCACTGGATATATAGAGTAATATAATGTGGAGATATGGAGTATGGCAGCAAGCAGGGCTATGTATGGAGAAACGAGAGAAGATGGGAAGAATTCATATATTTTTTTTAAGGCTAAAGGAGAGAGAGTGTGATTGAGTATAAAAATAAGTGTATAGAAAATAGAAGATGAAGCTAAACACTCACGGGAGTCTGTTAGAAGGCTGTTACTATTATATTTAATCCTATGGTGTTTTTAAAATATATTTTAAAAATATTTTACATCTGTACATGTAACAGTGGGATTGCTTTTTAAAATTGTTTTTAGTGCATATTAAAAAAATGCTTCAAACATTCCTTTCTGTGTCATCTTCTCCTTAATCTGAACTCAACTGGTTCTTGCTTCTGTCTTCTGCTATGGCATATCTATTTTTTGGATGCTGCAGGAGCAGTTGATCCAAAAGAAGCACTAACATAACTATACCAAATAAACTTTGTTGTTGAAATTGGGGAGTAGGTAAAAGAAGAATGTGTCCAAAGGACCCTTACGTTTGTTAAGTTAAATGTGGTTGAAACAGCCCGCCCAGCATCATCATTTTCTTTTTGATTGTCAGTTTTGAGATTGCTGTGGCTTTAGAAGTGAACATGCTGAAAAATCTTCCTTAGCATATTCCATACAGCCTCAGCCTTTAATTTAGATATTATTGCATAAATTCAGGTCTTATTTCATTATCTTTAAGTTTGATTGAACTAAATAGAAGACATGGCTGGAAGAGACGTGCCTCCAGTTGGGCAGGTTACTCTGTTTTCAGTCCTTCATACTATTTACAAAGAAGCTCCATGACCACAGTTCCTATTGAAATGAAGATACAGCATCTTAGTCACTTAAGCCCCAGAGAAACTGGGATGGAGGTGATTGATTTTAATTTATTATCTGTTTATGCAAATATGTTCATTAAGTAAAACAATTAAATTATTTTAATTAAAACTTAATTAAAAAGTCTTTTTCCTCAGACAAGTAATTGCTCCGTTTTCACACTTATGTCCATGCAAGAAATGTTCCTCTTCTGAGAAACAAGTTCTTTAATGTGCGTTTTAGGTTGGCCAAACAGGATGGCAGAGTAACAGCTGATGAATGATCCCAGAAGATGCATCTTGAATCCCAGTTGGTCTTTCAGAGCATTCAGGTCCCAGTGGTATGTCTTTCTGCGTGTGTCTTTGCACCAATTGGCCCTAGCATGTTAATGAACACATCGCCCTGGGAGTGCTTGCTTTTGTGTTAGCTGAATACGAGTGGGAGAGTTACAGCTGCGAGAAATTAAATGTGTGATAGTAATTGCAATTCAAATAGCCGAGTTCTGACTGGTGCTGAGGTTTATAGTTTAAATTACATGGATTATTACAGTAAAGAACATTATTTTGCACCTTTCTGTTAGTAATTTTGATGTCATTCAGGTTGTAAGTGCCCTATAAGTCTGTAAGTTAACCTATTGTAGTCCACTCTTTCCTTTCTACTCTTTCATCCCACAGTGCAATTTTTCTTTCAACTTGACAGGATGCAAGTTGGTGGTGAGCACGCTTTTCCCTGAGCGAGGACAAGTGAAAAGTTGGAAAATTAGTACTCCCACTGAAGAACTCTCAGGATAAAGAACCGCTTATGTCCCTGACTTGGCGGTCTTTTACCATCTTCTCTTCGCATATTGTTAGGGCAGATATTGGTTTTTAATCGCTGCTTGTACTCTTCTAGAGTACATTTCCTATTCAATTTTTCTTCTATGTAGTGCCCAGAGCTGTCTGCAGTCATGTTTGTACCTTTGCTGGTGAGCTGGAGGTGAAAGCTTAAGGTATAATGATGGTTCCTGGTTGCTTGAGTTGATAGATTAGAAGCATGATTTAAAATGTACAAATAAAGAGAGCGGCAGAATTGTGTAAGAGGTCTGTTTTGGTAAGTTGAACATTATCCAAAATAGAGGAAAAAACCTTAATCTTATTACCTCAGATTGCATGCTCAAATGTGCAAAGAGTCTTTTTTTTTTTCCAATGGGTAAAAAGATTTAGAGAAAATGAGAAAAGAGAATGGTGAGCCTATCAGTTTGTTTAGTAGCATTCCTCATTGCCTTGCCTTCAGTGACATAAATCAGAAATTGAAAGTGCCCAGAGAACAGTAAGTGTAATGAAAAGTAGGAATGGCAATACTGCAGGGCACTGCAATGAGTATCGATTTTTACAGACTTGAAGTAGTCAAAATTCTGCAGAAAATGAGGAGAATTGGTCATTGTCCTCTAGATTCCAGGATGGTGTTAGAAGAAAGGAATATACTTAGAACTGAAATGCAATATATTTAGAAGATCAAAAAGGGGTGATGCTTTAGTGAAGCTCATATTTTTAGTAATACCAATTTTAAGTAAATGGTGTTGAAATGAATGCACAGATAGATCATGTGGGGGAATTCCCACAAGTGGGCCTGTCCCAAGGGTCCCATTTGCCTTACTCAGTTTTCTAGTGAAGGTAATGATCAAAACAATAATTAAGAAGTCATTTGCTCTGATTGAGCAAAATCCTCTGATTGAGGATTGAGTTAATCCATTGCAGAGCCAAGAGGGCTGTTTTACTTCAATAAGTGAAATTGTACCATTGATTTAAGCCCAAAGTTGTTATTGCTTTTTGGTAACATTTTATTTTGAACTTGCTAATCAGTGTAGTTGCTCTAATGTAATAAAAATTGACTTAAATCATATGTCCTACATCTGATTTAATTAAAATGAGAGGTGGACTTGTTTTGATTTTCTCCAAACAATTCATTTATTGAAACTTTTATTTTTGAAATTGTAGCACATCTTGATTTATGCTTCCAATAACATTCAGCTTGTCATTGTACTCAATATTATGACTTTATTTTCCTTTTTCTTCAGATCAGAGTGTAAACGATTTCTCCTAGTTTTACAGTTTGGGAAAAAAAATTGTAGTGGAGAAATACTGTGCTTCATGTAGAGAGAGAATTACATCTCTGTTTAGTAATGATAAAAATAACAAGAAAAAATCTTAAGAAAAAACAGTTTTACTTTATATTCCTATTTATCCGCACTTGTACATGTGCTATAGAAGAAATACTTGAAGTTGAAAGAGTTATTTTATTGTTTTATCTTTTGCAAAGCCATTGTGAGGCATGTAAATCACCTGTTTTGTGAGACTGAGGATGTGGCTATGAAAAGGGCAAATGAAATTCTATGATACATCAGGCAAGGTATTTGGGAGAGAGATAGAGAATCCCTAATACTGTGGTATGAGATGCTAATGGGAATTCGTCTGTAATGCTGTGTAATTCTTGCCTCCATTGCTCAAGAACTGCGAGTTTAACCTGGCATGGGTAAAAACAAAGGCTGTGGGTTCTTTACAGCAAAGGAGAGAATGGTTTATGAGATGTTTAGAAAGTTGGCTTGTTTAGCCTAGGATAATGAAAACTTGGAGGAATGTAATTGCTTGCCTATGAAAACATCAGGGAGGTGAATACCAGGGAACAAGATCAGCTGGTTAAATTTAAGGACAGTCTTGGCACAAAATAAATGAGTATAAATTGACCCTGAATGCACTTGGTCTGGACATTTTAACGGAGTTAATTGTTAGAGGAGCAGAGCTTCATTCTTGTAATAGATTGGACTGTGAGGGACAAGAGAAAGCCCTGTTAAAAATGGGCCCTGTTAGCTGGGTGAATAGCCTTCAGTGATGTCTGTGATGATGGAGCAAGGGTGGGAGGGAAGGCCCAGGTGCTTCCCTGCAGGCTCATTTTCATCTTGTGAGTGTGTTTGTTCCCATGAGGGAACCCACAGGTCCATCCTGCGGGTTTTGCACATCATCCTGGAGACAGTTCTTATGCAAAATGCCTATTTGTCCTACCTGCATTCCAGACCACATAGGAAATGGCAAGATAACATTTCTCCTTCTCAAATTACTTATGTGTGTGTGTGTGTGTGTGTACAGGTATTTATAAAGTCTTCCACAGAAGTATAAATATATATACACACACATACACATATATGCATCTGTATACGTAGAAAGATTTTTTTTAAGAGACCTACATTGAACATTGATGTTCAATGGTGCTTTTCATCTAGAGGTAGGTGCATGTTCAATAAAATTTGCTGAGTTAATGTTTTGATGGTTAGCATGTATTTTTCCTGTCTCTTGCTCATGAATAGTGCTTTTAATTTTACTATGAATATAGAATAGTACAATATTTAGCAAAAGATTTGATACGTTTATAGAAGTACTGTACCGATCTTTCAGGTACCAATATTCAGATTAAAATGTATCCTAATAAATTATTATTGACTCTAACCTTAAAGATATTCACTGTTTTTAAAGAATGAAAATGAAGAGAAAAGAAGAAAAGGAACAAAGTGTGAATCTGTACGAGTTTCACTGAAGTTAATTTGGGGCCATATAATTAGATTATGCTCAATATCCTTTAATAGATCAACTGAGCAATGTGATACTTTATCTACACAGCTATGCAAACTGTGTTGTCAGCATTACGGCTGTGAGCATCTTATTAGAATTCAAATACATCAGGATGAGGTTATCTAAGGTTATCACCTGTTTAAAGAGATGAATTGTCATATTTGAAGATGGAAAGAGTGAAATACCTGCAATGTTTTCAAACTACTTTAAAAGCTAATTACATAAGGCTATATGTGAATGTGTAAGGTAAAGAATTGCTTATATGTGTGTACGTGTGTGGTTTTCTTTTTTTTTTTTTTTAAAGCTTTTAAACAGAGGTTATCAAAAATGTTCTTCTTCCATTTTGTTTTCCAGGAGTTATATTAGAGGGAATCTTTAGGATTGAGTCCAGGAGATAACTGAGCAACTATTGACCCTCAGTGTACTGGGAAGAGCGGGTAGCTGAACGTGGCTCTTCTCGGCCTATGAGCAGGAATGCCACGGCCTTAAAAGGTAGCGGAGGGTTGTTTGCTGCTGCCTGCCTATAGGAGATGTGTCAGCTGTGACCAGAGGTTTATCTAGCTTTATGTGTGCAAAAATGCCTGTTTAAATGTCTAGTGAAGACTTAAGGAGTGCAGTGGAGGGGAGTTATGCCAATCTTATGTTGCTGAGGGGGAATTTAAGACTGACCCTTATTTTCTGACCAAAGGTAACATTTCCATCACGAGTAGATGGAACTCTCTATTTTTTGTAAGGTTTCTTTAAAAAATGAGCTTGCTGAGCTCAGGATTCCTGGGGTGATAGCGGGGTGCTGCGGTCGCCCAGGGTGCCATCTGCGGAGTTATTAATCCTGCCTGCGCTTGTGGCTCGCGCTCAGCCTCTCCTGGGGAAATCACTCCAAACCTGTTTGGGAGTGATCTGCTCTTCTGTTCTGGCACATGGAAAATGTGCCAAGCTCCTCTATAAGCTCCTTTCCCCAATATTGTCCAGAAAAGGATTAAGATACACAACCCTATCTTTACATTGCTTTCGTAATCTTCTCTGGATTAACTGCAAAGGGAGGAAGCTAGAGACAGAAAGAATGTAGCATGGAGGGGAGAAAAGAGATCAAAGCACTGTAGGTGTGACTAAAGGAGCAGCCGCTGCAAAATAAATAAATAAGTGCCAGGCTTTATTAATAATTTTATTTTCCTAGGGATTTAACTCGTTAAAATACTGTACATTGGATGCATTGGCCCTCTTTTTATTTGGCGTGGGGAGAGTGAGATTCTCTTTGTTTCCATTAATAATGCATATAAAAAGCCTTCTTTTGAAGATGTTGTACTGTATATGGAAGAGCCATCTCGATGGGTGTGTGGGTGGGTTTGAACACATTTCTGCAAGCTTGTACTTTGTGTCTCGGCTTGTGCTGAGGAGCAGTAGTTCTGGGATGCACTTAAAGAGGTCATTGAAAACAGCTGAGGAAAGAACAAAAGTGACGTTAAATGAAGCCCAATTGCCCTGCACGGTGTTAGTGAGAAGGTAGAACTGAACAACTCGAAAGTGATTTTTTTCCCATATTTTTCACATGAGGTTTTTCATATTTTCACATCAGATGGAATCAAGAGTCAGCGGAGGGTAAGGAGGAGCGAGCAAGGCCGTTCCTGGCCGCTGCGGCCCTTGCTATAGCGCAGGATGGCTCCTCAGCCCACGTGCAGTCGCTGGCGGGATCCCAAGGCCCTGTGCAGGGCCAGGCCACTCGGAGGGCGCTGGCAGCCGCAGGTAGTGGGGGCTGCCCATGGCGAGGGCCTGGGGATTAGAGCGCCGCTGCTGTGTTTATATAAATACTTCTCTTGTAGTTTATATAAATAATTCTCTTATGGGTTCTTTGAAACTCGTAAGAAATGCAAAACGTCTGAACGTTGTGTAACATCTGAGCAAGATTTGAGGGGTTGTGTAGGAACTGACGTTCCATCCCTCAAGAGAAGACACCCATTGCTGAGGTGTCATTTTTCTTATGAGTTGGCATTTGCATTCCTGTTGACTTGGGAGGAGCTGAGCCTGGCAGGGTTCTGAGGAGCTCAAGGCAGCTCCACGAGCCCCTGGGGTGCCCTGTGGGGCTGCTGGGCTGAGGCATATGTCAGGGAGGGCCAGCGCTGCCCCTGTCCTGGGCAGCCCCTGGGGCAGCGGGATGGCCCAGGAAGGAAGCCTGGCAGCTCCGCAGGGTTTGGGAAGCCGCCGGCACTTTAGCTTGTGTCCCGTTGGGAGCCAGCCCATCAGCCAAGCAACGTCCCTCAGCTCTCCCAGGAGAAATTGAGAAACTGTCAAGTAAAAACTGTCAAGTAGAGGTAATCTTCATTTCCCATGACCCATGTTTTCACAAAAATAAAAAACAAAACAGAATTTCAGAGGCAAAATGAACTGACCAGATAGTTATATTTTTTTTTAGTTTGAAAAGGAGTTGCATGTACTTATGCTTTGGAAGGGGGGTGGATATGCAGTTAAAATGCTTTTCTTTTAAATCCCTTTGATCTGTTCATCATTCCTGCCCACCTCACCTCCGTCTGTACATTTATTCAAACTCCTGCAGCTGGTTTGATGTGCAGATTTGAGCCTTCTGGGACAAAATTTGCTTTTCTGTACTGTCTGGTCCTGTAAATATATAAAAGGCCCTTTTTTCTGTTTGTTTAATTCTGTCTTCAAATGTGAGAAGACCTTTTCATGATTAGCACTAAGTGCACATCTAGCATTCTATCATAGCTTTGAATCAATTCACTTTTGGATAACTTTTGGCAAATTGCAGAGAGGAAAAAAGGTCTTAGTTACAGGATCATAAAAATTCTCCATTTGTGACAACTAAACATAAATATTCCACAAGGGAAAAGACAAGTCTCTAAGAAGAGAGAAGATGCTGCAGGTCTCATTCTTTGTGATCCCACCGTATGATTAATGAGAACAGGATGAAGCCTTTTCCTGCTTTCTCAGTTAAATTAGTATGTTTTCAGCACACTTCTAAATTGTGGTGCTTTCATTGGCCTCTATATACTTTCTTACCCCTACTATTCTGCATGACTAGTTAGCATTCTTTCCAATTTGGTCTTGGCTAGTGTTGAACCTCTGAGAAGAGACCAAATAGAAATTGCAAATAAGGGAGTTCCTCTTCTGTTGCTTGTGGAGGCAGTTGAGTAAAAAAAATACACTGCAGGTGCTTTTGGTGGGCAGTGAGATGATGTAAAACATTTGTATGGAAATCTTAAGTTTGCAATTATTGTATATGGGAGGAAGTGATACTCTTCTACAGTGCATACAGCTATAGTGAAAAATGAAGGCAATAAAAGGCTCTTCAAGAGTCAGTGTTGTTAGTGTTTATTAAAATAAGCTTCAGCTGAACCTATGAGGGTGCACGCAAGATAAAAACACCAATGTTTCCTCGGATAGGTTTCTTCTAATAGTTTGCATGGGATATGTTTGTTACTGGCGATTTATTTTATTTTATTTTATTTTATTTTATTTTATTTTATTTTATTTTATTTTCCCACTTGCAGTACCTTGTATCACGATGTGGAGAGAGAAATGATAAATAGAGTAGGAAGAGCAAATCTCTCATGAATATCTCATGTGACAAGATGTATGAACTTCTAGTGGTAGATTCTCAAGCGGCTGCAACAAGGGAAAGTGGCGTGAAGTCAGAATTGGCAAATGTTACTTGAAAGACCTTGAGGAAAAGGAATGAAATAATGAAATTAGTGAATCCCATCTGTTACCCTACAAAGCTCCAGCACTCACCTGCAGGAGCTGAAACATGGCAAGAGATAAGTCTTTCCATTTTGGAAAGGAGGATAGGTCACCTGGAACAGGTGCTTTGGATGTCTCCAGCTTCATCAGTGGGATCAAAAAAACAATGTAGTTCTGAGAACTATGCTTGGGCTTGTCTGTAGAGGATGTGACATATTCCAATGACAGAAGTTACAAAACAGTCTGGCATTGTACCAAAATCCTTCCAAATAATAACATTGCTTTCAAGTAGCATGACACATCTGTGTGGGTCTGGGAGTTTGCTTCAAAACAGGCACTGACCACTCTTGC
>JAUBOD010000433.1:308665-338169 GCA_032353885.1 Nothura maculosa | reverse complement strand
TTTCAATTAAAGCACCCCTTTTACTAAACTAAACTTAATAGTGCTCAAACAGAATCAATCTTGGATGAAAAAAAAAAGTTTTACAATTAATTTGAGATGCTCTGAACCTTGGACCATGTGCCTGAAGTTTTATTGCATATCTGTGCAAGTTCTGCCATGAGTTTTTAAAGCCTTCAAAAAAACAAATTATCTGAGGAAATAAATTTTTTATACTGAAAGTATTATATTCATAAACCTAGTACAAACCTTTAATGGGTCAAAATTGTCTGTTTGTTTCTCATTCTGTATTTCCAGTGTCTTGATCATAGTCAAAACAAATATCATGGAATATTGCTTTATCTCTTAATATTTTTCCCAAGCTTTTGTGTCTTCTTAGGATGATGTTTTTACCTACTTACAATTCTAGTTTTCTGAATAAAAAGATATGTGAAATGAATCTGATTTTCCTTTGGGTCAATCTGATCCTTATCTCTGACTACTGGAGTAATAAATCAGAGTGGATGTTTGTAATACTCAGGCTAATAAAAGAGAATTTTGAAGTGTTTCTTCTGAATGTGAACTTGCCTTTTAATTTTCTGTGTTTTTCGGCTCCAGTATTTAGTGATAACTGATCAACTTATGTCAGATTTTGTGCTATTAATAGGATAAAATGAGATTTTTTTAAAGGATTACTAGTCCTTGCCATGCTTCAGTTATGCTGAAGCTAAATTACCAGACTACCTAGCCATGACCTTTCCAATGCTAAGAACTTCATAAGATAAAAATTGGTTTCGGTTCAATGTGTGAAGCTTCAGTGTGAAGCTGAGGATTTGGCTCCAGTTTCCATGGGCCAGAATGAGCCTCGTCCTTGGCAAAAGGAAGGTGCCCTGAGAAGAAACATTCTCTACAGTAACATATATGTGATTGGATTTTTTTCCTCTGGAGTCTGGGAAAGATGTAGCTAAATGGCTAAAGAAAGATGTAGCTAAATGGTATGTTTGCTGAATGGCATCTTGCTGAGGGACCTTGAGGCTGTTCAGTAGATGTGGCTGGCTTGAGAGGTGGATGCTGGTTGTGGAAGCAGCACGGTGGGTTGCAGTAAATTACTGTGAATATCCAGCAGACTAAAGTTAGCTTCCTCTTATAGAAATGTGAATTTTTCCGAAAGCAGTAGAGAAAGGCAGCTGCAGATGGAGAAGTTGTGGTGTGTACAGCATAGTGCAGAAAAAGCCCTTGCTGGGGAATACCCTACCTTGTATGGTATTATCACAGCCTAGGACAAACTTAAGACCTTATCTTAATTTCCCACCCATGCAGTGTCACGTTTATCTTTCCTGAAACTTTAACTTATATTCATTAGCCATGGGAGGCTTGTGCCTTCCAAGGCTGTTTTAGAATCGACATTTATGCTGGGTTCACTGGGCATAATGCTTTGTATTGTTAATATCTCTTCTTCATTACCTCTGCCTCAAATGGCTATGAGACAAATGAGTCTTTGCAGTAAGGCATACTGCTTTGTATTTAGAACTTATTGTGAGCAGCTGCTAAGACATTGACATTGTTTGTGAGAAAAAAAGGCTTCCTAAATCCTGATATCTGGCTACTACCCACATGTCTCCTGTCAGGGGACATGGTGTCTGATTAAAACAGAAGAGTCTCTCTTCTCTTTGGAGATTCACTAAGAGCCACAAATGAAATATTTGAAAGAATTTTCTGTGGATAAATTGCTTCATAAGGCTTTAAACTCTATATAAACTCATACAAACCTATGTAAGTTACTGGTAATAAAAAATATTAACTGAAGTATTGTTAAGAAAATTTTGATATAGGAGAATATCTTTTAGAAATATTTTGTATTATCTTTACAAATATTCTAGAATTAGATAGGACTTAGATACGTGGAAAAATATACATGAAATGCTGTTTTTTCATTATTAGTATATCACTTCCTAGCCTTATTCTTAATTGTCATGTCTTCTACTTGGAGACTCTGGTTGACAGAGCTATACAAATAAGAACATGTTCCTCTGGAAAATCAAGTTATTTGACAAACGAAGAGAAATAAATTCATATGTTAGTTTTATTGTGTTTTCAATGGATAACCCAAAACAATTGTGTTTTCTTCATTTTTCATTACAGAATGAAAGAATTAGGGTGCTCTTTAATAAGAGCTGAAGATACAGTGCTCACATGATATGTATGTATATGGACCTTGTGCAAAAATCTAAATCATATTTTATATATATATAATCTTTTGATTGGAGGGCAGGAGGAGATGAAGTATTTTCCAAAATAACTGTTGGATTTAGAAGCACAAACCCAAGTCATTTAGGCGAGTATGAAAATCCTGCTTTTCAGTGCCAATGCCAAGCTTTGATTGATGTTTAGGAAAAGCTGGGCAGCTGGGGAGAGGGTATTGCTTTCAGGCTTCTGTTGCTGCAGTAGTCATAAGGGAAGAGAGAAGAAAGAAACCTCAATCTCTAATGATTATTAATTGTTATCATTATTAAATTTTGTATCTAATGTACATGGACTTCCAACATGGAGTTTTAGTGCCAATTGGAAGACTGAAAGGGAGGGAAGGCATATTCACTTAAGGCAAATGACATTGAAGGCGTAGCCACTTTTGTTTAGATTAAAATCTTTTCATAGAGCCATACTGAAGTTCCTAACTGATTTTGTGCTAGTAAAAACAGCCTTTGTCTCTTGTCCAGGTAGGCTTGTGTCCCTTAGGGGAAGGTGCTCAGAAGAAAGAGAGAAGGAAGGTCAGACATCCACAGAATGTCCTGGTTCCTTTAGGACAGGAGGAAGAAATTGTAATGAAATGCATTTGTTGCTGTTATTCTAATATTTAGAGCAATAATACCGTCGCACAGTTTAGTTACAGATGGAGAATTTCTTTCTGAAATTTCTATCTGTCTGAAGCCCCCTTATTAGATAAACACAAGGATGTATGACACATTAATGTGGCCTTAACTGAAGGTCATTGCATTTTTCCTTGTTTTGGAGCCAGTTTGTGGTAGCTATATGAGGATGTGGGCTAAAAAAATGTTCAGGATTTTATTTACTTTTTTTTTTAAAGAAAACCTTTAATGAAGAATGGAAGGTCTCAGGCTTTTAACTACTTGTTGATTATTTTGTTAAGTTGTTCCCCCTTGTGCGTCTCAATACTATCTTTGAGTTCTCTAGATCCTGAAGAGCTTTACAGATTTGTATTTAATATGCATTACAAATTAAAAATGAATTATTTTAAACTTTAACAAGTGCACACTGTTCTTTAGGGACTGTTTACATGCGAAGATGAAACTCTGCAGCCTGCACACTAAATGTTAGAACCATTTCCTGCACAAAACACGAATTGCTATGAACATGATTTATTTTATCTTGTTGCAGGCATCTGAAATAGAGCAGATGAACTGTGCATTGCAAGAGTCTGTTCCTTTTTTTTAAATATTTTAACTTTGCTGTTTCCTTCTAAAAGGAGTCCATTTATAGAAAGTTTACTACAATATTATTTTTATTTTGTTGCTACCCTTTGTGTGTGTGTGTGTGTGTGTGTGTAGCTGCCCTTGCTATGATCCAGGACTGTGGTGTTTCATGGGTAAACATTAGGAAGGCAATACAGAACATGATGATGGTTCCTGCACTAAAGAAGTCTTAAGTTCAAAAAAAGGGAAAAAAAAAAGAAGAAAAAACAACAGGAAAGTTTCCATCAGACTGGAGGTACAGAGTGGAGGGCAGTGTGTTTATGATTTTGTTTCTCAGGTGTAGCTGATAGCTGAAGTTCTGCCTGAATTGGGAGGGCTTGACAAGCTGCATTAGCTGCCTGGGAAGTTCAAAGAAGAAAATAATATAGCTGCAATAGTGTCCATTGAATATTCACTTATTGCTATTAGAGAGTCTTAACAGACCTTGGTCATTCTGAGCATGATGAGATGGGGTTCAGTTTACTGTCTTTTTACTGTTACTTTACTACCCCACTGTCTTCCTTGGCCCAGGGAGCGAGCTTGAGCTGCCACATGCTGTAGCAGGTTAAGGAACTGCTCCCCCTTAAACCTGGCTATGTTTTTCCATAGCCGCTGGTGGGTTTTTCCACCCAGTGCCCTGTCCATGTTGCTGCGAGATGGCTGTCTAGTCGGAGGGGAGACGAGGATGAGGAGAGAGCCTGGGGAAGGGACAGCGCCGTGGGCTGTGACTTCCATGACTTTCTGATACTGCCTCTTAGTCATCATTGCTCAAAAATCTACATGCAAGCTATTCTGGTCTTATGTTACTTTCCACTGATGGGTGTATTTCTGGCATTAAAATGAAGGGACAAAAACCGGCGCATGGCTGCAGTGCGGAGCTGCAGGCCAGGCCGTTAGGCCTAGTCCCCTGTGCTGTGCACACCGAGTGCCGCAGCCGCAGGAGCGCATACAAGTGTGTGCGTGGGGATGCTGCAGCGTTTGCTCCCCCCACGTGATGGGCTGCCTGGCAGCTGTATGATTTTCGTGTTCGTTAATATGCTTGCACAGTATTGCGCTGCATTGTAGCTAGCTTTTGCATTAAAAATAACCAAGCCAGCTATGAAGTCTTAGAATGCTTGCGTGGTTGATATTTTAGCTAGACTTCCTTTGAAGTCTGGAAGTTAAAGTTATCCCATCTGCAACCCAGAGTCAATGCTGGCTGCATTTGAGATGTGTTTGTCTCACTTTTGCTAAATCCATATTCCTGGTAGATTGCAGAAGTGCAGTAATAAAATGTGACCACGACTAAGCCTATTTGTAAATATATGAGGAGTCTGTTTTCAGTCTTTTTAATGTTGTGTTATGCTTAAATTCTCATCAATAATTAAGCACAATGTAATGGAATTTTTTGAATTTAATAAAACTGTTGGTCCCTTTATTCTTAAATCAACTCCCTCACTATTGTTTTCTGCTGAGTGTAGGCATGTGTTTGCAAAATAACACATATCTACTCCGTCGCCTTGTGTCAGAGAGTTTAGTAAAACAGACGAATAGATTTAAGGCTGCCTTGGTCTTTCAGAGGAAAGATTCTTTTCCTTCCTGGGCTGATAAATATTGAGTTTGCAGTAAGCTGAAGTGCATGCTTGCTGGCAAAATGTAAGTTTAAAGAACAGCACAGGATATTTGTATCAGAATTTTATAACACGTTTCCATCAGCTGCCTCATGGCCCTTCAGCCATGGCTCTTTATGAAAGTCCTCTTGTTTCAGCAGTGTACACTGTGGGATCACTACTTCTCACTTTCATCTGCATAAATGATTTCTTTCAATTCTAGCAATTAATTACAGCAGAAATCTATTTGCAATATTTTTTTCTCTAATGGTCTCAGGTTCATTAAAGAGAGTCACTGCAGAGTCATCCAGGGATTCTCAGGGGTGCTATCTCAGGTACTCAGGTACCGTGGTCATTTCATGCTCACTGGGAAGATTCAATCAAGGCATTTAGAAGGTAAGCAAGAAGGCATAAGAGATGTTCATGATGCAGGGTTACAGCAGTTGACAGAAAACCGGGAATTGCTAAGATGTTTTATTAAAACTTCTCCATTGCTCACAACCTTGACAACTGACCTTCTGTTTCAGTTTCTCCAACTATACATAATGGTATTTGCTTAAACTGTAAGGCCGATCTTAGAGACTGCATTTCCTTTTCAAAGCACTTGCAAAGTTACATAGCACTCACATAAAATTACATAACATAAATGTAATGTTAGTATGTTAGTTTTAGATAGTTATGACAAAGAACATTTTGTATATGGAGTAAATTATCAGTGCATTTCTCTGCTATATTTGGGCTGAAGAGCAGAAGGATGGATCTTTCAGACTGGGATGGTGAATTGTATTTGATGCAGATGGAGATGAGTCTTATTTGATTTTTCTCTTTGAGCATCTGAATGATACTGAATTTGACCTGATGCTTGTTCACTACATCAGTCTATTAGCTTTACTGTAAGGTCCTGAGACTGCTTTTATTCAGCTCCTTGTTGCAGAGAGCTGGGCAGTGACAGCTGCCTGTCTTCTTGTGGCTAAAAATAATTCTGGGTAGAAGTGTTTTTTCCTAGAATAAATTGACAAACAAGCATGTATGGCACTATTGAAAGAAAGTATTTCCCAGTGGAAGTTATTTTTAGGTTGTCCCCTGAAAAAAGCAGGATATAATCAGAATCCTTAGATTTGGCAAAAGTTTGTTGAATCTAAGATGGTTTAAATTAAGCATTTGGCTTACAGAACCCACTTCTGCAGAAAGAAGATTCATAAGAAATTATAAATCTTGCTAGGACCTCATATTGCAGAGACAGTCCAGCAGTTAAATAAGAGTAGAATCAAAATAATTGCATATGGATATGCGTGATGCCAGCCTCAGGAAGTGAATGAAGGAAGGTGGTGGTGCTGCCTGGAGAGGTCCAGTAACACTTGTCCAGATACAGCCTAGCAATTTAATCAAAGCTGTCCTTGGGGTAGCCTCTGCAACCCTCTGACAAGGTCATGAAAATCATAGTTGAACTGATTTAAGAAAAGTATTTACATGTTTTTCTCTTAGATATTTTGAAATATTTACTCCTAAACAAGTTTGTAGAAGGTTAACTAACAAGCAAAAAAAGCCTAACTTAATTCTCATTTATAGTAATTATATATTGTATTTAGCACAGATGCCTAAGAAAATGATGGGGAGTCATTTTTGATGCTTTTAGTAGCCTTTGATACACTTTTTTATATTCTATTTAATATGTTGTTCTCTAATACTTATGTAATAAATTCTGCATCCCTGAGAAAACATTTGTCAGGGATGCAGACTTACAAGATCTGTTACTATTTTGTATCCTATTTAAGGTACTGAGTATTGTTTAGCAGTTTGGGCTAATGAGATTTTGGGAATTTTACTATTATTATTACATGCTTGAAATTAATTTGCTTGATGCTAAATTAAAAAAAGTAATTAAATGACTACAATATCAAACCTTGGATCGCCTGGAGGGGTATTTCTAAAGCAAGAAGAGCCTCAATTGTAGTGAATTTGCTCACATACATATGTTGTATTGTCCTGCTGCTGTTCTGTTTCATCTGTTCTGTTTCTAAGCACGTGTACCCATTACCTGCTAAAAGTATAAAATTATGCCTGACCAAGACAGACTATTTCTTTAAAACTGTCTGGGAATTCAATTTCTTCATGGTTACAGCATCCAAATGTATAGTTGGATGCAACCTTATGAATCACCACCAAATGCACATAGTGGGAGAAGTTGTTTGGCAGTCAAATGACAAATTTTATGTCTTTTCAAAACATAAACTTGCATCCATTTTGTAATTGCTGTATGTGTATGGTGTTTGATTTTTATTATGGTAAAACTGACATAAGAAACATTAAGCTATGAAGTTGTGATTGTGGACAAATGTGATTTATGTAACAGAAAGTAATTCTATATAATTGGAAGGTTCTGATGCAGTTTTTATGCATTTCACTTTCGTGTAGCTTCTCCCATCACGCCCAGACTTGTATCTTGACAGAGAAATGTATTCACGAGATTTAATCTCCCATTTGATTTGCTGTTGTACTTTGTCATTCAGAGGGTAAAATTGGCTCTCCTCCATGGAAAAAACAAAACTAAATTCTGCCTGAGTGTGTGCCTTACAATTTAAGGGAACAAGCTGGAATGTGCCAGTTCCTCTCTTAGATATTTTTGCTGAAAATGCACATTAGCTTATCCTTTCATAAATTTGATTGGTCAGAAAATAGCAAGACCATTTTATTTAAAAACTAGATTCTGAGTCTTGTCCAGATTCCCCACGTGCTGTGGTGTGCTAGGGAAGACAATGCAGAAGATGGGTGGCTTCCTTCACCCACCTCCCTATTCAGGTGGTGTCAGTTATTAATGACCTTGAACTGGCACCACCAGAGAAGCTGACCCTGACCTGTTGCCCAACATCAATCCAGACACCACCAGCAGAATGCCTGCTTGCAACTGTTGTCTTTCAAGCTTTTGTTAAAAAAAAGAGAACAGAATGGCTTGCTCATTTTACCTCCAAGGGAGATAATGTGAAGAAGTTTATAGGGTTAATTAACAATTATGGGGGCTTTTGATCTTTTTTTTTTTTTTTGGCTGTTTTTGGCAACAATATATGATTGTTGTTTAGCAACTTGTTTAAGTTAGCAAGGGTTAGCAAGGATTTTTAAGTGTCTGTGGAAATGGAATTGCTTGTTCTCTATTTCAAGTATGCTAATCTGTCAACAACTTCATCCTTTGATAACAATCTATCCTGTTCTTGTTTGTGCTTAAAGCTTTGTATTACGCTGACAGCTTTGCAACTTCAGCTGTCAGGATCCCAGTAGAAAGGACAGGGTTAATGCAGAATTAAATCACGTTTATGAGTAGTGAGTTCTAAAGGACCATGCTCTAAAGCATTAGAAGCATCATAATTCATAAACTTCTTTCAATTTTTAATGAAACTTTACGAATATCATTTTTTTAAGCTTGCAAATAGGCCTTCAGCCTCCATTCTAGAGTACTGTCTAGATAGTGATCTCTGTATTTATCTATGTACAAATCCGTATGTGAGTCTCCTCTATAGCCTTGGAAATGTGAAGTTAAAGGTTCATGCAGCCTCTCATGCCAGGCAGAAGAGATTTAAGATTTGCCCTTTTGATATTTGGGATAGATATTCCTGTAATATGATGAAGTCACCTTTTTTCCAAAAGCTTCTGCATTAGTATCATGTTATGTTAGATAACCTTTCAGGCAACTGAAATGATGTCAGGAGAACATTTCTGGAGAATTATCATGTTCGTTGTTGCAACAAATGCTAGAAATTATGTGATAAAGGCATCAAATCTTTTCCTGAAATATTGGAGGAGAAAAATTAAGGAAAAAGCAGAAATGAAGTATTCTGAGAGTGATCAGTTTCCTGAGCTAGTTTTAGATCTAGAGGGAAAAAAAAAGTTATTTATTGGATTGTGATGTCTTTAAAAACAGCAAAACAAACAAACAAGCAAGAAAACCTCTAACATTATCTCTCATGGTCTTCATATGTGAATAGTGCTGAAAGGAACTTCCGCAGATTGCATGTGGAGTAGAGGAAAAGCAGCACAATAAAGGAATTCAGGTATTTGGGAAGAGACGGAAAAAGGGTAGGCTAAATCCTTTTTTCTTTCACCTAAAAACAGTAGGTGTTTTGTTTTGACATAGGTCTTGCAGCTGAAGTGCAGCTCTTATCTCAGGTTTGCAAAACCTGCCTATAGATATGTACATTCAGCCAAAAATCCCAAAGCAAAGAATTACCAATTATGATATTAAAGGCATTTGTTCTGCTTTTCAATTGGAGGATAATATTAAGATACAGTTTTGTTGTTGGATGAAATAAAAAAAATAGAAAATATATAAAAAATATTATATAAAATATATATATATAAAATATAAAAATATAAAAAAATATAAATCTGCTTTAGTTGCAAATGATCTTTTGTATTATAGTTTTTAAGCAAAATTAATGTCTTGCACATGCTCCCTTTGAACTACTGCTCTGCCTGTATAGGATTCTTAATGGCATTGTGCAAATTGTTGGGAGAACCTAGTGTGGTTCCCGTATGCTCGAGTGATGAAATCAAAATGAAACAGAGGCAGAGGATTATGGGATGGAGCACCTATTTTACAAGGGAAAAGACACTCACTTGTTTAGGCTGAGAAAGTGAAGCCTAAGAGAGAATTTAACTGTACTATAAATACTTCAGAAGACTAATACATCAGTGAGAAAAAGGATTTAAATAAAATCAGGAACTTTTATACATGAACATGTGCATTGACTAAAAATAAAATATAGGATGGAAATCAGAATAACTTCCCAAATCATCAGAAGCTTCAGAGCAACTCTAATCAGTGTAAGAGAATACATAGTTATATTTAAGATGTAAGAGAATTTAAGGGGATAACATGTGATTCTGTGAACATGATGTAATATCTGCAATAGCACGAGATACTCCCTTTGTAGGGGAGAAAACACAACTTAGGCACTCAGCATGGTTTCTGAAAATTGACCATTAGATTGTTGGCTTTGCCGTGGACTTTGTGTGATGCTTCATGCAGATCTGTGTCTCCTTGTGAGTCCAGATGATGACATTCCTGCTTCATCAGGGTGTTTTGGAGGTGGTCACCGAGCAGCATTTGTGAGGCACCGGGAGACCTCGTCATTCAGGGGATTTGCTGCCCACCCATCCATTTTAAGCAAGTTCTGACAAAAAGTGACTTTGGAGTAGTATTGACTAGTGCTCCTCTGCAAACTCACTAGCTGAGGGGTTTTGTGCCTGTTCTTCCTAGCCCCAGAGGCAGCCCTTGGTGCTTGTGTGTCAGGTAAGCAATCCCCATGGGGACTTCTGCAAATCTAGGGCAACTCTACTCTGCACTAACTGTCACTGAAAGCTGCCAGAACAGCTAAAAAAAAAAACTCTGGTAAGAGCACAAAATAACACTAATAAAAGCAAAGAAACTGAAGAGATGACTCATCAGGTCTGAGCAAAGAAGGGGGCTGTGAGATGGTCTTGGTTCCCAGACTCTCTAAGTAGATTCAGTGCCGATTGGTGACGTTTTGGCTTTCCGTACCATGAAAAGATGACCCTGCCTTTAGCTGCTGTTGATAGACTGCTCTAACTGTTGCCACTAAACCTGACAAATCTACATGCACCTAAACACAGGCTAGTGACAGAGATGCAGTCAGGTGCCATTGTTTTTAATGTAATTGCCTTTGCAGAATGATTGAAGAGCATTTATTAGCTTTGTATCGCAAAGCCCCAAAGCTAGAGACTGTCAGAATAAAGGAAAAGAATGAGTTTAATTATGTCCTACCCTTTCTATTTCTCGTTGTGCTTTCTTCCATTATGGAGATGTCAGAGTTTACTAATACTTGAGTTGAACCAGCTGAGGGGAACGTAGTCCTGATGTTTTACTTAGTAAGCAAAAGATAACCTCATTGTGGCCTCCGTTACTGTACTGTCCAATCTTTTTAAAATGTTTTATGAATTTACATGGAGAGTAACTTTGTAGAAGTATCATATCCTTATCTTAAGAATAAGGGACCAAAACAGACTATTTGCCCAAATACAGCTGTCATCAGAAATGAGAAAATATTTAGTTCATTGCCTTAGCCAGAAAGTCATTGCTTCCTTGTATGTGCATTTCTTGTTTCAGCTAATTTTGTAGTATTTGAAGAAATGATGGGCATTCACTCCCTTTTCCTGTGTTATACCATTTGTAAAATGGAGCAAATTCCATTTTTCCTGTTACTTTGTTTCCTCATTGAATGGAAATGGCATCTGACTGATTAAAGGCAGTTGTCGCTTCCATATGGGCTGCAGCTGTGCAGCTGTCTGCCCGGGAAGTTTACTCCTCTGTCAGGACCCAAAGGCAACTTGCTATTTGCCCTGGATGTGGGGCATGGAGCAGACAAGCCCCAAGTTCTTTGTGCTTCATTTATGGTGAACAAAGTCTGCGATAATTAAAATGAATAAATACTTTTTTTTTCTTTCCATTATCATGAGGCATTTCTATTAGTGTTATAATAGCTCTTACTGCATTATTCGTTTATGCATTTGCATACAGTATAGGTATACAGTGGGATTCTCAGACATTTGTCATACTTTGGATGGTTGTTGTTTTACATCCCTCACAGATGCGTAACAAAAATCCATCTCCAACTATCTACAGAGTTTGGTGAAATAGATACTGGGATCCCACAGGATGAAGATAAGGAAACATCAAAGGGAGGTTTTCCTTTCTGATTGACCCAGACCTGCTGTGGGTGTCCAGAGGAGTGGATGCTACAGCTAGTGCTTTCCATATGAGTATTTATCACCATTCAAGAGCAGCAAAGCCAATATTAATTCTAAAGCAAAGTGACAGAAACCTCTTTTTTTCATTTGACTGTGCCAGCTGATTTTGTGATATAACCTAAGAAGAGCGCAAACTTTATGAGAGCAGTTCTTATGCTTGTCACTGAAAATAGCCACTAATGCTCTGACAGAAATCCTTTATTCCCTGGAAGAGCATTGACCTTTTAAGAAAAACTGTTAATTTAAAAATCATATCAGAGAAACAAAAAGTCTTTAATACTAATAATGACTTAGCTCCCAAATATGTCCCTATGTCCCTAGTGTCGGATCAACTTTTATTTAGAAATTGCCTCAGAGGACTAACTTTGCCTCCCCAAGCACAATTGCATAACAAACCTCTAGCAACTACAATTGCATACTCGGGGAAAAAATAATATAAAGTAGTGCATTTATGCACAGCTGTGTACAAAGTTTTAGAAGATTTTATTCCTTCTTGTTTCCTATCATTTTATTTTTTATGACATCCTTTCCCTCTCTGGTTTGGTCTGTTCTTACAATGAAATTCTGACTGGTAGTTACCTCCCACAGTTTGTCCACCAGCTTAGAGTAGAAAATCAAACGTAGTTGATTTTCTGTAAATGCAGTTGTCTTGCTCAAGAGAATGCTGCACCTGAGAAAGCAGCGTTGCTAGAGCTATTTCCAAAACTTTGATGATGCAGAGAAGCCCTTTTCCCCATTAGGATATCCAGGGACTGGTTGTTCCCTTTTGGGAAACCTTATATTCTGAACATAGTAGCTCTTTAAAGTTTATTTACTTTTTTCTGTTTTTATAATTTGCTTCTCTTTGTTTTACATCTTCATAAGAACATAATAACAAAGAAATGCCCTATTGACTCCAAGCATGGATCCATCTAGTGCAGTGTTCTGACAGTGGCAGTAGAATAAAATATTTGAGCTCAGTGCATGAACCTGGACATGTTCTGCAGTCTGTTTCCATTCTAAGTCTTCAGCACTAAACACTGGAGATCTGATGCTTCTCTTCAGAGTCTGTCTGTGGAGAAATTATCATCCATTAATTTCTGACATCTTTTGATCTGAGTGGTACTATCTGCCTGTACAACCTCTTGTGAGGAAAACTAGATACTTAACAGTTTTTTGTTTGTTTGTTTTGAATTATTCTTTGCACAGAATGGGGTGGGCACAGAAATCGCACCCAAAAGCTTGCTTCTGTCTCTTTTAAAGCACCTTGGTAATGCAGGATTTGCTGAATAACATTTCTACATTCACCTTACCAACTGCATGCATGACTTTGTAAACCTCTCTCAGAGCTCCTTTCTAAACTGCATATCCTTAACTTCTTTTTAGTCTCTTCTGGTATGGCAGCTACTTTACCACAATTTTGTTAGCTCTTTTTACTTTCCCTAACACCACTGTACCCTGTGATATGGAGACAAGAACTACATGTGGCATTGCAGATATGGAAGTACTAGGGTTTTATATAGTGGCAAAATGACACCCTTTGTCTTGTTCTCAAACTCCTTTCCTGATGATGCCCAACACACTTGGCTTTTTTTGGGTACTGCTGTGTGCTGAATTGATGATTTCAGAGAACTGTCAAGGATGACTAACTCTTTCCAGAGTTAGTAACTTCTAGTTCTGAGTTCAGCCTCATGTGAGCACCACTTAAATTCTGTTTCCCTAGATGCATTGCCCTCTATTTATCTCTACCAAAGCTCATCTGCCACCTTTTGACCCACTCAGCTTTTGTGAGGCCATTCGTGAGTCCCTAGCTATTGATGTGGCATTTAGCTGCCTAGAAGAACTTGATGTCATCTGCAAACTTGAAGATTTCACTGTCTGCTCTTTTCTCTAGGTCATTGGTGAAGGAAGATGTTGATTAAAACTGGTCCCAGGGCAATTCTTGAGAGGGATCACATTTAAGCTTTTTGTATCCTGAAGACTATTTCGCCTACCCTTTGCTTTCTGTCCTATCCAGCATTCCTTTCATTGAAAGATTTCTCCTCCAAATCTATGGCAATTTAAATTTCTTTAATGTGGAAACTTTTCAATGATTTTTGAAAATTTAGATCTCTTGATCCTGTAGAGGACCTCATGCAAAGGGTAGCTGATACTGCCCCAGGGCTCTTGCAGGTTAGTGAGGTGGCTGATGTGATTTGAGCTGACTCATTCCCTGCAGACCATGTTCCTCTGCATGGCCAAGATTTTATTTGGATGTTACTGTTTTTACCAGTAGTTCACTAGTTTGCAAATTCTGAGATCCTTCTTCAAAGCCTATTTGTAGTGATTTGTTAAAAAATTTAGATGCTGTTTTACAGATTTTCACCTTCACCTCTTCAGTAAATTGTATCTAAACCTGGTGATTCATCCTCACCTGCTTATTTTATTTGGGCTAAAAATTCCTGCATGGTGCCTTGCTTTGATGTAGCTTCTTGACCTGTTTGCTACAAAGATCACTTTGGGAGTGGTAATATCCACATCTTTAATAGCAGAAATGCAAGAAATTCACTGAGGTTCTCTGCAGTGATCTTGTTCTCAAATGTCCCATTTACACTTTGAGCAACACATTTCCCATCTCATCCCTACCTGGCTGTTTTGATGTGTTTAAAGAACCTCTTTACTGTTAATTTGAACAGCCTTTGCAAGTTTTCTTGAAATTCTTCCCCCCTCTCTTTCCCTGAATTTCCAGTTTACATTTGATCTGTTGTATTTTATGTGCTTTCTTGTTATCCTTGTTTGGGCAAGCATTCACTTGTTTTTTAAATGTTGACCTCTTCTCTGAGATGATTTGCTTTAACTCTTATGAAGCTAAGCAGGTTTGTACCTAACTTTCCTTTTAATTTTGAACTGTGGTAAGTAATTTTATGTGATCATCTAACACATTGATTTTGAGCAGCCTATGGACTGTTTGCTATCTTATTGCTTTTTGGACCACTACTTTGAGAATTTGTTTTGGCTACATTTTTGTTTTTTTATGTGACATCCCTTCTTGAAATTGAATATCACTTTGCTGGATTTTAAAACATCTTGCTACAGTGTTAACTCTAATTATACTGTGATTATAGATGAGCTCTTCCACTTGCAACTTTATTTAAATTGTCTTCTCCATTTGTGACTAAAGCTGGAATAGAATCTTTGCCTGGGGTTTCTAAGACTACTTATTTTAGTAGAGCAGCCACTGCTTCCAAAGATTGTATTCCTGCGTCTTGTCCTGATAAGACTCTGTTCCAGACTGCCTGTGGCTAGCTTTTCTACATGTCCAGACTTTGTCTCAGATAATATTTCATAATCAAAATCATAGTGATCAGGAGTTGGGTTACAGTCCCAGTTTGGCATTTGTTGTTGTTTGAATATGTGATAATTACTGGTTTTTTTTTTCCTTATCCCAAGGTATTCTTGTCCATCAACACTGGTAATATTCTTTGTGGATGTCCTCTACAATGCCACTTTGCCACGTGGACGTGCTGCCCTGGCGCCTCTGAAGGACTTGGAGCTCAGCAGTCTTGTATCCCACTGTTCATACTTCCTTCATCAGGATCCATTGGTGTCTGCTGTCCTGGGGCTGTCATATGGCGCTAGGCACTGCGGTTCCACAGCTAGCGTAATTTTGGATTTCTAGGATTGGTGTAGAAGCTCTGTGGGTGCCCTTGCTTGGTTCCTCCCTGTTGCCTGTGCTAGTCTGGGGGTGCTGCTGGAGTGGAGGGCTCTTTGCCTGCCTTGTTACAGCCATGCAGTTTGTTTCCTTCTTAGCCTTTTCAGGGGCAAATTGCACGTTAGCTGTCTGCTCTGCAGGTTGTTTCAGCCTGAACCAGGTGTTCTTCCATGCTTGTTGGCTTTGCCCCAGACTTTAGGTTTAAATACTTCTCTGCCACCTGCTCAGCTTTTGGTGCAAGCAGCTTGACTCCATTTGCACTGAGGTGCAGTCCTTCCTGTACAGGTTCCTCCTGTCCCAGAAGGCTCCCAAGCCCCTCACATTTCTTTCATTTCACGCTATCATCTCATCCTTACATTAAGGCTCTGCCTCTCTTGTGCCTCACACGGGGATGTGACAGCATTTCAGATCCTTGACTTCAGCCTCCTGAGTTGAGAGTTGAGCTTAGCCTCTTGAAGTCATTCCTCTACACTTCCTTCTTCCAGGAGGACCAGAATGAACCATGACTGGCAAGCACTCGGCTTCACCTCAAGCAACTTGTGTTACTTGAGGGTCCTTGTGGCAGGTTGTGCAGCCTGTACACTGTTGTGGGGTGACAGATTCACAGGCACCTCTTTTAGATACTGTAGACCCTTTAGGCCTGATCACTGAGGCTCTCATGGCTTTCACCTCTCCTGGCAGATTCCCACTGCTGCAGCACTTCTTTATGTGCTAAAAGTGATAAAGGGAAATACACACAAAAAACCTGACAGGACAGATATTATTTGTTATAGTTCAAAATGTGGAACCTGATAATCAACATTTTAGTCCTGTCAACCTTTATCAACAGAGGATTTTGCTTTATCGCAATAAATTAGATTGAAACAGTGACAAATGAAAGTCATCAGATGCTTTGTGTTTATTTCTTGAATCTTTTCCTGGCATTGACTGCTTTTACAGACTAAAATGCAAGAGACCTATGAAATACAGGTTTGACTCAGCATTAAAGTTTAAAATAAATCTGAACTTCTGAATATTTAAAAATCATTCTTTTCTGATAAATCTTAGTACTTTGAATTCAGGCAGTATCTTTTAACATATGCCGACATCACTTGTTCTAATTCAGTATATTCATTTTTTTTAAAGAACACATAATTGCTTCTATTTCTTGCTGCCATATGCTGATATCTTCTGATATCGAAATCAAGATAGTTTCTTTTCTAGATACAGAGAGATCTCACTAATTCCAGCATTTTATTTAATGCTTTGTATTGTTAGTAGAAATAGTGAGGGAAAAAATGTGAATAGTTTTTTTTGTAAGCTACATAATTAATTGATTGTATATCTCTGTTAACCTTAAACTTTATTTTTTTAAGCAGAAAAAAGGAGCTAGAAGAGGAAGGAGATACTTCTTAGAAAATGCATTTCACTGAGCGTACATTTGAGTCAACTCTAAAAAACAGAAATGCGAATGTGTGGGAATTAAAATACTTGTCACTTAAGTTTAAGTGAGGAGTGAGGGAGTTAAATAGATTTTATATATAGTTTTCATTTTTAACTTCTAATGGTGATGTATGAGACTAGACAAAAAAAGATGACTTTGTTATAGGGATACTTTGCTCTTTTTCTGTAATGTATGTAGAAGAAAACTCTTGCACAGTGCAGAATACTGAAAGCTATTGGAGACTATTTTTGGAGGTAGTCAGCATTACAGATAGTTAAGCACTGTCCTGTTTTAAAGCGAGCTTTAGTTCTTCTGTGCAGGTATGATTCATGGTACTTAAAAAAATTAAAAACATTTTAAATTTTATATCTGTTTACTTTAGAGTTTAATTATTACTTAGAAATTTCATTTAGTGTAGAATGCTTACAATTGGACTATTGTGAACAGCGAAAGAATGACCTCCAGTAAAAGTGCCTTGGAAATTGGATTACCAATCCAAGAATTAAGACAGTTTTGCTAGTTTAAATACAATTTACATATTTTTTCTATGCTGTTTCTGGAGCTGCATATTAAAGCCACTTGGAGTCTAGACGTCAAGGCACCTGTCCTTGTGGAGCAGCACTGCCATAACAAATGATCCCTTCCTTGTTTCACAGGAGGGTGAAAGCAGCCAAGTAACACGAGTGGGGGAACAGAAGGGGAGAGGTGACAGAACTTTGCAGAGGCACCTGACTCACTGCAAGGTTTAATGCAATCCAGGTTTAATATATTGACTTATCTATGCACTGTCTCCCACTGGACTGTTCTGCTTCCCTCTAGGGCCAGACACAGCCCAGGCTCAGCAAAACTTTTTGGCTAACTTCCCATTTATTTGAAGTAGTCTAAACACTTCAGAGCTAAATGCTTTCTTGAACTGAGGCCTCTAGAGCTAACTCTCTTCTTTGCTTAGGAATTACTCAGCAGAGTGCAGTGTATTAAAAGGAGATTACTTTCTGGAACAATCTGCTGCACTGCTGCAGACAACATGACTGGGCTATTAGCTGGGCTCTCTGGTTGATGTATTTGTTCAGCCGTCACACACTGTTGCCCATGTATTGGAAGAGAGAAATTTCTTATGTTATTATTATTGCTCAGTTTGTTGCTTAACTTAGACATTTGCCTAAACAATTATTTTTAATAATTTTTACTGTGTCTAATTATTCAGGCATTGGCTACGTGGGCCCGCAGATGGTCCTCAGTCTCCTAAGATGCATAGACCAGGTGTTAGTTTCTAACTGCTTTTAGCCTGATGGATCTGGTAATTTAATTAAGAGAGGAGAGGCTCCTGTGTGTTAATGTTGAAGTCTTGGGCACAGCTACCAGCCGTTCTCTGTCCAGGTGGCTGTGGGGTGTTATCACCATGCTATAAATTAGCCAGGCCTCCTAGATAGCTGGGCTGCACACCTGGGGCCTGTCAGTAAGAAATCCTTGCTTTATGCCTTTGAAGGATCAACATAGTTCCCTCTTCCAAGTCTAGCTCAGCTCTGTACTGTTTTAAAAATCTTGTTTATAGTATGCAACATCTTTTCGGAGAGACTTTTTGTTTTAAGCTATATTTGGCCACTATTTTAAATGATCTCATTTCTCTTTGCCATTTTTTTTGGCTTTGTTTTGATTTCTTAGTGTTGTCTGTTTTTTGGCAGTTAGGTATTAACAGTTTAATGTTAAATTTGCATAATAGCAAGAGTTAGTTAAGCATGTTCCTTTCCAGCAGAATATCTTAGTTCTTCTGTGAGGGGAAGGACAGAAAAAAAAAAGTTGTATCAAATACTGCTATTCTGATTCAGAGTCATATTTTATTCCATTAAGAAAGATATACATATAGTCATGTATTTTGTGTAATAGAAAGCTTGGCTTAAAATGAAAATGTAGCCATGTTTAAAAGCCTGGAGGCATTAATCTAATCTCCTATTTTATGCTGCAAGTGGGAAGTAATGAAAGAATAAAAAAATGAAATGCATTCGATTTTAAACTTCATTTTATGAGCTATGGTTTTTACCCTCTCTTGAACTTTGGCAACTCTCTTCTCAAGTGCTACATTTATTAAAAGACTGATAATCTGATGCTTTCATGCCTTTCTAAAAAGAATGCATATATTATATCTCCATAGTTTTTACTGTGCTGAGCTTTACAGGTTGTCATTGAGCATGCTTGAAAGTCTTCCATGATGACTGCCTAAAATCTGCGCAGATCCTGTTTCATGGTTGGTTTGGACCCACTGGGTGACAAACACAAACATAAAATCTATTCTCGCACTGCTGTTTTCTTGACTTGCTCTCCTCAATTTCAATATTCTTAGTATTTCAGATATTCTTAGTATTTCAGCATTTCCCTGCTTCTGTCTTTTGCAGAAGACTTTTGTTCTAGTTGCCTTGGAGCTTGTCAGGTTGCAGTCCTCAGATGGGGTCTCATGTCCTCTAGTCGAGGGCCTAGATGATAAGCCTAGAGGGACAGATGATACACCTGGGTTTTGCTAAGCTGTAGCTGGGGTTTTGGGCCTTTTTCTCCTGGCTGCTATGATGCTTTGGGCTGTTGGGTCCTACCAGACTGTGACAATCTTCCCTCCTCTATGCTGTACCCTTTGTCTCATGGCCCTCTCTCTAGAGGAATATTTTTCTCCTTTATATCATATCTCGAGTCTTTTTTTTTTCTTCTTAGATCTGTGCGTTCCCATCTTAGTGTGACAATAAGAGAAATTTTACGGGTTTTCTTTTCTTTCCCTTGTGGATGACTTTATATTGGTTAAGTTATAAAAGGTTTCTTTGAATTCAGGCAATTTTAAGTGTAACATATGCTCCAAGGAGAGCACCATGAGTGATGAAATTGCTGCTGTTCCCTGACCGTTTTGGCTGCCGTCAAAATGAGTGGTTGTAGATGCAGATTTGCAAAGGGGCAATTTTGGAACTCATGAATATTTTCTGAGCTTTAAATAACTAGAGGCAGGTGCTGTAGGAGGTGAGTTGGAAGGGTATGGGAACAGCACTAACAATCTTAAAATCCATCATTTCTAGTTACAGCACACAGCAGAACAGGAGATTCAGGAAACTAACATGAGTGAATTGTTCTTCATGCGGATTATTTGTTAAAATAATGTATACCTATAAATGTATAGTACAATATCTATATCTATTATATCTCTCTGTATCTATAATATCTATCTCTTAATTCCAGTAACTCTAGAACCATAGCCTGAAAGGTTGAGGCAGCTGACGGACCCACAGAAATGCTTCTGGCAAAGCGGGGAGTGCTGGAGGAGCTGAGCCCTGGCAGACGATGCCTGCCCTGCATGTGTCAGGGAGGTTGAATGTCAGCACTAAGTCAGTTGCTGGCCTTTCTTTAGGGGCTGCTAATAAGGTAGGCAGCTGTAGCGCTGCTGTTTTGAGATGTGAACGTTATCTCTGTGGAGAGCAGTTCCCAGGCCTCATTTTTGAAGCCCATAAACAACTATCAGAAGACAAGTATCAATTACTGCTTATACTGTAATGAACCTCTACAGTTTTCTTCCCAAATGACCTGTATTGTAACCTTCTTTTCCCTCAGACAGGAAGAGTGGAGGCCTGTCACTTCCAGTTGTTACTCGGAAGCTGCCTGCAGTAGAGGTTGTCATCATGCTGGTCTCTGATGTGCTGTGATGGACACATGGACCTTTTAATGAGATAAAAATGAGGATCTGGCTTTGTTCTGCTCCTTGTGAAAGTGTGAATTTGGGAAGACTTAGGTTTTTTTTGTAGAAGAGGAAGTAAGATATGTCACTAGTTTAAGCAGCACTGTGGGACTTGTATCTCAGCAGCCTTCCTTCAGCATGGCAAGGTCTCCATGTCTCAACTTAATCTCAGTTGGCTCATTTCTCTTTAAGTGCTGACAGAGAAATGTCTCATCTGTGCTTGCCTTTGAATGTTTGTTTGAAAACATGGCACAGAGGAAAACATTTTCCAAGCTGGATTTTGAAAACCCTCGATATTAATAGGATTTGAAGGTTTTGAAATAAGCACAACTAGAGTGAGGAAGCTGTTATTGTGGATGCTTGAGAAAGAATAAGGCAAGCAGGGCATGGTGTTTGCCCAGGTGACTGATTCAACCTCCCGTCAGTTTGCAGCTCATGGAGTCAGAGGTGGCATCCCTGTATTTAACACAGCATACTTAACAACGTAAGTAGTGCAGCTGTGTTTTGGAAAAACTGTCAGTGTGTGGAAGGACAGACACATTAGTGTTCTGCAGTAAATGAAGCTGCTGGCATAAAGTCAGATCGTCTTGTTCACAGAAGGGACTCGCTGCTTGCCTAAACACAGCATCTTGCACCAGTGAGATTCAATACCTCACGTCCGCTTCTGAAAGTTTCCGCTTCTGAAAATTTCCACTTCTGAAATGGTGTCATTTCTCTCAAGAAGATAGATTCCCCTTTGCCAATGGACTCCTGTGAAAGGTGATCCATTACTGTTGGAAATATCAGTTCAAGTCTTTTTTATTTCTTTTTTTCCATAAATTTTACTATTTTTTATGTACAAAAGTTATGTACTAATTTTTATGCATCAGATTTTGTCTATCATATTAAAGCATTAATTTAGTAATATGATCAAGTGCATTCTCCACTATTGTAGAATTTTCTATATTCCATGGTTTTTGACTTTGATTTAGCAAAAGCAGGTAAATTTATCTCAGTCAAACTCGGACCTCAGCAAGTCCTGAGTGCCTGCAGAACAGCCTTTAGAAGAATTTTTAATATTGTTTTTAGTAATGTGACATATCCACAGTGTCCTCAGCTGGGTGGATATGGGAAGAAAGGAGGGGATAAAGAAGGTTCTTTCCTTTCTTCTCCAGTATGTGATGGCTCTGGGAGGTCTTTATTCAGCCAGCTGAGGACTGTGATGGTTCAGGCAGCACGTGCTTTGTGTGCAGTCACACATACACACAGACACGTATGCAAACACACACATGCACCCCCACCAGAAATACCTGGGCTTTCCACCGAGTCCTGAGTACCACAGCACCCCCAAATCAGAGGTATATTTACAGGCAGCCAGCCAGCCACTGGATGGCAGAAACAGTGGAAAAGGATCATCCAGCCATGTTTGCTGCTGCAAATTAAAGCATCCCTTCCATGATATATACCTTTACTAAACGGTTGTGTTCTGCAAGTTAAAAGTGAGAGCAGGTAAAAATTTGGCAATGAAACGGAGTCATTTTCAGTAGCTAGGGATCAGAGATTTGCTAAAGTGGACCATGTGTAGGGGAAAATATGCCAAAAGATAGCAGCAATACTGAGGCAAAAATGAATCATCTCTACTTCTCGAGAACCAGATGGAAAATGATTTTTTTCTTTTAAATGGAGGTCAATCTTCAAGCTATAATAATACCAGAGCTCATTGAAAAATAGCTGTGAAGACATTTTTCAACTGGAAATGATTTTTCTGCTAAATGATTTTTTTGTAGCCAATGCTTCTATTTCTATTAAAATTACAACTTTTATGCAAGATCGCAAAATATGTCTAGCTTCATGAAAGACAAGGTTACATGCAGAAGACAAAACTAAGGAATGATAGACCTGCTTTTAATAACTGCTTCTCTTAATGACCTTCAGGAAGGTTAAATTAATTTAGTTTCATGGATTTCTTCCATATATTTTAGGGAATATGAGCAGTTAAATGAGCAAAACAAGCTTAGCCTTATGATTGCTGAAGAGAACTGAAGGAGAGCACTCTCCTTGACCTACAAGTGAGAAATCTGCAGTTTAAGGTTTCTTTTATGCCTTTGCAGAGGATTTTGTGGCAGTTACATTCTTGAGAGAAAGCTTCTAGCTGTGGGATCTAACTGCAATAATAAGACAAAGCGGGGGTGCGTTTTCAGAGTTAGCAGTGAGACCTCCTTCTATGTAGCAGGAAGAAACAAATGTTTGTAGATGAGTGAAGTAATTCTGCATAACAATAGATGAATCATCGGTGATTTATCCTGGGTAGCATTAGCTGCTTAAAAATGGGAAAATATCATCCAAGCTAAGTTAGATTAAATGATAGATAGCATGTAACTAATTAAGTATAAAGAAAAAAATTACATGAAGTCCCCAAACCAAGCATACATTCCCTCCCTTCCAAATGCTATCTGGGATGGGAAAAATATTCTATACCAGCTAAATTCAAAGTAAATCTACTCTTTATCTCTCTCTGCCAGTTTATGTCTGTATTCCAGGAATATGCCCTGAACCATTTTGGTTTTGTTTTCTTGCTGTCATGCTTGTCATTGAGGTCATGAGGATGTTCTCAGGTTCTGCTGGCACTGCCCAGTGTAGGACATTGCTTTTTGGCTGCAGGACGTTGTAGGACGACGTTGCGCGTTGGTACTTGTTTGCATGTTGCCTTCCAGAGGGGGCAGCAGGGGCACAAGCCTTGGAGCAAAGCTTGTGCCTGAAGCTGGGAAGTAGGGAGTCCAGCACTCGTGCACCTGTCTTCCTGCTTCTGTTCAAACATTGTGAGAATTTGCTTGTTTATAAATATTCCTTTATTGGGCCAAAGCAATTGATGACTACTTGAGTAGTAGCTTCCACTTCTGACTGTGCTACCCATTTGTGCACCAGAAGGTGGTCATTATGTTTTTGTGGAAGCAACTATCAAAATCCGTCAGCAATTTAGAGTTTCTCCTTTATTCTCTCCATTTTTGGATGTGTTTCTCCATGTTTGGTAAGATTTTAATAGGAATTTCACATAAGCATAGACACTCCCTTCCTTGTAAATATTTCCTCCTTTGAACAGTTCTCTAAAACTTGCATGGTTCTTAAGAAGGATCCTAACTCTCCCTCCCCCGTCCAAAGGCATCTCCCTCCATGATGATTTTTGGAGATGTAGCTGCTCTTTTGTACCTTGTGCTATGTTTGTACATAAGTTGATCTTTTTTATTTTGGAATTAGGCATTTATATTTATTTTTTAGTACATCACATTTTTAATAATTATGTTACGGATTTGAGGACTAGATAAACTTTTGCTGCAAGAAACTTTTGAACTGTATTTAGTTTTGTTTAAAGTTACTCTAGACATAAAGAAGAAAATAGATCAAATGAAAATTTAGTATTAAAAGAACTCTTTCCATGAATGTAAAAGTGATTTTCTTTATGAGAGGAGAAATAAAAGGGAAGAAAAAATTTTCTTTGACCCTATCAGGTTGTTTGCTATTTGCCTCTTTTTTGAGAATATCCAGAAAAACAGATGCTGCTTTTAACCAAGTATCTCGTTCTTGACTCTTTCCAACTAACAGCGGTGTGGGGATTAACATACAGATTAGTGCTTTGTGGCTTCTTACTGTCTATACCTTCAAAATTTGTTACTGTTGCTGGTTAGGGAGCTGGGAGAGAAGGGCAGTGCACAGGTGGGTGGTAAATCAAGGTGATGCAGCCGGAGAGCCTGCCTGATTGGGGTCACCTGCTTCATTAGGGCTCGCTCACTCTTGCGTAGAGCCTACAGCTGGGCGGTCTTGTCTCTGCTCCATGTGCTGGGCCCAAGGACAGGAGAGAGGGTAAAGAAGGAAGCAAGTAGTTCAGCAATTAAGAGTGGTTGGAGGAAGAAAATGATGCAGCGACGGAAGTAACAAACTGAGTAAGTCTGGACCGAGTTAGTCAGAACATCTGAGGAACAAGAGAGCCGTACGAGTCTGACGTCCAGGTAATGGGTCAGAGAGAATTATGGTGGGGCCTGCTGTGACTGAGCTGGAAACATAAAGTTCTTGACATTTACTTACGTGGATTGAAAGCACGAGGAGATACCCAAAAGGGTTTTATGTGGGAGAGAGGAACAGCTCTGGTGTATGATACTGAGCATATTTCTTAGCATACCCTCTACAGAGACCATTCTTCTCATTCTGTGGCATGTGTGTGTGCTTACAAGATCTATTTATTTAGTATTTAGAATATAAACTTAATGTTATCTGTTGCAGATAGTTTTGTTTCTGAGAAATATTGCTGATCTGACTTTATTTCTTCTGTCTTGAAAAATGTAGACTTACAATATGTGTGATTCCGGTATTTGGAAAATACTTTAGAATAAAGGGGTGACCACGAGAATGAAGGTTAGAAAAATAATTTGGTTTAGGTCTTTGGAGGAAAGGCCAAGAACAATGAATTGTATCTCTTGGAGGAGGAGAAGAAAAAAAAGATTTTTAAGAAAATGAGTTTGCTCATTGCAAAGCCACATGAGTATACACTTCAGGATTTTGAAACATTCTGGATTTGTATAAGAGATCTATAATATGGTAGGGATACGGTAATATTTTGAGAAGCTGCGTTGCCCCAATGAAGGATTAGACATCATATTTACTTGTAAAAATAAAAGGGAACTGAACATATAGGAAGGCCAAACCCTCCCTCCTTCCCCTTCAAACCCTACCTCACCATCAAATAAATCCCCAACCCAATCAAATTCCCCATCTTCTCCATAGTAACTGTAACAATGGTGATGGAAACGATGCTATCTCTTTACAGCAAATCCCACTCTTAGCTGCAAATAACAATTTTATGTGCACAAAACCCTGAACAATTTCTGATGCAGATTTGCAGGGTTCCATTAATGTATGTCAGCATTTCCTTCAGACACGCTTGCACTTTGCTTGGAAAAACAGGTCTACTAATGCATCCCAGCTGTACACAGCTCATGGGTATCCAAGGAGCATATCAGAACTGGTTTCTTGAATAGTTTGATTTCCTTTTCTTCAAGCTGCTGAAAGGTCCTGACCAGATGTGTAGCCTCACTGGGGTAGCTCCAACAGATGAAGCTGCCAGAGCAGACCGCTAATAGGAGACAGCACTGAGATCAGACTTAAATTATTACTAAAATTGGTAATCTCAAACTGAAGGTAATCTTAACAGGGTGTATTTTATTCAAAAGAGTTATTACAATAGCATATTTACCTTAGCAAGATAAAGTCTGATTTTGCGAGATGCAGTCTCCTATTAGCAGTATGATATAGTGCACCATGTATTTCTGTCAAAAGGCACATCTTCCAGAAAGCGTTCAGCATGTTCAATAAGGAAACATAATCAGTCTTATGAAGATATAGGATTAATTTAAGTGCTTATTGAGAAAATGATAAATGAATGCTGGAACATTGTGTTTTCTTTTTTGTTTTCTTTTATCCAGTTTGTGATTTTTGCCTCCCTGTATTCTTATCCCTTCATTTATATATGTTTTAATTTCTTAGCTTTCAAGTGGGTGCAGAGGGTTTCAGGCTTTCAGGTCTTTCAAAGTAATCTGGGAAGCTCTGGGCTGTAACAGAGAGAACCATGAAAAATGGCAACTGTGCTAGCTTTGCAGATGATTTTTGTACATTAATCATATGCTCTAAGCATCTCTGTCTAGAAGAGGTCTATTTTGCTCCCCTGTTTCAATATTTATATTTTAAGTAATTATATTTTTCTAAGTAGAAGCAAAGCTTTTTTCCATGTTTTGTTCTAAGCAAAAAGATTGCTGCTGAATGAGAATTAGATCGATGTTTGAGATGTGAGCTACTGTGCTGTTGGGAATACTGAAATAAATTGTACTCATTTCTTTTAATGGAAGATGGAAAAGGATGGAGAGGATTTTGTTAAAAAAATAAAGTCCTTAAAAGATTTTCTTTAACTAAAGATTCAGCCTGAGCATTTCAGCTAAAAATTGAATCGTTTCAGAACAATTTAAATGCAAATAATATGCATGGAACTATTGCAGATTTGCATCCTCAACTGCAAAGATCAGTACAAAAAAGCTATTCACACTTGTAATTTTGATATCTGTTATGGAAGAGAGGAGGTGAAAAAGGTAGGAGTCTATGCAGTATCAGAACAGAAGCATTTACTCTCTCGGTCGTTGTTGAAGGAGTTGGAGTGGGCAGCACCAGTTTAAGTACTATTCAAGACCACTTTTTGTTTCATTCCGTAGTTCTCTCCTAAGGACTCATGATAGGATTGTTTTAAAGGCTTCATTCTTAGCAGATGACCAGATCCTCCACTAAATAGTTGAGTGAATGCATGTTAAGTGGTTGCTCTATTGAACTTTGTGTTAATGTTTTTATTACTGCTCATTCCTATTGTTGCCAGCACTTGAATTCCTGTTGGCTTCTGTGGTGGTGCCGTGGGTATGAATCCTTCCAGTTTTATTTGCTTAGTATAGCAGAGGTTTGTATAACAAATAAAAGTGATTCTTATTTGGTGATAATGCCAGTTTTTTCTTCTGTGCTTCAGGGATTTCTGGTACCTGTAGTAGGGAAGTGCTATGTTCCTGATTAGCTTGTGGTTTCACACAGAACCATTGCAGAATTCCCAGAGTTACTAAGGCTCATGATCCTCTGCTTCCCAGTTTGTCTCTGCAGTGCCTTATACTCTTCTGACTTACCCTGAGTTAACTCTTGCATGCTCTAGGTCTTTCAGTGATAAGGCAGTACAGGGCATGTGCCCTTTCACTGTTAACTATGTGTTGACTGTGTTTGACTTTGTGGCTTGGTAGCAAATATGAGCTTTGTGATGAACCTAAAAAGACTAATCAGTACTGAAGCAGAGAATGTGCTATGAGCATGTAAGCAAAGTTTGTGGTTAAAGTTATCCACCTATATCTATACCTCTTTCTTTCCAAAGAGATGTTTTTTATTTTTCTGTTCTGTCTTTACATCTACAGCCTTAAGATTCATGGTCTGCTGAAGAGGGGTCATGAAAATCTCTACATAGCTGTAAAGAATCACAGAATACCCAAATAGTTAAGGTTGGAAGGAAGTTCTAGAGATCATCTAGTCTGACCCCCCTGCTGAAGCAGGGACACCCAGAGCATGGGGCACAGGGTGGCATCCGAGTGAGTTTGGAAGATCTCCAGAGGAGGAGACTCCACAGCCTCCTTGGGCAGCCTGTTCCAGGGCTCTGTCACCCTCACAGTGAAGAAGTTCCTGCTCACGTGAAGATGGAACTGCCTGTGTTTCACTTTGTACCCACTACCCCTTGTCCTGTCATTGGCCATCACCAAGAAGAGTTTGGTCCCCTCCTACTTACCTTCTCCCCTCTGATACTTATACATATAGATCAGATCTCCTCTTAGTCTTCTCTAGGCTAAACTGATAAACCTACTTAAAGGTTCATGACAGCAGATAGGAAATGGCAAAGTTCTTATTTTTAATTGATGCTGAAAATGAACTAATGGGACTAGTGGCCAAATAAAACCAGAAACCTTGAGATATAGATTTAAATTTCCTAGGATACTGACAAGGTACTGGTATAAAAATAGGAGTGTGTGTGTCTTTGTATGCATACGTAAATCTTGTTCTATGGTCCATATGTTATAATGCTAACAATATGCTCTACTATGCCTTAGATTTACCAGTTTCTTTTCTCCATTATCCTTTTCTGCTGCGGTAGTTGTGGTAAGAATTACTGATTTCTGAATTGTGCTTTGGCTCCATTATCTCAGGTATATTGTTTTAGGCCTGCTTAAATTGCATATTAAGACGGCTGCACCCTTAGGTAACGCTGAGCTGAAGTGAGCAGTATAGCAGCATTTGTGCCAGCTATTTCGATTACTGTTTTTTTTCTTGCTGCACTAGCGAGACATAGGTCTGTTGTTTAGCATATGATTCATCTGAACTACAGATCTACATCAACCTTTCCTTGGCAATCCTGGGTAGAGCTTGAAAAGGCCATTCTCTGTCTGCTAACCTTCAAAAGAGCCCACTGGCAGGTGCAGAGGTCTGTAGCTTGATTGCAGGAGTCTCACCCCTCTTCCTGGGACAACCAGTCTGCCGGAACTTGGCCAACATGCATTTCCTTCTCAGCATTTCAATTACCTTCACCTGCTACATTAAGGTGTTGAAGACACCTTAGCATTGACAGGGTTAACCAGTCTCTAAAGGTTGCAGAGGACCTGGACCACCTTCTCTTTGGGGCTGAAAGTGCTCTATGTGCCAGTTAGTTAATGCAGGAACAGGAGAGGGGAGAAAAGCAACTTCTGATCTTGTGGCTGAAGACAGAGGGATGTTCAGGTTGTGAGCAGAACTGGAATGACTGGTCAACTGTTTGGGCTACAGAGTTTAGCACACAATTCAGCTTCAAATTAGTATACCCGGCTGTTCTCCTTCCGCACTTTTTATGCAGTTTGACTCAGGCAGGAGGCAGTGAATGGCTGTGAACTCTCAGTTTGTGGAGTGCAATTGATTTATCATTGTTTAAGGTGTAGCTATAACTTCAGTAGCCATGCAAAGCTTGTCTTAGTTTATTTAAATTTGAAAACCTGAGCTATTGTATGTTAGTTTTCATACTACAGCTTCTGGAGCAGAGCTTGTAACCTCAACCATAAGTGCTGTGCAAGCAAAAACATATTCTTTAGCATTGAGGAAGCTACCATGAGCATGCTGAGGCTGGCATTCTGCTCCCAGGACTGGGTGCTGGTCCATTTACGGGCTGGTGAGCTCAGCCTAAGGGGAAAGTTGTAGAGAACTTCACTGGGGCTTCACTGGTGGGGAAGAGGAGTCACCTTGAGAGCTTACTTCATTGCATCTGGCCGTGGTTACACAGAATCACAGAATCTACAAGGTTGGAAGGGACCTCTAGAGATCATCTAGTCCAACCTTCCCGCTCCGGCGGGCA
>JAUBOD010000433.1:286275-304072 GCA_032353885.1 Nothura maculosa | reverse complement strand
AGATTCTGTGATCATTTTGAGTCCAAAGTAGAGGTGCAGTGAGGAAAGTGGGAATGGTTTGATGGTTCTTTTGTGGGGCTGTGAAACTGGGTAGAAATGTAGTTACACTAATATCCCTTTTGGAATTGTTCATGGATAGATATCACATACTGTGATATTTTCATTAATGATCTGTAGGAAAGAATAGATCGTATACCAAAGAGGCTCACTGGAAATGGAGAGGAGTTGTGAAGAGCAGATTGAGAGAGTTTTTCCAAATGAGAATTAATTATTCTAATAATTAAATAGTCTAAGAAGCAGGAATTCAGAAAAGTGGTAGACTTCTTGTGGCAACATTAAAGCATGACTTGGGAAGTGTGTGAAGTGAAAGAGTAGATCTTGTAAGCTAGAGCAGCTTCAGAAAGAAAGCAGGGAGAAGTATATGGCAGTGCATTGTATGCTTGAAAAAGATGGAGATTAGACTGAATCTTTAACCTTGTGCTAAAAAAGAAAAGCTTTATGGTAGGTGAGTCTTTTTGGTTTAGGAATTAGAAAAGGTTGAATGATTGGGTGGTTGTGAAACGCCAGTCTGGCAGGGCACTGAAGTAGAATCATTCCAGAAATGCTGCTGAAAAAAATCCAAGGGAAGAGAAAGTGATCTAGGATCGAATGTGCAAACTCAAGCAGATGCTCATATTACTGGCTGCAGTATCTGGAACTTGCTCTCAGGATAGAAGACTGAGGGATGAGGAAGGTTTCTCATGTATTCGTGCATGAAAGAGAGGATGCAGAGGGGAGGGAACCACAGTCTAAACTGGGGCAAGAGCGTTTCAAGAGGCAGATTGTTTCAGCCACCTTGCTCTGTGGAAGTTTTTAGAGAAATGTATTAGATTGGAGTATCCTCTCCAAGTGCCATGTGGCCTTGAGCCCAGGATTTGTTTTAACATGTACCTCTGTTCTCTGCTGAGATTAATAAAGTCTTCCCCAGCAAGATGCTGTGAAACTAATACCCTTTAGTGATCATATCATTTAGGAAATTGATGAAAGCCTGGATTTGTATTTGCTTGGATTGAGCACCATGGAGTTATAAGATACTTGGCATTTGTTGGGAGCTAGCTTGTTGGCTGCCTGGCACACTCGCAGACATCATGTTCCTTCTCTTGCCTGCAGTCCTGTGGACATGTCCTTTCCCAACCTGCTCTCACTTCCATCTTTACTGTTGCTACCACTAGTAGGATCAAAGACAGCATAGGTAGGTCCCATGCTGTAATCACACCTTTGATTACATTGTAGACGTAGCCCGGAGCTAGCGAGTGAAGCTATGTAGTGATAGAATTCTTATCAAATTCTTAAAGTGACTGGAGAGATAAATGTGATGCACCAGGGCAGGTAAAAAGCTAAAATCAGCCTATTAGCTGTTTTCATGTTTAGTTTGGTAAGTGTGCTTTGTTGGAAACATCATCCACCGCTCTGTCAACCATGTTAGATACCGGGTTGGCCATTCTTAACTGTGGCTGCAGTGGAGACAACTATTATTAGGCACTAGGAGCTGAACTTGGCATTTTTTAGGATTGTGGGACCACAGTGCTAATTGGTGAGAAATAATGAAATGAGTCATCCCAATGGAAAATATGTTCATCTGTAGATATATTTGTGGTCAAACTCGGTCAAGAACCCATATGCTGGCTTGTGTTATAGGCAAGGCCGTTGCACACTGAAAGCATGTTTGACCAAATCATGCTGACTCAGAAATAAAGAGGCAGAAAAGGGAACTTTGGCTTTGCACATAGACAGGAAACCACTTTTCAGCCTCGGGTGCGTGTTGCATAGCACTGCTGAGCAATGTACTTGAGGGAGTTTGAAAGCAGAGCTGAAGGGAACCATCACCAGGGTCCCAGTTTGTGGTGCTGCTTGGCCACGTCAGAGCCAAAGGCACGTGGTGTGTTTATTGCTAGAGCAAGTACTCACAGACCACAGCGGCTCTTCTTGTTGCCTGAGTCTGCTGGAGCCACTTGTTCACATGTGCTAGTTTGCGTCCTGATGGAAAGCTGTGATCCATTCTGGAGGCTGGGAAATCTGGAGGGCAAGAGGGTGCTGTGGCCCCTGCACAGGGCTGATGTGCAGTCCCAGAGAAACTCTGCACCCTCATACTTGCTATTGAAGTGGTGCATCATGTTTTTTTGTGTAGTGATTGCTTTCTGACAAAATTTTTGGCAAAACTTTTTTTCTGACAAGTGCTGAATGTGAAACTAGATGACCCAAGATAGATTTTATTTATTTCTACCGTGTGTCTCTTCAGTACATGCAGGTCAGCATGGCTTAGCTGCAATGTTGCAAAATTAATTTAAAGACTAAGTGCCTTCTAGGAAGATTCAGGAAATGTGGCAAATATTTTAGCAGGGTGATTCTTCATATTTTTTCATTAATTGCAGACTTGTTGGGTCCTCATGAATTCCAGATATTTTGTATGGGGTTTTCTGCCCAGAAGGACAATTCCTTTGGAATAATGCTGAATTCTTATGAAATTACTCCTCCTACAGGATAAAATGAAAACATGCCATAAAATGTTAGCATTTAGCATCATGTGACTGGAAAAGTCATCTGCTCTTCCTTCTCAGCTAAAGCAAGTCCAACTCTGCATAAATCCTTCCCAAAAGAGGTTTTCTTAAATGCTTTTTCCACGTCCTGTAATGACGAAGTTCCTAAATCTATCCATGGAAGTGCCTTGTTAGCCTCAAAAAATTTCTCAAAAGACTAATCCTTACTTTCTTGCTGCATCCGTAGCCTAAGCTACTGCCATTCCACCACGTTTTGGGGATTTTTTCCTATATTTTCTAGACATCCGATCATTCTTACTGCTGTTTTTTAAGTGCACTGTCAAAAATAGTCATTTTGCAGCAACTGAAGCTTTCCTGCTGCTGAGTGCAAAGGAGTCAGTGCACTTGGCTCCTGGTTACTACCCCTTGTTTGCTTTTCTCACAACTGCCTGATGTTATTGATTCGTGAACAACATTTGCTTCACTGTAACCTCCAGATCCCTTTCTACAGAACTCCTGTCTTATAACTGTTTTTTATCCCGTATTCTTACCTAAAGAGGCTGCACTAGGATTCTTTGCAGTTCTTTAAGAGCATCTGAGTATTAATTCCTATTGACATAGAAAGCTTTTATTACTGACCAGTTTTACCCTTCTGACAAGAAGATGGTGAAGTTGTATTTGAAAGTCCAGCTCCTTTTTCTGCCTCTATCTTAGGCTTCCTTTGCATTTACGTGTGAGGAGTCATAGTGCGGTCGCCTTAATAGGATGGTATTACAAAGTTGAGCTTCGTAGCCCATGGAAGAGTGTTTGGTCAGATAAGAACAGAGTAATTAGTCATATAAGGCTTTAAGCATATGTTCTGTTGTCATCCCATAGGACTGTTGAAAAGATACTTAATTGTTGGTCATGTTTCTCACATCTTATAGTCATGGATTTTTTGAGTTTCATGCTTAAGAGCTTCTCTTTTGTTGTCTCCAAGTATACTGAAAAGGAAAAAATTCATCTTAATTTCCAACTCCGCTTCATTATTATGGCTTTTCATCTTCCTCCAAAACACAGAGAAAAGGAAGCACTTGAACGAATAGTATTGGGATTCCCATTGACACTGACAACTTTCTCAGGTGCCTCATTGGCTTGGGTCATTCAGGTGCCTAGCATTAAACTGAAGGTCACTTTTGAGAGGGAGTATTTTTTTAAAATTTCTTGTTTCTGTTGGCTGAGTCAATCCAGTCACTTTACAGGACTGATTTGTAGACTTCCCTGGCATATGGGTGCCAGTAGTTACAGAAGTCTTGTATTTGATAGCCCACAGGAGCTCTAGACTTGCATTCTGCTCTGAGATGAAGCAAGACAAATGGTAGACGCAGTTAAGCTTGCAGCTCGAAAAGCCTTCTGCAGTTTTCTTATGCAGAAAACGATTTGTATAGGCGTTTTTTGCCTCTTTTAAAATATACATTTAAAATGTATGTTGCACTGTGATTCATTGCACAGTCTTCAGCTGAGCAGTAAATGGGATGTGGTGAAGCAGAACTGTGCATCTGTGGAGCTCGAGGAAGCTATTAATGACCGAGCTATTAAAGTCAGTGCTGAAAGCCTGATTTATAGCATATGGGAGCTGATGGAAACATTCCGCTGACTGCAGTATTCACCTTAGAAAACAACAGGAAAAATAAATGTGAACGTGCAAGCATAATTTACCACGTTTAACCTCTGAATATTTAATTTTTCAGATGAGATGTTTTCAACTCTCTAATAATTGGTATGCTGTCATGGAGCAGTAGGAACCCACAGAGTTGCACTTTTTAAGGGAAGTAGTTCTGTGTCAGAGTAGAAGTACAATAAATTATTTAAATTTAATTAATAGTAGTTGCAGAATTTTTTTTTACTCTGCTCTCTACAAAGTCAGATATTCAAAAATGATAAATTGTTGTTGTCTATTTTTGTCCTTTAGTGTGAGCAAATTGCAGGCATTAACGCCATGCTATATTAAGCTGAAGCACCCTCAGCTGAAGCACATACAGAGTTTCTAAATAAATGTGTTAATTACAGTCAATTGCTGTTTTATTCCCCATCAAGTTTTCCTGCAGGGATTTTTAGTAACCGTAAAATCACCAAAATCTTTTTTTTTTAATAGTTGAAGTAACTTGGAGCTAGTGGTGGCACAATGTAGAAAACAGGCAAAGACAGATGTGGAATTTTTTTACATTTTAATGAAATAATTCAGTCTTGTTCTATTCATTGATTTGCCCTTAAGACAGTGATAGCAATTTTTTGGAGTTTTATAGGACAGAAGAACTTTCTTTATCTTCAGGAAATGATTGTTTCATGTAATCATAGGAGAGTAGAGCAGATTTCATGAAAAAATCAACTAATCATTGTAGATGAATGTTATGAAAGAGCTTTGAGAGCTTAGTGTTTTCATATTCTACAGTGAGAGCAAGTATCAACTCTTTAATCTGGTGTTCTGGAGTGCAGCTCTCAGTGAGTTTGAGGTGTGTTACTGGCAGGGTTTTGATTTTAAAAGCCATATTTAGCTGTAGCAATTGTTATGAATGCTGTTAAACATAATAGTTAATTATGACTAAACAGTAGCTAAGAACCAAACATAGTTCTGGTAGTTCTTGGTTCTCTGATGAAACATTCAGTCATTTGTTCAGTTTCTGTGGGTATAAAGATTTCATGAAAGCAATTGGGTACCCTTTAGTGAATGCCGATAAGTAAGAATCTGCTACATGCTGCTCTTTCTTCAATAGCTGTCCTTACTTGACAAAATTGGATTTTTGAAAAATAAGTAGGGTTTTGTGGCACAGGTAACAGCTACCTAATTTTCCAAGGTGCTTGTTGGAGAATCTGAATGGAGAATGCAGTTGTAAAATTATCAAAATCTTGTGCCATTTGGTACAGGGTAGATCCCTGACATCATACTGAACAAATCTTTTTGACTGGAAGAAATGGAATGTTAAATATAAATGATACTTGGTCACCTTCTTGAAACTTTGAATTTAATGGTTGGCCATTATCTTTAGCCGCACATGGCTAAAATTCAGTTGCAAACTTGAATGGGAAGCCGGGAAGAATTTCTGACTCAGGTTATCAGTACAAATATTGCAAATCTGGGACCTGGTCCTTCAGTGCCACAGGCCTGCTCGGTGACCACAGGCAGATAATAGAGTCTTAATTCCTTAACTTCCACTTGGTGGCCTGGAGATAACAGTACTTCTAAAATCCCAGGAGTGTTATAAAGTTCATGCTGCGATAAGAACCACCTATTAAAGTATCTCAAATAAATGGACAGCATCCCAGGTTTGATTTACTCGAAGTCAGGAGAAGTACAGTTACTTCTGAAACTCCAAAAATTGATGCAACCGGAACGGTGTTGTGGGTTTGATGACCAGTAATAATAAACTGCAGCACCACTTTGTACACAGGTTGTTTTGTGGATATTGGCACCTGCTTTCACTTGCTCTTGGTACCTTTGAAGCTGTAAGCAAGGAATGGAAGAATGCGAGGTGTAATGAGCTCAGTAATGAACACTGCTGTGTGACAGAGAAGCAGGATGAAAATAGTGATTAAGATCCCAATTTGTGTAGAAAAAACAGTTTGGCAGATGTAAATCAGAGTAGTGATTATTCAACAAAACAAGGAAAATATCTGTAAGTGCAAATGGCTGCTGGAATTTTAGGGCTGCGTTGTTGCTCTTTGTTACAGCCTGCTGGAATCTGTTCCAAGCTGCACTATATTTCGGTTAATTTGCAAGTGTGGCAGCTATTTTGTGTATGTAGGTGAAATAACACTTTCAATTACAGTGGACTGTGGATAGTATTTTTTATCAGGTTTGAACTGGATAGAAAACACGCTGTACTAGGATTTCACACAAAATGTGACACACGCACACACACACACACACAGGTTGTTATTTACGAACACCTGCATAACCTGGACCAAGGACAAACACTGATGTTTGTGCTATGGGGAACTTAGAATTTTTGGCCCCAGAAGAGAGAACTGGGGAGTATTTGAATAGTGGTGGTGCTTAGCGGCCTGCAGTTTGGATGCTGGATTAAAACCTTCCTCTCCACAGCTTCATGGAGACAGTGACTTTCTCCAGTGACAGTGAATTTGCAGAGTTGTGTGGGGCAGGTAAAAAGGACTGGGTAGAAAAAAGAGTAGCTGGATCCATAAACAGGTGCTTTGATTAACTTTTGAAGATTACTACAATAGTCACTTTAAATCTTTCATCACTTCTAATGATAAGGACTGACCAAAAAAACCCAAAGGATGATTTAAAACCTCACCTCATCTACATAACACATGGGCATAAAAAGGCTTAGAATGTAACAGGAGGAAGCGAATCAGCTTGAGATGTTTCCTAGTTCAAGAGCTGATATTTGAGCAATATTTCTCTGTAGTGTATTTTTAATGAGACTGCACTATTTCTCTCTAGCAAAGAAGCATGCTCTGGCTTCCTTTATATGGGAGCCAAGTGACCTTCAGTGAAGGTCTGTTAGGAGATGACTTCATAAAACAAAAACAAATTAAGAACTTAGGCGTTTTAACTCCCTTGATACTAGAACTGGGTAACATATCCTGCTTTAAAAATAGGTACAGAGAGAAAGGACTGAGTTCTCCCTCACTGTCTTCCAGTAAAGAAAGGGAATTGTTTGTGCTAATATAATTTGGTAGCACATTTGGGTATCGTTTGTATAGGAGCCCTCTGAACATGTGGATGGCAAATTCAGCTTGAGGACTAAATCTAGGGTAGAGTTGGTGTTTGACTTTTCTCTAGTGATGTGCACTAAAATGAAGAACAACTTAAAGCTCTGTATATATAATGATCACAAATGGACTTAAGCTTAACGTGACAAAGGTGAAACACATTTCTTAGCCCTTATACATCAATTTTATTATATCTACCTTCACTACAGAGAGAAGCTCGAAGCACAGCTACTCCACAGCCTAAATTAGGAACATGTTTATAAGCATCTAAATGCAACTGGAGGAAAATAGGGCAAAGCAGATTTGAGATTTGCTTTCTTGTTCCAGCGAGCATGTCCTGGAAACCTGAGAATTTGTGAGAAGGGTATGGGAGGACAATTGACTTTTGTTAATCAGCAAGCCTTTAAAAATAAATTAGGTTTATTTATGAACTATGTCTTTTACATAATATACCATGTGCACTGCTGCACAGCACCAGAAGAGAAAATGTTTGTAGAGTGAATTGGGAAAGTTTGTGTGTGTGTTTGTGTCCTTTAGCAGCTGCTGTGCTCCTTTCCTTGGCCCTGCAGCAGTCGGCATCTATGGGACATGTGCGCTCTGCGTGATAACGCAGGCCCTGGTTTGCAGCCAGCCTGGAGGAAAGGGCAAGATGCATTAGGTCATTGACTAAAATGAATTACATCCAGGCTTTACCCAAACCCAGCTTTTATTTTTGATGCTGTCAGCAGGCAGTGATGATTAGAGTTGGGACACTTCAAACACTTTCCGGGCTTTCCCTAGACACTGGAGAATGGGATATTATAAAAGTGATTATTTTCTGAATGATGGTGGATTGCAATAGAAAGCAGTCTTGTTATTTTGTCTCTCTTTGGCTGTAGATATCATATATACTGTTTTTTTTTTAAAAAAAAAATATATATATATACACCCCTCTCTTCCCCCCCAATATTGGCATATTTTGCAGTCACCTTTTTGCAGGTGAACTTAGTGGAGTGCCTGATGATGCCGTATGGAGTTGACTTCTGTTCAGCCTGCATGTGTGTTTATAAAGAAGGACTAAGGGGAGAGGGAAAATGATGCCGTGTCTCGTTGTGTCTGTGGATATCATTGCAGCCTAACCCCACTGTTGTAACCTTAAGATAAACTTTCATTTGAATCAATTGGAATTAAGATTAGGAGAAAAGAAGCAGCTCTGGGGTACTAAGTACCTTTTGATAGACACTACCTTACAAAGAGCGCACAGGAGACTCCTTCTTGCTTCTGTATTTCAGCCTTTTGCGTTTTTTGTTCCCAGTTAAATATTTCAAGCAACTTGTGCAATCTGTCAGGTGACGCTGTCAGGTAAAATGCACTAGCACAAGCTCTTGAGTTCGTGTTTATCAGTGTGTGGGTACTGCTAGAGGAGTCAGAAGGTCCTGCCTGCACGTAGGATTTACAACCTGACTGCATAAACATGAAAGGTTTTCAGCAGCCAACCCAATGACCAAGTGTTTACTACTGCAAGCAGCAATTCCCACTCTTTCCCCTAGCCATGTTGTGTACATTTAGGCAGGCTCTTGCTTTGGTGCTGTCGCGAGGCTGCCTAGTGTATTACATAATTATATGTTGTGAGCTGCACGTATAACTTATGCACACATAACATTTCTGGGACTTAATGTCTGTGTGCAAGCAGTTACTGCCTTTTGTGTCTACAGTAGCCTGTGAATTATAAGGAATGTGGAAATTGGGCTGGAGTACAAGGAAAATGATTGACTTAAACTTAGGGTTAGGGTTTGCTACATGAGGACAATTTAAAAAAATGGAACATGAGTGAATTTTTCAAGTGACTGGTTAAGCTTCATTCAGTCTCTTATGCAGATGTTCTTTTCAGAATTGAATAAACTTTAGTTTAATTACTAGAGGAAACTAAATTAAGCCAAATAAAAGACTAGTCTAATCAAAAAGGTTGTTTACTAGTGCCTTCATTTTATTTTAAAATCTCTCAGTTCATTTTAAATTTAGGCATTTATTTAATTCAGATTATTTTTTCCTGAATGATCCTGCATATGTTTATAATTTTTTTTTAATTAGCATTGCTTTCATGCACACATTATTATATTATCATAATGCAGCTTCCTACTTGTTTTGCTTCAGTTGCATTTGTCATCCTACAACTGTATTGTATGATATTTTATTTACAGTGTGAAGTATGACATTTTCATTATTGCTCATGTGAAAGTTATTATTGAAAACTGTCATTTTTCCTCATAAATGAACAAAATGCTCAGGTTCCTATATTCTTATAGCTCCTATAGATCTTCTGTAGCATTCTTGAGAGAATACCCGTTGCAGCAAAATTTTACCTTGTTTTTCCTTATTTTCCTTTTATTCTTCATCTTGTGGATAGGTTATTTAACACAACTGAGACTTAGATAATGGCCAACTCTTGTTTTTTGGGGGTTATTGACAACATCTGCTTTGGCTGTATTACTGGAAGGATTTGATCTGTAATTTCCATGTCTCATATATTAGTTCTGATCTTTGTTACAAGGATGGGCAAACAAAAGAGAGTGCATTTTGCCACCTTCTCAATTCAGAAAATTAAAATTATACCAGGTTTCTGTTCTGCCTGTATTCCTGAATAACCCTTACTGGTTTTAGCACTAACTTTTTAAAGTGCTTCTTGAAATCTTCTTGGGTAAAAAGCAAAACACTGTTAAATTTTTGTTTCTGTTTTCTGTTAGGATGATGAAGTGGTTCTACAGTGCACAGCAACTGTCCACAAGGAGCAACAGAAACTATGTCTTGCTGCAGAAGGATTTGGCAACAGGCTCTGCTTTCTGGAATCCACATCAAATTCTAAGGTACAACCAGCTATTTAAAATATCATGAATAAAGTAAGGAAACAGTTATAATATTGTCTGCTTTGATGTAGTATGCACAGATCTATCAAACATATAATGAATATTTTACCTTCTTCTGAAATGCAATCCCTAATTTGCCATGTCCCTTTGGCAGAGCTAGGGCTGTGATTTCTGTTCTGAGCTAACCCAGAAGTCTGATGAGCAGAGCAGCCTCTCTGAAGAGCATGTGTGTTACCTGGGTTGCTGCAATCTTGTGGTGCTTGCAGGGCAATTTTGGAGTGCTGCAACACAAAGACACATTTGATTACACTGATTTTAAGACCACAGGAAAGGGATTATTCCACTTGTGATTTTTTCTTTTATTCTGTGCCGTTTACTCTGGCATAGTTATTTCTTTAAATCTTTCTAATTTCTCAGCCTAACAGGCTGATGGTGCATATACCAAGGAATCTCATTTAAGATTAATTTGTCTAATCTGCTAATGGATACTATTCGATAGATACCGTGTCTTGAAAAATAATTCTTTGCTATTTGGTGTAAAACACGAGGATATGTTTCACAGTCACATATACTCCAGTAAATGGTATTGAAGACAAAAAATAGCCTTCTGAGGGCAGAAATGCTTTTGGGACCAAAGTAGTGAATACACTGGGACTTTTTGATTATTTGCAAGGAAAAATCTTTGTTGCTTAACTTATATACTGCTTTTTCTCTTCAAATAAGATCTTTGGCGAGGGAAATAAATAAAAGTAAAGGCTCTGGAAAGACATCCATAAAGATTTAGTACCAAAATTTTTCTGTTTTTTAGCTTGCCAAAAAACCATAACATGACTTTAATTTTCTCTGATACATTGCAGAGTAATGCTTCATTTTCTGTGTCTCGTCATTTTGAATGTATTATTCATCGTAATAAATTTTTCACCGGGATATTAATGATTCATTATAATAGCAGAGATCTTGACGAATTCATTTGAGCTGCTCCATTTTAAATAAATCTTTTTAACATAAAAAAAAACGTGCTGGGATTTGAACTAGTTGCAATGTTAATCACCTGTAAAGCTAGAAAAAAATCTATTTAATGATTTTATTTAATTTTAGTTTTTCTAATCACATGATAAATTTGATATCAGGTCTACACTGCATCTCCCTATATAAAAGTCATGAATGTTGTTGTCTTTAAGAAAGACACTAAAAATTTCAACTTACATTCTCATATTTCCTCACTGATGCTACCTTTCCTGGCTGCTTGGTGAAACAATATTGTATCTGATAGTTCTGCAGCTTCAGAACTATCAGATCATTGATAGTGCAGAAGAAAAGCAAACAAAAGAACCACATATGACTCATTCTAGTTTTAATTTTTAAGATTTGATAATTTCTAAGATAAGCTTATTTAGAATCCTTTGGAGAGTTGAATGCTGAGGGAGACAAATTACAAAATCCTTAAACCAAAGTTGACTGTAAATAAGAGAACGTAAAAATGGTTTTCTTCATGGTTTGGGTCCATATAACATATTATAGAAAGAAAGATTGTAGAAATTATCAAAAGAAAAAGCATATGATACTTTGAAGAAGATTCCAGTAGAGTTCTTGAACTAGTTGAAAATATTTCCCCAAATGTCCAGATGATATTTTTCCTATTGCTTTTGGGTCATGATGGACTTCAATCATTCAGCCTAAGTGGCTAAGGAAATAGGTTTTGCATCTGAATGAGTCATATCTGAAGGGCAAGGTACTCAACCAAGCCCTGATTACTAGTGTATAGGATTGAAATCCTGCAAGAATAGAGCTGGCACAACCTCTCCAAGCAGTCTGTTCTACCGCTTGCCTGTCCTCAGGCTGAAAACCCTTTCCCTTATGTGCTTATATCCTGAAGCCACCATGGGACCTCCAGGTCCTTTTCTGCTGAGCTGCTCCAGAGGCAGTTGGGCCCCAGGTGAGGTCAGGAGGTGTCATTTCTTTGTAGGACAAATATAGGATTGATTTAAAGTGGACATTTGAGCCAGAGGTTTGGCTGGGAGCTCTGAAAAACACCAGGTACGACTGGAATCTGATAAAAGCTATTTAGCATTGAATTCTACCTTTGTCATTCACTATAAGGAAGGTAGGTAAAGTAGGTGCTACCTGCACCCTTTAGTTGCTGATTATGTTACCTTCAGTACAACAGCTTCCTGTTTTGTTGGTCAACAAATTCTTTCAAATGATCATCTATCTTTAAGAATAAAATAATAGATAAACAATATCTAAGTTGAGTAATAGAAAACTGTTCTAGGTATAAAGTCTCATCTATATTGATGTAATATTTCAAATATAAATAAATTGTAATTATAATTCATGCTTAAAACATAACTTTTTGTTTTTTGGTGAGCAGTGGGGAATTTTTGCATCATCAACATTTGCTTTACTTTTAAATCCATAAATCTCTGTGTGGAAAATCCTCTTACTAAGATAGCATCAATGGTCTCAAGGATAAGAGTGAAATATCAATGAGATATTTCATTACATTGGAAAATTAAATTCTTTTTTATGTGTAGAGGTTGCTAACATGGGGAAAACCAGTCACTGAAGAAATTTCTTTCTTCCATTTCAGTAATTTATCTTAGGACCTAAATAATGCATTGATTGTTGATAAGTAAGCCTGATGGCTTAAGTCTTATTAGTAGCCTTCCAAAAATGTCTGTTCCTTCTAAAATTAGGAACCCACAGTTCTTACACCTTAGTTTTTGTTGAAAAACAACTACTGAATAATGTAGTGGTCCCTGATGCCAGATGAAAAATACTCGACTCTGGGCCAGTCATGAATGTGATTTTGATCCGTCATGAACTACTGCAGAGCAAAATGCTGAGAATTTCTCGTTTCTGATTATATAAAAGCATTTTTTTCCTCTTATTCTCATGACAGATAGAAAACTAATACATCTCAAATCTGTGATTTATAAGATATTGCTTATAGAAGGTGAGCTTTACATTATTAAAAAAAAAAAAGCTTAAAACCTAATGCATGAATTTTGTCCCTTTGGAGCTGTCAGCATTTTGGACTTGAAAGAGGGAAAGGTAACAAAATTGAGATTTTTTGGAAGATTTAAAAACCTCCTGAAAAATTAAGACTTACATTTTGGTAGGAAGGATGTGGAATGTGTGAACTTGTGGCTTCAGCTTCCTACTGAGATGTGAATTAATTTTGAGATGTGAATTAATGCTTAGAGAAGAGTCCAAGGACTTAGTATAGACTAAGTGATTCTTTATGTATACTGAGCTATGGGCTCACATGAGTGCAGGGTTTCTATTATTTTAATTTTCTGAGAGTTAGTTTTGTGCTCTGACAGGACCCAGTTGCCGCACCAGGAAAGCTGCGTGATGTGGGGCTGGAAGATTGCTGGCTGTTTGCCCAGGGCCACCTGCACCCTGGCTGGGAGCCACTGCCTTGGTGGTGCTCGGGCTGTTCCATCTTGCCCTTGTAGGAGAGCGTTGGAGGTGCAGCTTGGCAGTAACTTTGTCATGCTGTTTTTTGGGCTGGCAAGGTGGCTAGTTTTGGGGGCTTTTTATTGACTCTAAATAGGTGACTGGACTGGAAAAGGAAGGAGAGTGTGGGGAAGGGAAGATGACAAAGGAAATCATGGAGCACCAGCAAGAGAACAGACAAGTCTGATGCTCAAATATGACCAAAAAAAAATGTCCATGTCAACAGTCAATTTTCATGAATAGGCTTCTAGATAAGAGAATCATCCCAAAGTGTGGGGCAAAGACATGGCTGTAACTCCTGGACTCTGATTCCTCATAGAGGTTGGAGCTGTCTTGTTCAGCCTTCTGCTCTGTGGCTGGGAGACGGTTCCTTATGAAAGAAAAGAATTCAGTTGGTAAAGAAAATATGAGCTTGATTGTTATGCCAAAAGCAAATGCAAAGGTCTGTTCTCTACAGACAGTCAATAGGACTGGAGAAAGGTGGCAGAAACTGTTTTGCTTTTACAAGCAAGTCAGAAGTTGGGAGTATCTGGTAATTCCTCAACTCCCAGAAAACTCACTGACCAATGCTAAGCACGGACATGCGTAACCCTATTAGAAATGAGCGGCATATGCAAATAGCTTTGGATATTTGCTTTTAAGAAGAACTATTTATCTTCATTTGTCCCCCAGAGTGAGCACAAAATGTGAAAGCTAGGATTTTTTTTTTCCTTTTTTTTTTTTTTTTTTTTTTTTTTGTCTTGTTCAGCAAGCACTTAAGCATGTTCTCAGTGGCCAGGATAATTAATCTGTCTGATGCCTGCTGAGAAACAGTACCCGTGCTGGGGAACTTTTGATTGCATAAATCCAAATGTATAAATAAGCTCACAGAGTCCAGAGTCTGCTAGGGTGTGACTGCAAGTAGATGCTTTTCCAGAAGTTACCGACATAATGAAATACTGAATATTATTATATTTGATTCACACTGATGAGTGGAATCTAGATTGCCTGCGCGTGTTCACTGTAGATCATTCTGAGAATTTGCTATATGGTATTTTCTTTCTCTTTGCTGTGATTAATGCCTGCATTGCTTCCCTCTTATTAAAAAAAAAAAAATCTGCCGAGGGCTGTGTACCTGTACCTCAAAGGCAGATTTAGTTGTCTTTATGTCATGTTGCCAAAATAAATGTTCGTATTTAATGGCTAAAATGGCACTTAATCTTATGTAAATGTTCAGAGGACTCCATTTAGCAGACATTCACCGAGATAATTGTTTTCAATAATTTAAATGTGTTGGTAATAAATTTATGCATACATACACATTACTTAACTACTTTTACATGCATAATATAGACATAAGTAGAGAAAATCTGTATAGGCATAGATTTGACAAGATTTACTTCTTTAGTCATTCTTTCTCACTAAAGAAGTAAGTAATACACCGGGAATGTCTGAGCTCCTGCTGTGAAAATAGCACCATGATGTAGGAGGTCAGTTATCTGGTGCCCGATCCTGTAATTGGTTTAGTGAGTGTTATGCAGCCTTTGGAGAAATTGTCATTTTGCTGTGATTTAGTTTCAGAGTCCTCCCCTCTTTAGCACTGTCCCTGCTTGGGGGAAAAATAAAATAAAAGGAGAGTGTTTTTTTTCTTTTGCATGATGTTTTTATCTGTTTCATAAAAAAACTTTCACATTTTGCTTGTAGCAATTCCTTTGCCGATGCCTCATTGATAATACCTTCAAAAACACCTCTCAAAATGTCTTGAAAGATCCACAGAGTGATAGGTAGATCCAAATGGAAATACTTAGACTCTTTTGGATGGGTGTGCTTGTTTGCTGTACATCTCTGACTGTCTGATGAGAGCTACAAATAATAGGTGTTTGCTGCAAGCCCGATGCCGACGCTTGCTGCACTGCTGTATTGCCTTGCGTAACTGAACATGACAAGGTTGCACGGGGGCATGTTCTACCAAGTCCTCGGGAGCTTGGCATTTTAAATATTTTCTCTGATTGACTAACGACAGCATTCAGTGGTATGTGCTGCATAGTTATAAAGCAGCCTTTTGAATTTTAATTGGGATGATCTGTAGCTGAGGATCTGAAAACCCAAAATAACTGACAACCTTGTAATTCTGTATTTCGAGCTAAGAGCACATGAAAGGGTAGATGCTTACTGTGAAATAAGTCCTTTAGACAAACTGTGTGTAAAGCAGCAGCATCAAATTGGCTCTGGAGCCACGTTCAGTGCTTGAAATCATGATACTCTTACTTTGCATTTGGTATCTTGAAGCACTATTTGACCAAATCCTACTCAGCAGACTCTTGTGACTAATCTTAGCCCAGTGGGCTCTAACAAGTTTGAAGGAAAAGAAATATGACCTATTAATAAGCAAAACTTCTACATATGTCTCAAAGGTAAATAGTATTAATTATATCTGAAATGTGACAAAACCAAGTTTAATATTAAAAGTTATTGGAACTGTTATCATTTGAGTGGTCATTATTTGGTGGTTATCATTTGTGTGATCTATTCATCTTTACTTGCTCACTTCCCTAGGAAACTTAAAGCTTTGCCCTTCTGCAAGTGATCAGAGGGCCATGATTTCTCATGCTGTTCTCATGCTAAGCAAGTGCTCCTGTTACAAATTGCCCAAATTATTGGTCTATAAAAGTTTGGAAGGCTGAAATGGGGGAAGTAAATTTGGTCTGTAAGTTGAAGTTGGTGAGGGTGAAAAAGTGTTTAGGGTCTAGGGAATGAACATGAATGACATTAATGCAGGGCCATAGTTCAGGCTGCATTTCTTGGGTATGTGTTCATTTTTCTATGATCATTACTCAAAGTTGACTTGTTTATTTAAAAATCTCTAGATAATAATGAAGTACATGCAGTTGATGCATGACCTGCAGAGATGCCTGCAGCCTGTTTTCTTTTATGGAACTGGAATGCTGCAGTGGCTGGAGGAAGGGAATAATGGCTGTTGGAAAACACTTGCAGTCTAGAGCCACAGTTTTATTGTTCTTATTAATATTTATTTTGCTTCATAGCTCAAAATGTCTTTTTTTTTTCTTTTCAGCTGCCATTTATAATCCAAAATGAGTATTACAGTTCTTTGTGCCTGAGTGCAAGGATTTTGCAGAGAAGAAGATATATTGAGTTGGACAGTATCGCTTAGCACTACCTTTAGGCTGTGGTTGAAGGTTGTTTGCCAGAAGGGATCTGAAGATAATGTGTTTTTTAATTGAATATGAGAGTTTTTCTTTTTTTCTAGAAAGAAATAATCTTGTAAGTACAGAGAATTTCTGGGAGCAGTGCTAGGAAGTGCTTTGAAGATGGAACTTCTTACATGTTCTCTCTTCTCTCCAAACCAAATATAGAGATTATGTCTAGGAATAAAAAGCTTGTTCTATGTTGCAGGTATTTGTATGCTTTGCACCATTGGTTAGATGGTTGCCTTTCCATAAGAATATATCATTAAAATTTGGAAATTAATGTCACTGAGCTGCTGAAATCCTGTTACAATATTCTCCTAGCAATCTTATAAACACTATATCTTTCATCTGAAAGTCTTTTAACAATACGAGGGATTTATAAACTTCAGGTTTTCTTGGTGTTTCTCTGATTTCTCTGACTAGTTCTAGCCGACAGTACAATCTTTGTAACACATGATAAATAAGGCAATTATCCAGGGAAATAAGAAGCCAAATAAATAACAGTTGGCATTCAAGTGGCTTTAGATAATTTAGGATAAATTAGCTTAAGTAGTTGAGGATAATTTGAATGGTTAAGGTGTGTATTGATCATTAGAAGACACAACAGGGACAAGATATTTCATCATGAAGGCAAATGCCAAAGCTCTGTGACATTTTGATTATTGTGGGGAAATTAATTAAAAGCTGTCAGAGAAAGGCAAGTGCAGTCTAAAATACAAAAGGGGTTGCCAAGAAATGATTTGAATTTTCATTCCTCACTAAATTGTAAATTCTAGCAATACAGCATTTTTTTTTCTGCAGTGTGTGTAAACGAAGCTCAGTTGTAACTGAGTGGTAAACTATGACTTTGCCGTGTAGTTGAATGTGAAGCAAATGTGGTTCTGTATTAGCATGGTAGGCACCATGTCATGAAAAAATGCCTTATCAAAGGGAGAAAAGAAAAAGAAAAAGCCAAAAGCTTTTAGCCGTCCAAGAAAAGCATTCATGTCATGCTAATATTAATTTTAATGTGTGCATGGGTACAGGATTTACTGTTACTAAAAATTTTTCACAGGAAGTCAAACACACAAAC
>JAUBOD010000433.1:267947-285174 GCA_032353885.1 Nothura maculosa | reverse complement strand
ATATTAATTTTAATGTGTGCATGGGTACAGGATTTACTGTTACTAAAAATTTTTCACAGGAAGTCAAACACACAAACCTCTATTTATGCATTATGTTCTTCTAGTATAACAAATAGTGCCAAATAAAAGTACAAGAGAAAACTACGCTTACATTTAGGAAATTTTAATCTTTCTTTCTTGTGTGTGTTTATTTTCCTTTTTTAGGTTATATTTCCTCTCTTCAGGATGATCAGCTTTCTAAATTATGTAAATTGTCAAAACTCCACTAAATTTCTTGCAAACTCGAGCTCCTTGCTTGAGTACTGATTGCTTTTCTGTGCCAGTTGTGACTGTAGCTACTCTTGGTTTGCTATCCCTAGCTGAGGGAGTTTGAAATCATGCCAACTCTGTTTCAGGCAGTAGTACTGAAGGTAATAGAAATTGGAAGAATTAAAAGTTCATGGGGACAATAAACTGCCATAGAAATGGCCTGTGGACACCTTTTGAAACAATATAATTTATTTCCTACATTTTGTACCTCACTTGTTGGCAGCTCATACAAATTCCCCCTCAAGAGTTTTTTTAATTGTCATTTTTTAATTGACAGACTTAAAAAGAAAGCATGGAGTCTATCTTAAAAGAAGTAAACAATAAATAATTAAAAAGGATTATTTCACACAACAATAAATCAGCAAAATATTTTGGGGAAAGAAAAAAAGCTCAAAGGCCAGAGGAAAAACACCAGACACCTGAAAGAATTGCATAGGGAAGAAAATATTTTCCTTATGAATGAAGGCAAAAGACATAAAAGAACAACTGACAACCATTATAATTGGTCTTTAAATATGTATTTTTAGACTTAAATGGTTTCTGTGAACTGAATTTAGTGGTTAGTTTAGTGGTTTAGTGCACTTGGTGGTTTCTTTCAAGCTTACCTTTTCTTTTAAGAGCTGCTCTATATGGAAGAAAAACTGAGACAATTCCAGTTGATATTGCAAAATGTCTCACAAATATCCAACAATGTTATTAATTATTGTATTCTAACTCATTTAAGGCTACAAAATAGTTAATTTTCTTATTGTTGTAGGAGCTTTTTTGGGTTTATTTTGTTCATTAGACATCCCCCTCTCCCTTCTAATTTTAGGCTTTCACTTTGTGCATAGAACAATATATGCTAAAACTTAATACGGCATATTCTATTACTGTCATTTCTTTTATGCTGCGCTTATTTTAAGCTGTCATTTTTAACACCCTGGTTATCCAATTGCTATTTATTTGACATGCATGAATATTTTGTAAAATGCTTAAGGGTCATAGGACAAAATAACAGTTGAATTGGAACTCCATTTTTGGTAATCTCATCAAGAAAACGTTAAAATGTGAAATGTTTCCTAATGAAATGAGATTCCCCCACATTGGTGCAGTTTGGTTTCCAGAGGTGCCAAAAGGTTTCCATAGATTCTGTGAGATCTTCTTTGGGTTGCTGGGATGGTGGCAGCAGGCTTAGGTTTTCTGAAGGTTTTGTATTGTCTCAGTTAATTAATTCTTATTATGAAGTTATTTACTTCCTTTTCAAATTTGTGTACAGGTTAATAGCTACAAACATCTCTGTTTATGGACTCAAAATGTCAAAGGAGTTCCTTTTTGTTTTGCATATTTGCAGCTTATTTATCATTGAGGCTAGCTGGTTTCCTTTCCATTTCTCTTTAATGCATCTGTAGTTTCTAGTAAAACTCTTTTTTCTCTACATTCACAGATCTTTTGACACTTTATTAAATTATTCTCTGTTTCTATTAAAATTATATATGTTTAGGAGAATTAATTAGAATTCTGTGGTTATGTAGGAAAATTCGAAGAATTTGCACAAACGAAATCCTTTTTTAATGAAGGGAACAGAGCAAGAGCAGAGGCGTTCAAAATCCTGAATTAACCTCCTGCTTAGACATACACCTTGGAGATGTAAAATGTCCTTGCTTGCTAAGGTGGAAGTTTAACAACTTGACAAAATAAATTTGAAATCATCTAGATGCATGATTGTGCATCATATTGATTTGATAGGTTCTTGATACTGTAGTTAAAATGCTTTGTGGTATTCATATGTGAAATTTTGGAAGAGAGAAGTTTGCATAAGGTTAAGGATGGCACTACAGGCCAAGGAATGGCCTAAATGAATGAGAGTCACACATAGGGGTGGTACCTGTAAGCACCTTGTTATCCCCTGCCTTGAATGGAGTATTCAAGGGCAGCAGCAAAACAGTAGCTGGCTGTGATTTGCCAGCACCTCCAGGCCCTCTTTCAGCATTTCTAAATCTTTAAATCTCTTGCTTGGTTCCCTTTTTGCCTAAATCCCGCCTGGGGCTTGTGGCCGCTTTCTGGGAAATGCACGTGGGTGTTTCTGTCTAGACAGAGCTTTGGGCAGCCTCTGGGCTGGCGTGATGAGCTGAGTACTTCCCCAAAAGCAGACTTCTGGTTAGCAAATGCACTTGCTTGCCCCATAGCTTCATGCAGTGTTTCGACATCTAAACCCCTAAAATTTCCTGATAGAATCTCCTGTAATATCAGTTTTGCTTTCATAGCTGCTAAGAACTTTCTGTCTGTGCTCTAAATATTTGCTAAAGTTTCTGTAAGACTGTAAGTAGTTCACAATTAAATATATATGTTTCTTCAATGAATAACTTTCACTATACCATTCAAAGTAAATTGCTCTACATTGCAGATGTAAATATGCATACTTTTTAAGGTAAAAGTAAAATTTTTCATAGCAATATATTTATATATCTAATCAAGTAATCCAGACCAAACTAATCCTGACTGAATTAAGATCGTTGCACCCACACTGAATCAGAAAGGATGTATTGTCGTTTAAAGAAACTTAACAGCAAGAATGACCAATACGGAACTGCAATACAAAGTGCTTACAAATTGGCTTTCTGTGTTTGTGTAAATAAATATATATACACATTAATAAATATGTATTATGTATGTATATATGTGTGTGTGTGTGTATTACTTTGGGACTGACATCCCTAAATTTGGATGAAGCACACCTAGCTTCTCTAATGCTGTAGCTGATAGGACAAATTTCTGAGGGCAATTGTATTTTATGTTAAATAGTTTTTTTATTGAATTAAGCTTCTGAATGAGGAGTTGACTGAATACAAGATTTACACATTATTATTTTTAGAAAAACAGGTTTATTTTGCATTCTCTGAAAAATTTACTGTTAAAACAGAATTTTGTAATTCTCTTAGCATATTTTAGGAGCTCTGTGGCAAAACACAGGATTTTGATAGGAGTGATTTTTGCAAGAGCCTCTGCGCTTTGAGTGTGTTGCCCAGGGAGAGTTAGTGCTCTCAGCAGTGCAGAAGTGGCGCGTCTCCTTTCCTTCCTTTAAAGACAAGTCAGAGATGGCTCGGGATATGAACTCCCAGTGCCCTGTCCCAATGATAGTTGAAAGGCACCAATTTTCCTCTTTAATCACATCCACTGTTGGTTTCAGAAACATAAAAGACTAAGCTCTGTGTTTGAAAATTTCTCAAAAAGAAATCCCCAGCAGTTAAAATTATTAGGTGTTTCACAGTTAATAGCTTATAAGCAGCTTTCTCCACTTTTAGACATGCTGTTTCATGTTCCTTGCAAAGTGAGCAAATTGCTTGATGTAGGGTACTTTGGAAGCTTTTTCTCTTCTTCTAATTCATTTCTAAGTGTTATGACTGTGCATATTTCAGCTACAGGATAGATTTAATAATAAGAGAATCTTTGCAAATAATGTTCTTTAGTGTTTGAAGGTAAGGTTTCTGCTGAGACAGGTTGCTACAGCCACAAAAGACTTGCACATTTGCTTCTTTTCTTACCTCCTGAAAGATTCCTCCTCGGAAATTTGATTGCTGCAGTGAGTGGCCCATAGTTAGTGTGGTCAGATGGAAAGATTTTCTGAGGAGTGACTGCTGCTTTCCAGAAGGGGCAAAAAGTTTTTTTTATACAGATTGTATTTTCTACAAAAATCCCAGATTAGCTGTTTCTTTCCAATTTCTGGAGCAATAGCACAATCCCAAATGTTAATAATCCATTTTCTTCTACTATTCATTGCGGTAGCTACAAATACAGAATTGTGTCTGAAAGTAAAAGGGAGCAGTGAAGTTGAGAACAATGCCCATAGTACTAGCATAATAAAGTAGAATTTGCAGAATCAGCATGAATTTGAACAAAAATCGTTAATTAGGATGTGTGCCTGGAACCTGTGTTACACTGTTGATCCTATGACTTTTTTTTTAGATTAATTAGCATGGAATTTTCTTAATTGCCTTTAAAATGCATTCACGCTGCATTACTGTAGTATAGCATTAGCTAAGGTTGATCCAAGCTTCTGACTTCTGCTGCCAAGTTGATTGACCTGGTTTATCCAACGAGACTGAAATGTGGGGGTTCTGTGGTTCCTTTTATACCATACTCCTTTTAATTTGCCCTATTGCTGAGAGTTTAAAACTTTCAGAGAACAAATAAAAAAGAAAAATAATGTAGATGTGTGGAACTTATGTAGGTTTGAAAAAAAGACCAGAGCTAAAGTGGTAGAGGGCTGGAGAAGACTTTTCTTTTTTTTGAGAAGGATGATATGAGACACGAAATGCCAAAAGAAAGTAAATATCACACCAAGGATTAGTGTGGACATTTCTGCACATTTCTGAGCAGGTAGCTCTGCCAGTACTCACTTGGGGACCTTTGGAAACATATAAGGATGAAGTTTTTCCAAACAGCAAAAGAGAAAAAGAAAAATTAATGTTAAACTTTGTTTACAAATATAGAAGAGTACCATTGTGCTTAACCTTACAAAACCCTGAGAGGAGATGGATTTCATATGAATTTTTAAAAGCAGGTAAAAGAGGGGGGGGGAAAGAAAAGAGCAGCATTTTTTTCCTGTACATATTCTTATATTTTTAGATTGCACAGATGAAGTTGCAGGTAACATTTTTCTTTGCTAACAAACTGTTGCAGTGCAACCCCACTGATGCATCCTTGTGGCTTGGAAGCAGAGCACAACTGCTACCTGGAAGAAAGAGCAGGGGAGGACTTGAGTGTTTACTGCTGTGCTATCCCGTGCAAACGGCTGTGTGTGTCAGAGGCAATACTTCTTTATGAGAAAATATTGGTTAGTGATGGCTTTTCCAAAACGACTGCTGAGGACTTGGGGATGGCCTTGGAAAATGGGTTGATCACAGTGATTTGGACCTGGCCTCAGTGCCCATGGAAAGCCATGCCCTTCCAGAGACGGTCCTGGGAATGGATGCTTTTACTTGGCACTACTGGATGCATTTCAGCCCTGTCATCAGCCTGAATCTCATTGAAGTAAAAGGGGCTGCCAAAAAGAGAGCTTTATAAATGTAAATGTAACTTGAAAATAGGTGGTGGGTTTGGTTTCTTTCAGGCTGTTCCCACAAATAGGCATACAGGCGTATTGCTTAAATTCTGTTCTAAAATAAAATTTTTGAATCCTCCTACCTGTGATCACAAATTTAGGCATTTAATAAATGTGCTAGTTTCTCAAAAGATATGAACACCCACATCTCATTTTTTTGACAGTCCTGCAAACTGTGGATGCTTTGTAAATCAGGCTGTTTAGTACTTTTTTTAGGTACTGATATGGGAATATTTAGTACATAGAGATGAAAAACCTGCAGGTCTACTTCATTAGCAATTGGAGTGGAGAAGACAAAAACAAAACATGAGCCTAGAAAAAGAACTAGGCAGTTTGCAAATAGTTAGGAAGAGAAAACTCAAGTAAGGTTGCCTGTTAACAAAAACAGAATAGTGTTTGCAGCTGCGATTTATTTTGCTTCAGTTCTGTCCTAGTATTCATGAGAGATGGGAGTTTTTATTTTGCAGGTCATAGATTGTTTTGGCTTGTTAGTGCTCTGTGAAAACTGGAGTAACAGCAGGAAGGTGTTTGGAGTCTAACCTTTTGCTTTCAGTGCCAACATATTGGAGTGCAGTCTGCATGTAAATAATAATTCAGTAAGAAATGGAAATAGTGTATGCTGAATACATCCAGCATCCCCATTCTGTTGGAAGCTGGACTAGAGTTGGAGGTATTTTTAGATAGCATTTTAAAAGTGTTGCTCAGAACATCTTTTTAATATAGGATATGATTAATTTTTACCTATCTGCTTCTCATTGAGTAAAACATAATTTACTATGCAAAAAAGTAGTGCAGAAAATTGCATTGATGTTTACAGGAAGTGTAATTTAAAACAGGCAGGAAGATTAAAGAATTCTGAAATTATCTTAATTCATCTATTACTCTAGTAGTGTATGTGCCCTAAAAGTACTCTACTAGAATTAAATTATGTTAATTTGCTCAACTTTACTGAAAGTGTTGTTACAAATAATGCCGAAAGGTTGATGGAAGTTCATAGTAATTTATTATTTGTTTGCCTAATGGTACTGAATATATTTTTGAAATTTAAATTTTCTAGTTATTCTATGGACAACTTATTATTTTCTTTTTTAAGCTACATGCCTATTAGGTTGTGCTTATAACTAGACAAGATTGCCTAGACAAGTATTCTATGTGGTTGTTTACATTTAATCAAATGAAGATAAAAGCCAACAGAGAAAAAATCAGTAGTATTTTAAACTTAGAGTAGCATTAAAACTTAGAGAGGTGCTACATTTTATTTTTGAATTTGTCAGTTATATTTTAGGTTAAAAGCCCTTAAAATACAATCTACTGTTGCAGATTTGTATAAAACAAATTGAATATAAATTGTTTTGGGTACTGCTACTGCTTAACAGAACTTTCCATTGATCTTTTGATCAATGAAGGAATTGAAAGAACTGAATTGCAGGCATATGAGAATAGTTACATGGAAAGAATATAAGAATAATTGGTATAGATTCTTTACATAAGGACCTATTACCTTGTCTTTCATAAATCAACCAACCACCCGATGAGAAATATGAACTGCTTTTATATGCCTTAGTATAGGAAGATACTGTAGCAAAGAGGAATACAATAAAAATTGGCAGAAGAGAAGGTTGAGGGTTATCAGTATGGTTATTTTGATCTACTGAAACATCTGCTTTCAATCACTGATCGTTTTGTGTATAAATTGTATTGTGCTCCAAAAATAAGGATTTGTCATGGCCATTCTACTACTGAGGAAATACGATCTAATCAAAGGGCTTTTAAAATAGCTTCTCCTTAAAAGTACATTGATGGGTGGGTGTTAGACATGTAGCAAAATGTTTCCTTCAAAATTCTGTGTTATTTAATAACATATTTATAGTCTCCTAGTCACTAAAATTCTTTTCTGCAGACTGTGCCTGTTCTTGACACAGGTGGGATTGCGAGAGGACTTGCAATGTTGCAACGTTGCCAGGAGGAGACTCTCATTAGTTGCCTGTTGCTCTAAAGCTCCAGCTAAAGAGACTGTTTTACCGTCTAAGTAACTGCAAAGGAAAAATGTCAGTAACAGCATTAGTAAGTGGTAATTAGTAGTAAGTAGTAGCAAGTTAGCTTTTAAAGATTTTTAAAATATGCATTAGCATCAATAATTAAATAAATAAAAAGCTCCTGAAACACAGGATGTTATTTAATATTTTCTGCTGTAGGTGAAACTTTTACTGCAACTTTTGTGTTTACTTTATTAAAACATAAATAGCAGCAGGTAATGAAATGTGTATTAGTTGCTAAACACATGTGAATTACTGTAATGCTAGGAGAGATGAGCAGGAATGAAATAGCTTTGTAATTACCTTTTCAAGTTTAATGGATGAAGCCATGGAAGAGGAAATGTATAAGATTTGAATAAACATCCTTTAGCAATAAAAAGCTTGCAGCAAAAAAGAACTATATTTATTGAATATATATCTATATTCAATAAAACATTCCTTTACTAACATATGCAGCTAGCATGAAAAGGACAAGAAAAAAGAACATGAAGCTTTGGAGGCAGAAAAATGTGTGTAGGAGTTGCATACTCTTTTATTAACATAAGAAAAGACCCCCATATACAGTTTAATTTTCGTGTGTTACTTTGTAATTTAGACATTGATTTTACTAGACTATTTCAGCTTTATTATTGATTTTTATTATAGTCTGTAAGATTAGCTCTTCAATAGCACAGTGATCTTTCTTATCAATCATAGGCAATTATGTATTTATCTTTATGTATGAGTATGGTGAAGCATACAGCCTCCTAAGGTTGAGAAGGTGCCTTGAGGCCTTACCAAGGAACTTAATGGAAGTGAAAACAGAAGGTGAGAAGATACCTGCTGTTGTCTTCATGTAATAAAAATACACATCTATTCCCAAAAGGAATGGATATGCAGAATTAACCATCAGTGTGGAATATTTTTTAAAAATAATCTATTATATTTTGAAATATAGAAAATAGCCCTCTACAATTCTTATTTTTATACTCATTGAACAGCAAGATGGGACTTCAGTGGTGGAAAAGTCTGAGTTGGAAGGGGCCTCAGGGAGGACATCTGATCCTACCTCTTGGATAGGCTAACTTTGAACTTGCTCAGGACCTTTTCCAATTGAGTTTGTAGTAACACCAGGGATGGAGTTTCCCAGCTTCTTTGAACAATGTATACTGGCATTTAACCACCATTAGGGTGATTGTTTTTCTCTGTTATCTAATTGTATTTTTCCTTGCTGCTATTTGTATGCATTGCATTTTGTTCTTTTGTTGTGCAGCTTTACCAAGAGTTTGACTCTATCATCTCTATAGTTGAACACAGCCATAATACCCCCTCGCCATCCTCTATCTGTACCAGGCAGATGAAGCCCAGCTCCTCAAGTGCTCCAGAACCTTTCTTGAGCTGCCTCCAGTTTATTGGTGTCTGTCTTCTACTGGGGTCTCAAACTGGCCCCAGTACTCCAGGGATAATCTCCCAAGCACTTAATGGAGGATAAAAATCACTTCGCTTTGCTGGCTGGCTGTGCTATAACCTGCAGCATAGTCTGTGACTGACTTTCATAGCCTCAAGGATACAGAAGATCTTTGGAATCCACCAAAAGTGAGGGAAAGCTGAAGCCTCAGTAAATGCTGTTCAGCAGATCTGTCACTAACGGAATCTCGCACTCTTCCCCATCTAGAATGTGCCCCCGGACTTGTCCATCTGCACCTTTGTGCTGGAACAGTCGCTGTCTGTTCGGGCCCTCCAGGAAATGCTGGCCAACACAGAAGAAAAGGCAGAAGGGGTAAGTCATTAAATCTACACTTTTTTCACCTTGAATGATATGACTCTTTTTTCACGATACCACAGAATGTGACTGGCACAAGCTGTAGCATAGTGAATTCCTTGCACTTAATTTAGTTCCTCCTCCACTCGATTCGATCTGGAGAAATTCTAACCACTTTGAGCTTTCATTGAAGTTGGCAGGAGATGTGAATGTGCTGCAGATTGGCATAGAGCTACAAGAATGATTTAATTTGGTGTCATAATGTGAAACATAAAGCTTGATCACCTCTTTAGGACAGTTGAGGTTTATGATTATTTATATCATCATTATATCAAGTTAGATTGTCAGAGAACTTGAAAATGACTTGAATATGTGCTGTTTGTCTTTGGGAATAACGAAGTTTTACTGTATGGCCTGAATTAACATGTCCAGCAATTCAACTTTAAAAATGGAGATGCAATATTAATGAATAGTGGGGAGAAAATACAGAAATTACATTTTTCACTTTGGAAGATGAGCATAATAGGAGTAATGATACTAGCAATATGCTATTTACAAATAAATCAAAATATTGTAATATTGTCTGATGTCTAGTTTGTTCAATGCTGTGATGTACTTGCATTTGTGTTGCATATGCACTTTGTATAGTTAATTGCAATGCTGCACTCCAACTCAGACTCTGTAAACTCTCCTTGTGAGGAAGAGTGGCGAGGAATATTTATTACTAAGCATAAGAGTTCCACAAATAAAACAGAAGCAGAGGGTCAACTGTAAATATTTCACTCAGGAAAACTGATGAGGAGAAGAGTGCTTCTGATATCTCTGGGAATGCCTTGAGAAAGCAGGATTTAAATGGATGTGTGACAGTCAGTCTCATATAATGCCAGGCACTGAGACTAAAAATGATATTTGGGAAGTCCATGCATTACCAAAAGTGTGTGCTATCATTGATAACTTGGTCCAAGGGCTAACTGCAGCAAAAGGAGAATGAAATGTACATCTGAGAGAAGAGAGACAAGGACATCAAGAGAGCAAGGACATCATACTTCCAGATAGGTATTCCTCATTTTCTATTTTGCGAATACTGAAACTAAGAGCAAGCATTTCCATAGGAAGGAGCCAGATCCCAAATACATTCATGAGCACAAGCATAATGTTAAAAATCTTAGCCCAAAACCAAGCTGTGAGTGTCCAGCAGGATATGTAAACTACCTCAATAATGTTTTGGTTGTTTCTTCAAAAATTGTTCAGACATCATCCAGCACCTGAAGAAACCACATGGAGATGAATGTTGAATGGTCCTGTAAGGCAGAGCAAGGGCACACTTAAAAGATTGAAAAAAGATTCAATTATCCATCCTGTCAGAGAGATCAAAAGAGATCTTGGGCAGAAAGTACTTCCAAGTTGTTTCTTCCCCTTCCCCGAATATCACACACCAAGGTATATCTTTACCAGAGCCCTAATATCAACTAAGTATATATCTGATTAGACTGCAGCATGGGACCTACACACTCAGAAGTGGAAAGACCAAGGTTGATTGTAATCTAATATTTCCTGGAAATACTTATTGAGGCTGATTTCTCTGTGTAACCGATTTCTTTGTAAAAGCAAAGAAGCTTCTTGCAATACTGTAGATTTTGCCTGGCTCTATCAAAATAGGTGATCTACTTTTCTACTACTCTTCTGATAAGTTGATAACAGACAAGAATAACCTTGTACATAATGGCTTGTGAAAAAGGCTGTATCTTGTTAGGTTATTACAAACCAGGAGAGAAAAAACCTATTTTTCTTTTCAGTAAGTCTCCAGAAAACCAGAATAACAATAACCCTAAAATAGTTGTGAAAATGATCCCCCTCATAAAATAACAGAACTAATTTTCATATCTGTATGGAATTTCCGTGAACATGTACGTTGACCTTCTAGGTATATATCATAATAATAATCATACTTATCATGTTTGGTTGAGCAACTGTTAGAACTTATGTGTTTCAAGTGTGAAGCTCTTCTCATAAGATGCAATTTTGTGTAAACATCTGAAACGTATTTTCAAGGAGCAGTTCCAATTTCTGACTTTAGATTAATACCTCTTTTCATTTACAAGAAAGCATAGCAGTTACTACACAGATTTTTATCATAAACTGAATTCAGTAAGAGTTCAGTTTCTAAGGGAGAAAATCCTATAAAGGAAGATCTTCTCAACTGTCAACTTTTACAAACATTATAACTCATTAGGGCATCAGTGATTTTCTTGTTTCCTTTTTTCTTTCTGTTTTTTATTGTGTATAACTTCTTTAAAACTGTATTTATTAAATAGATAATAGGTAAGCCCACAATAAGGTAGTGATGAATAGCTGAACAAAATCCTTGCTGAATTGTGTAGAAGAAAAAAAAAGGAAAAAAAAAGGTTTAAGGAAGATTACTTCAGTGCCCTTCTAGGATTTTATTTTAATTCTTGATTGGCCTATGTTAAAAATGCAAGATTAGCAATATCTGTTTTTTCACTGTAAGAATCCCCAAATGAGAATTTCCATATTAGTGGTCCATCCAAGTGAGCATCCTTACTTCCTTTCCTGAATTCACTATTTGCCGTTATCAAAAGCAAGAGTGGAAATCAAGATATTTCTTAAAAAAAGACTTTGTGCAGAGTAGTACTCGATCTGTAAAGTTTTATTCTTGCTTTAGGCACTTGGTAGTTAGTTTATGCTTTGTTTATTTCATACTGTTCCCTATTTCTTCCATGGCTTGTCTATATAATGTCATTCAGACTGACTTCTCAAGGTCTTTTCTTGGCTCATTACAACTCAGTCTGAAAAACAGATGCCACAAATGACCGAGTTAGTATTCATAAGCAGAGCGGTGGCAATTGTTTAGCCTTCTCAGATTACAAAATAATTGTATTTCCTAAAATTACCTTTTTGTTTCTGTGGACATGCCCCATTTTGACACTTGCACTGAGGAATAATAAAACAGTGCTTTGACAGAGATGCTTATGCAAGTGCTTTAACACTTGAAGTGCTGCAAAAATATTAATTTGTGTTCAAATTTGTTTTCATAGCACTGCTTTGGAATAAGTGAACTATTCTTTACCTAGTTATAGGTAGATGAAAATTCAGATTTTCAAATATTAGGACACTTAATCTGAGATATTTTGAACAAGATTTTTCATTAGCTGTTGTTCATCACTTCAGAGATTTTTAGGTATTGCAAGCAGAAGTTTCTTTGCAGCACCTGTTTCAGCATTTCTAACTTCTGCATATCAGATTCTACTGATATGCAGATTCAACTGGGCCCCAAAAAGAGAGGAAAATAAAATTAAAAAAAAAAAAAGGTAATTTCTGGTGAAAAGCTTGGTCTCATTGACCTGAGTAAGATCATTGAAAAGCTCTGTGGTAGAGACAGAGGTAGGATCTTTGTGTTTTCACAGCATATCTATCATTTAGTAATTATCTTCAGGAAATTTTGTAGGTGTTCTATAGGTATGTCTTCCTGCTTCATTACTGCAAGTGACTTCACTGTTACATACATGTGGTTCTTTTAGTTCATCCATGGAAAAGAAACATGCAGGGAAAAGGAACAAATTCTAAAGAAAAAAAAATGTGTAAATAAGCCTAAAAGTCATGTTTTGTTTTTTTTTTTTGTATTGGCTAGCAGAAAAAAAAATCTGCTGTTCTTTTGAGATCACTAAAAGCTTATGATTCAATTAAGTTACAGTGTGCATTGCTTGGGTTATATTATGAAAATATATCCAGCAGCAAAGCATGATATAGATGCTACTGGGTTTTTTTATCTTGTGATATCTCATAATCATCTTTAAAAATTCTCTTAAGTAAGGCCATTGAATTTTGGAGTCTCTGGTTGTATGTTAAATGTCGTTTCCCACTCTAACTAAGTTATATATAAATAGAGAGCGTCTGTAACTCACTTCCACCTGCCAGCATGATGTGTGTTGAAATGTTCCATGCAGATGAATGTTTTGAACTGAACACTTTAATCAAAGTGAATTTTACAGAGGCTTAATTTTATCAGCTACTGATAAAGTATTCTTTTTGGTTTGGTTTACCAGAAGAGGAAGGGGTGCTTCTGGCTTTGTTATTGTACCATCTAGCCACAGTAAAATATCCTTTCATGAGAAACATGCCAAGGAAGAGAGGTCTGTTAGGGCACCAGTTTTTGTGGCCTTTTAGATCAGTTGTCAGTTTTTTGATAACATTTTGAAGGAATACTGGAAAAAATAAGGATCTATTTGCTTGTCATTGGTAGCAAGAAAGCAAATGTGTATGAGAGTATACATAATTATGCCTGTATTTTGGATGAAACTGTAGGGTATGCACAGAATAAGTTCTATCTCTAGTTTAGAGGTCTCTAGCATTTGTCATATTGAACTAGGATGATTTTAAGCAAATGACATTGCATTTTTTCTTTACCTTTTAAGTGAAAAAATACTTGAGTAAGCTTGCAGTCAGCTTTGCTATTTGTCTTGATAGGCCTAGTTGCACAGAAAAAAAGAAAAACTGGCTTCTATTTGCCCTCAGATACTTGAAATGTGTTTACATTTATGCAAAATAAAATGTGGAGTTAAAACCTCTGCTAGTTTCCTGCAAATTGATCTTATTTGCCCTATATCCTATTGCAAACTTTTGTATATGCTTTTCTTCTTTTTTTTTCCCCCAATATTTGCATAGCCTCTCTGGTTTTCTGCTACTGCCTGCCATGAAGATAATAGATTTTTCCTGTGTTTGGAAGCAAGTGCAAAACAGAGGGAAGCAATCATTTCCCTTAACCTGCTTGTCACACTCTGTCTGTGCTCAGCTGGCATTTATTGCTGCAAGGCCATCCTGCTGACTGAAGTTTGACCTGTTTAACAAGACCCCCAGTTTCTTACTTGCAAAACTGCTTTCTCTCCAGCCAGGCTGTGCTATGGCAAAGCTCATTCTCCCTCAGATGTCTCAAATGTATTTGCTTGTGTTGAACTTGGTGATATTAGTTTATTTCCCTGGCTAGTTGATGTCTTCTCCTCAATTTGGTATTATCCTCAGACTCACTGAAGGTGGGCTCCATCTTAACCTCCAAGATAACAATGAAGATGTGAAACAACAGTGTTAGTCCCAGTATCAGTTTCCGAGTAATACATGTAGCAAGTTGCATTCTTAAAAAATAAGCAAAACCGAAACAAAACCCGTATACAGTCATATGCATGGCTGTACTGTTCATTTAAACTCAGTGAAGAGCAGATGTAAGCTCCAGATTTCATACTAAATGAATGTACTGCAGTTTCCCAGATGTCCTCTGTGTCAGGTTGTACCACTGCCATTCTCATAATAATGGAGGCAGGTGTTACACAAACCTGTCTGAAGTTGGAAACTGATCCTTGAAGTTGAAGGATGATATCCAAAATGATCTCAATGACACCTGAGCAGGGTTGCAGTGTGTCTGAACATAGGAAGAACTGGGTCTGGTTTAACTCTGCCACCAAAGCAGAATGACAAGGCTCTATGTTAAGAAAAGGGAGACCAAGATTTTCCCTGAAATTGCAGCTTAGCAGAGCTCCAAACAGGGATTACACACTGAGATTTGAACAGGGACTGGTTCAAATTCCATTCACCCTTTGGGAAGAAATTGAGAAGAGCTGGACAAAAAATCAGTGACTGGAAACAAGTGCTGTGGAAGGAATTGGCAGATTCATCTAAGCTTTATTAAGCTGTGAGGATATATGATAAACAGTGACAAAGTTACTGGGAGAGGGAGTGTAGGGTATGGCATGAGACTTTTAGCTTGGATGAAATATTAGGGGATTTCTTGTTTCTCTGTATTTTTGCAGATAATATTATAGGTATTGCCCTCTTACTGCAGCTGATTATTATTAGGAGGAGAACCTGGTGATGACACTCATTAAATATTGCTTGTGAATTTCTGTAATAAAAGGCAATGAGTTGGAAGCTGTGTACAGAATTTCACTGCAGGCAAAATAAAAGATAAAAAGAATTAAAAAACCCTACTTCTGACCTGCATTGCCATTTGAAAGTTTTGCTGTGGAATTTCTATATGAAACTGAAAAAATCTATTAAATCAGTAATTTTTGCTAATGCTACTGGATTCTTCAGGCAGGAATCAATGCTTTGAATTTTTAAACCAACTCAGTCAGGCTAAGCAGTTACAGTGAGTAAGATAAGCAGTGATTTATATCTAATTGTGTATTTCCTGGTTTTGTATGTCTTGACACTGCAGGATTGATTTCTGCCCATGCTGAGAACTCAGAGATGTGGCTGTAGTCAGTGGGAGCTACCTACAGAATGCAAAATAATGTTAGAAATAAGGACTTAGGCATCTCAAAGAGAACACAGTGGTTTGTGAATATTTTGATTTTAATAACTTTATGCTTTTAGATTCTTATGTGTATTGATATAGCATCTGAGGTACTGTGAAAATGAAATTAATACTTGTGAAATGAACATTACAGTAATGAATACCATAAAATGGCTGTCATTTAATCGTCATGTCTTTAGAATAGGCTTTTTATCAATATTTAGTACAATGGTTGCACACTGAATTGCGATGAAATAAAACAGTAAGTGATTGCCATCTGCTCTATGTGCTGAATGAGGCAGAGTTCATGTTGAAAGGGTAATAAATGGAGATGTTATTGCAGGCTATATCATAATACAATGACAAATGTGAACTGAAATTGAAGTTATACTGATGACTTCTAACTCTTCCTATTGTTTTAGTGTTTACTGTAACAATTCTAATATTTTTATAAGAATTAGCATAACTATTTCAAGAACGTAAAAAGTTGATACTTTTAAGCCTTTACCTTTAAGCTTAAGAAAAGGGAGTTTGAAATCTACAAGTGCAACTCTGCATTAGTCTCACAGCTGAGCTTACTGTTGAGGCAAAGTCTTAGATGGTGTGACACCCAAACACAGTATTTTCCTTTCCTTTTGGAGTGCATGCAGCTGGAAGCTTAATATTTCTAAAGCCCAAGACTTCATAAAATGAATTATAACTTACTTGTGCTGAGTTATACAATTATATTGGGAACTGAAATAATTATCCTTTTTAAACAGATTGTTTATACCACAAAGTAAATATCTCATAAAATATGTAAAGAATGCTCTAAGCTTATATTTCTGTTATTGTGGCTTCTGATGGGATGTAGTTTTCTGGAATACCTGGCTAGGTGGTTGCAAAATTTCAGGACTGGAGATGCTTTTCTCATAATGTCTTTTATAATCGCTGGTATAAAGGACATTGCAATGGCTGATGCAGTATTTTATCAGAGCAGGAATTATATAGGCTGGAAGTCTATTATATAGCCTGGAAGCATGGGAAGTGCTGATGGAGGCTGTAGTGCTGAGTATGAAGGAAATGGTCTGCTGGCAGGGAGCTCTGTGGCATGTCAGGGGAGCTGCAGTGGGAAGATTGCAGCGTGGAAACGCATCCTGTGAGATGGGTTCAGTTTGCTGCTCATCCGCTGGGATGTTCAGCACCTTCTGTAGCAGTTTAAGAAAGCTCATCTCCAAAGTCACTCTTCAGGGTTTTCTTAACTGCTTTGCCTTCTATCTCCTCTCCTCTTGCAGCGTTCAGCACCTTGGGGTTTTTTCTCATTATGATGATGCTGTAAATGCATGAGTGCCCTCGTTCAAGTCTGCGTATGATTATGTCCCCCTGGAGGGATAACATCTGAAGGGCGAATAGATGTGTAGTGCTTGCAAGACAAGAACAGGTGAGGAATTCAGTCTGTGAGGAACAGATGAGGAATTCAGTCTAGGGAGGGGCGCTCCTGGACCTGATACTAACAGAGATGGTCTAGTGGGTAATGTGAGGGTTGGAGGCGGTCTGGGCTGCAGTGACCACGCGATGTTGGAATTCACGATCCTGCGTGGAGGAAGCAAGGCGAAGAGTAGGATAGCTACCCTGGACTTGAAGAGAGCCGACTTTGACCTCTTCAGGGAACTCCTTGGAGCAGTCCCCTGGGTCACAGTCCTGGAAGGAAAAGGAGTCCAGGAGAGTTGGCTGATATTCAAGCACTGCTTCCTCCAAGCTCAGGATCGGTGTAT